>QVRM01005248.1:240000-312098 GCA_003439945.1 Dermanyssus gallinae
ACGCCGAAAAATCGGTATTGTTATTATTATCGGGGCTTCTGGTGTCCCGTCGCCTTTGCTTGAACTAAGAATCTTCTTTTTTTGACACCCACCTTTCAACACCCACCACCAATTGGATCTTGAGTTCGCCATCGCTCGGGTGGTTCTGCTTTGCTCTTTTTTCCCTTTTTTCCTTTGTTTCCTACTGTTGAAACGGGCGACTGACCGCTTCCTTTCAGGAAAAGCCAGTTTGCTCGTGACGGCAAACTCGCCTTGTTTCCTTACGCGTACGCTACATGCCTCTCAGTGAATACTTGAACTGAAGCATTATTGTACTCGAAAACGTTCGATCATTCATTTGAGAATCAAGAGTCGATTACCTCACTTGCAGGACAACTTGTTATGTAGACTATATGCAACTTGTTATAGAGTGGTCGCGAAAAGCTTGGCAAGCGTCGTAAATACCTAGGGAAATTGGCTTGCATACCTTACCAACAGACTTATATATATATATACTTTACTACAAACGGTTTACACCAATGTTCTACTCGCGCAAGCAATAGACTCGTTGCAACGTTAGAGCAACGCTGATTTCGTTTAGTCACTTACGTTATCAGGGTTCTCTAGAACAAGAGCAAATGTCGGACCCCTTGGGACTTGAGTAGCACAGCACGTTGAACAAGGGTATGCAAACTTCGACGTTTGTTTTAATAGATAATAACACGTTTTATATCGTTTTATAACCACACGTAGTATATATATATATATATATATATATATATTTTTTTTTTTTAAATCACCTTTTTTGTTTCTACTTATTTAACTCATAACGGGGGGTACACAATTGCTACATATAAATATATATATATATATATATATATATGTATATATATATATATATATATATATATATATATATTGCAAAAGAAAAACAATTACACCGAAAGCGGCTCTCACATCGTCCAGTGAAGTTGTTGTAATCGATTTAACCTTCAATTAATCAATCGATCAAGCGTAATTCAGAAGAAAAGAAAACCCAGTGCAAAAATATCACACGAAGAACACACACCCATACATATACCAAGACACAGCAGCAACCGAGATCTTCCGCATGAAGGATCTTCAAGATTGTTTTAGGGGGGCCCGCACACTATCACCTCAAACATACCGAGTAGTGCTATGTAAATGCACTTCCTTTAATCTCTACAAAGCTCACAAAGCAGCTCTTTTACACTCTGGAGATATTGCTGATATCTTGTGTGGTCTGTTCATTCAGCAAGAGCCCTTTCCTATTACAACACCCAGCTGCCAGTTGACAACAGGCTTCCGTGCCGTCTGGCTGGTTCAGCACTTAACGGGATAGATGAATGGGTTCTTGGTAATACTTAACTAAATTCATTACAGGGTTGCGACTACAGCCGTAATTAATCAAGACTCTCTACTCCGTTCAAATGATAATGCTCCCTCTTTAAACTAATAACACCTTAGTTGAATGATGGCTTTGAGCACTAGACAATAGATCTTTTTCTACTGACCGATTTCGCCTGACGTAGGTTTAGACTTTATAATGTGGCAGGAACGCAAAGGGCAAACGATAGGAACCAAGAAAAAGACAGTTAGCCGTCAACGTAAATAGTAGAGTGATAAAAGTATTACGTATGAGCTCCACGGAGAGGTCTGCACGCGTATATATATATATATATATATATATATACACCGACAAGAGTCGTTTGACGATTTGTTTCGATTTTTCGCGCCCTACCGAAATGCCCAAGTTATTCGCCAAGAAGTCATCAAAAATTGTGTATATCGTGTAGTCAATGCGGAAAAGTTCCGGGGCGGCCATCTTCCTGACATAGTCCTTCCGACACAATGGCACGCAAGGCACCTTCTAACACAAACTCAACGGCGTATTCTGGCCGTACGTAGTTTACCTTGCATTTTATGTAATGTCATTCATAAAAGCCTCGAGTGACGACTCTTGCCGCACCCTATACATATACAGAAAAAAGAAAGAACAGAAACGGACAGTAGAACGCGACAGAGAGACAGAAAGAGGAAATTTGGGAGAAATAGCGATTCAGAACTTAGCCTAGAATTAAAACATTTTTAAAGAGGTTGTTTAATTCTAAACTATCCTCCGTCCTCTACGAGCTTGGAACCTAAACTGAGGTATATCTTCTTCAATGCACCGAGGGCCGGACATGTTAAGATATCTAGGGTTTCCCCAACAGTCCTTGTGGCAGCCGCATGGCCGCTGTCTCTCAGCGGTAGGGCTTATCATCTATTCTTCTCAGTGAGCATCGCTCAAAGAAAATTCGATCAACAACAGGGATCATCAAACCGGCGACACCCAGAACTTAGCCTGTCAACGACGAAATACCGATTCCTTTCCGTCAACCAACAGGAAACTGTGCGATGGTTATGAATGGCAACTACTGAAGTCGCTTCAGAGCCCAACCGTCTGTCGGCCTGTAATAGCTACCCCCGTTAGAGTACCCCGCTGTCGCCGTCGCCTCCGCCATCGCGTTTTGCGACTTCGCTAGCAGCTTGGCTTAGAAGCCGCATCGACCACCCGCGACGCCGATCGCAGTGCCATCAGCATATGCCAGCAAGCAATCGACGACAATGTACGATAGATCGCCCGGCCACCTAAGTAGGCGGGAGGCAGCCAGACAGGCAGGCTCATCGGCGCCTAAGTCAGAGGAACAACAGAAGACTTTATTCCCTCGCGCTGACCTTCAGGGGAAACAAGAATCGACGCTTTTCGACGCTAGAAGTACGCGGGTATTGACAGCTACCCGCACCTTGACACTTAACTCGGTCTTGGCCTAAACGACGGGACCCTAAACGGCAGGATGCTATTCATGTTGTTACGGCCACTGTAGTTGTCGTTGTGTTAAGTGCTGCCAAGCTGATTGCGTATATATATATATATATATATATATATATAATTATTTATTTACATACTACAATTCCCCGATTCAGATCACGGATGATGGTTTTACACAGACTCACCTATGGTGTAGCACATGGGGGAAACGGTGGAGACAAATAACGGCCGACATGCACAGAGTTCCTCCTCGAATTAAAGACCCGCTCAGCTGAGCAGATGCTGATAAAAATTATATGGATTGTTGTTTTTGGTCGCGTTCTTGCTGTTTTTCTTTTGTTGTTATTGTTGTTGTTATCGTTTTTGTTGTTGTTGTTGTTCTGGCTATCGCCGTCGTCGTCCATAAAAAGGCCTACCACTAATGGAAATGCATGCATGAGCGTTTTAAAGCTGCTACTTATGCATCGGTTAAGAGTTACAGACAATCATGTCCCTGGAGGAAAGGAGCAGTGGTCGTTCATACGGTGGCTGACCAGGTACAGCACCATATATATATATATATATATTTTTTTTTAATATATATTTATGTGCCCGGAACTACGATGACTATAACCGAACACGCATCGTGTCCCAGGCGCCTTTAGCCCGTGCCCGTTCCCTCGGAGATGCTCCATCATCTCCGAGCAGCATCGCTCAAGTATCCGCATATCTATCTCCACCACCTCCACCAGTCGACCACCTTTGTGTCATGGTGGTCCCGTTTCTTATTCTTTCACTCTATGTTGACAGTTCGCTGCATGCTGATATGCTAGGTAGTGCTCAGCATCTCTCGATCTACACAGTATTGTTAAGAAGCTATCGCACCCCGAACACCTGTTGCCCTGTCTTAGTCTGAAGGCACATGACCACCATCATGATGCTACTAATTAGGTATACTGAAAAATACGTATAGTAGTAATAGAAATTTAAGCGAAGTTTTTGTAAGATATCACTAAACGTACGGAGAATATTCTAAAAAAGATGGTGCCAGTGGCTGTCGGTAGACGAAATGCGGCTTCTGTTATAGGCACTACGGGTTGACACAAAATTAACTGATAACATTGATAAATACAGGTAGATTTGTGGGAGTCTAATGACATAGTCAGAGACTTGTTTGTATCATGTATACGTTTCACTTTATATACGCCTATATGATGCATGTATCACTGTTCTCCATAACCGTGCGTTCAATGCTTTCTAAGTGAGACCATGCCATCCTGCTAAAAACAAAAAACTTCGGATACGACATCAGACGGCCCTCTAAAAGTAGCTGATGGTTGCGCGCTTGCGGCTGTCGCAGCCATATCCGATTGTTTTGCATGCTCTGCAACGGTGAAATTGTTTTTAAACGAGAAAACGTTGTTTTTAAGCTCGTGCACGAACGCGATGGACAAAAATGGCTCTTTTGCAACGAACATGTTTTGTTTATCTGTAGGATCATGAACTTGTAGCGTCTTTTATGCCTCTATCTTGCGGGGATTCTTCACGATCGGTCTGATGCTGCTTATAGATATTTTCAAGCCACAAGCAATTTTTGCGGGGCTTTGCGTTGAATTCCTCTTCAAACGGGCCGTTGTGCCTTACATCCGCTACAAGCTATATCCATGCATCATTTGGCGGTGCAAGTCACAAACATGTTGTCGAGTTTAAGATGCTGCACCTCGTTTTCAGTGTTTTTACGGATGTCCTTGTTCACACGCTTGCCCGCCAAATGGCATTCATTTGGTCTCTGACATAGTGAAATTAGCGTAGTTGCCAAGAAGCGTTCAGACTAAGTAAAGAGACAACTCTGCTGGATCGATTAGTGCGTTTCTTATTTTTATTTTTTTTATTTGTAGATCAGATCTACATTATATTGTACACATATACATAAAACTGCCTACATACTGATCCTATTGACGCTTTTCGTTGTGACGATTACAATCGTAGAATACAAGTAATGCAAGACTTGAAATCATCAATAATATGCAGGCGTGTAGCTAAGAAATTGCACAACAAGGCGGCTTCGCGACCTTTTATTCGGTAAATAAAGGCGTTTTCTATTCTATTATGTTCTAAATAGAAGCCAAGTAACCCAAAATAGAGATGCAGTTTCTGGCAGTACTTCTTACTCTGCCATAAAAACAAATGTGTTACGCTCATTACTGCTGGGCAATCAAATAGCATACCAGAAATGGCGCTTAACGAGCACTTATGTATGTTTTCGGTTGAAGTGTGACCCTAAGCAAATGCAGGACGCTCGCTTATGTCTTTGCTAATTAACACGCGCTTACCACAATAGTAAGAATGCAGACATCGTACTTGAAATGTTTAGCGTACATATATAATTATGACTTTACTTAGCTCAAACATATTAATAACTTCACTACCCGCTCTCTCTATGAGGTGAAACGGCGGTGATGGGCGCCGACTCTGAAGTTGCGAATTTAATACCTAAGCAACATATAACATTTTTGTGCGAATTCTTTTAAGATTTGCAAACTTAGATTCAATTCATAATGAATAAATATATGAAAACACAAATCGAGTATTATTCTGGCAAGACCAGTTAGTCAATCGTTGTATATATCCGATATAGTCCAGCTATTGTGTTGCTTTTGTATGCACAACAGTCGGATATAAACGCATCCACGCCCTGTTCATTTCCGTGTACACGCACGAGGTCTCACAGGCACATCTATTCTCATGAACGAGAGCTCGGTAATTCGGCCTCCTTGAGTCTGCCAGGTCTCCTACGAAGAATAACATCTTTCCATTATTTATGCAACCTATCTTGCAACCTTGCCACCACCTTCCTTGCCTCCGGGAGCATAAATGATACTGAGAAATGGCCTGCCCGTAGTGGAATTGACAGCTTCGCATCCTGCACATTTCCTGCATACACACACGCGCACAGGAGAGCCCTTGAAAGGTCTGCTTACGGCGACGCTAAGATCCAAGCCAAGAGGTTGTGAATAAGGAGTGCCAATTTGTGCAGGATTACTTGCTGTTATTTTGTTCGCCATAGGTCATGCTCTCCTCGCTGTAAGGTTTATGTCAGACCGCCTCGAGGTGCCGACCAAGTCCAACCCTACACAAGGTTTGTGTATCATAAGGTTTCGAATTTTAGACAGTCGTGTCGCAAATATATTGTTCAAATGCGATTGACACACACGTCGCCTTGCAGCAGCAGCAGTGGATGATTAGAAATAGTAGAAAAACGCGCGCAAAGTTCCATCATCGTGATGGAGTTTGCGAGACTCAGTCTCAGGCGCAAGACCACCTTTGAAAGAAATGGGTAAAAAAAAGAGGAAAAGGCACACTGATGATGTGTGTTGAAGGCCAACAGGCAAGCTCCCCCCCCACCAACGAGAACAAAAATAACAAGATAACGAACGTCGAGTATATGACCAAATGAGTGTTTGACCTGTGCTAACAGTAGCTATAGCATGGCGAGCCGCCGCAGTCTACGGAAAGTAGCCAGGTTGTGCCCGATTGTAGCTGACGGCCCTCCCAACTCTATGAATCTCTCTCAGCTCAGCTCTATGATATGAAGCTTACATCCGCTATACTCCACCCATGTGATACTGCAAACTGCCCCATTCTCCCCTTACTTCCCCAGTGATAGCCCCCACTTCCCCAGTGATAGCCAAGCGCCCGGTCCAGATATCGGCGGTCGCCATAGCAAACCCCATTCCACCCCCATGGCAAGCCGGCTGCACCTGCTGTCTAAGCGAAACAGAGGTTTATGAACGGGATACACGGATAACTTTGCCCTTTAACCCTACTGTTTCCCCTTCACTCGCGCCATATTTGGCCGTTTGGTGGCAGCAGCAGCAGAATCATCGGCGACGGCGGTTACTGGGCCGTTTCGTGCCACAAAATTGGTTGGCGATTTTAGGCTACGATTGAGTCAGCAAGATACTGATAAACGTTGCCGTTGTGATTATGAACAAGACAGAAACGTGGGCAAACGACAATTTAGCGAAGCAACGCGAATGAATGATCGTCTGCCAGCCGAGCAGGCAAACGCCTCATCTTTTCTTGGAGAGACTTCATTCTCAAACTTACCGTTTCGGGATGACACAGCAGAACAGAATGAGGGAGAGGAAGGAGAAAAAACGAAACGAGAGAAATAAAGTAGCATGTAAATTGAGATTACAATACGTTCGAATTGAAACACATATTTCAGAACATCCCCCATCAAAATTGACAAACCTTAATTCGATTAGATAATGGCCACACAGCGCAACATGAGACGATAAAGGCCCGTGGCGATGTTCGCATTTATTTGCAACACAGGGACACGGCGCCAATCAAAGCAATGCTTGGCTATCATACGATCGCACAGGAATGCACGAAGCGAGCAGATGTGAGCATGGTGTGTCAATAGTGTAAATTTATATATATATATATATTTTAGCTCGCAGTGAATAGGTAGACACAACCGAGCAAGATGGCTTAGTGGCAAAGTCTTTGTCTTGCATTCGGAAGGCCTGGATTTGAGACCCAGACCGGCGGGAGTGGACTAATAATCTGCCATGACATGAAAAATAACCGTACACGGGCATTAGCCTTACGGAACATTAAAAGAAACACAAAAAAGATACATCTATGCACAGTAACCGTTTTTCAGTAGTAGCTGTTCGCTCTTATACAGTAGAGTGGTTTAAGGGACTGGTGCGCTAGTCACGATGGTCATTGCCAGTTCGATTTGGGCCAGAAAGATCCCGGTGTCGTTGATCGAAGTTTCGTTGAGCAACGCTCATCGACGAGAATAGATGACAAACCACACCGCTGATGAGAGTCAGCAACCATGCTTCCTGTCACAGAAACTGTTGGGGAAGCTCTAGATACCAAGACGTCCTTCCATGCTGCCGCTCTAACTTTCTCTATATAAAAAAAAGTATACATGCACTTAGGCGTACATGTCAAGCAAATAGAAAATCCATACATTTAAATATAGAGACTGGGATGAAGCGATGTGAAAGACCTACTTTTGTTGAGCAGGATCTCACGCTAGCATTCAACCTGAGTTTCCCCACTCACTTCGCCTTCGCCATTTTGACGCGACGCCGTTCTCCTCGTGGTACCTTTTGAGCCTCCGTTTACCTGTTATATTTTTAGCAATGCTAAATTGCTCACGCCGATATCTGTGGCACCTGACTGCTCTACACTATCGCCTCGATATTTCATAGCACACAGTTGTAAACAACCAAAGTGATACTAAAAACGAGTATTTAGTGACTTTTATCGAACGAGTATTTTGTAACTGCGGTTCTAAGTACGCGCAGGGCGTCCATAGCTGAAATTATTTCTCTTTAAGCCGATGGCTCAAGGACCGGCCAGATGCAGTGCTAATTATTGGTCACCTAAAGGAGTGCCCGCATCGTTGCACGAGCAAGCGTTTCAACTTCGTGTAAACAGAGAAGCCTCGTGGCTTGTGCCGATTTAGACAATTCATTCGTACCGTTTTCTCATACAACCAGATGCAACTGAGCTCAGCTGAGCTGGCTGTCAGTCAAACACAGTCGATACCAATAAGAACCGATTCTCTGACGCGACACCCCGACACGAAACTTTGCAAAGTAGTTCCTTCATAACGTTTACAGCATAAATGTTTGTTGTATAGTCAGTGATTAGACGGCTTTAAACTTGACTTGATTCTACATGTTTCCCGAACATTTTTTGTATGCGCACACACGGAACCCCCGAACAGACGAAAATGCGTGAAATCCGGAGCGCCATGCAATCCATGCTAGCCGTCCACCCTTCGGGAGCACGTCAACACGATCCAGGGCAGGGCCTGACACGCAGGCAGAGACGCAATTGTGATATAAACATACAGGGCAAAAGTTTCACACCGCGCTATACTAGACAGTACATACACCGAGTGCAACTCTCTGACAGGTTAGCCTAATGGAACTCTCAGCCTTGAAGACCTTTATTGAAGTCCATCGTACCCGCACCATCGCCCGTACACCCTATCCAGCAGTCGCCGAGGGAACTGACCTGATTTTGAGTTTTTGATGATGACCTTCGCGCGTCCCTGTCGCAGTTGGTTCACATAGACTTCATTCGGCTTCGACATATATTGTCAGTTGAGGTGTCGCAGTTGCGCAGCAGCGCCCCCTACGTTATTATTGCACTAACCATTGTGGCCATTTTGCGAGAGACTCTATCGTTTGTCTATTCGTTCTGGTCAAGTGCAGAATTTCGTATTCTGCTTGCCCCATCATCGAAGAACTCCGACGAGTCAAAGTTCGACCTGTCACTCAATATGTCAACGTGGCTGTCGTATGCCGTCGCAAACGTCTTACAAAACAACAGCCTTCAAGTTGTTTTCACAAATGTCACAAATCTCGAAACGGTGCGCACGTCTGCAGTGCCGACGTTTCTGCTTTTGTCTTTTCTAGCGAACACAATTCGACAGCCGCCAAGACGGGTTAGGAACGGCGTTGGGATGGGAGCAAGTCACCATATGTGAGCCCATTTAAACTTCGACTACATATATGAAGGAAAGTACGACAGTGTACGTACACATCCAGTCCTGAACCTAAAGCCCACTAGAGCCGATTTCCGAAACCCTCCAATCCAATGATTATCATCGTCTACGATCGTCTGGTGAAACTGAAATCAGGTATGTGAGTGTCATGCAGACAACGGCAACCCCAGCTCTAGCTCAGTGTGACATGTCGATGCTTATTGCTCTGCTTATTTAGTACACCAATCGTAAGGTGCCCGCCTCGGACGGTGTTATTCGAGGTTGGAAAAATGCTCCAATATTTATCGTCGTAGCTAATGAAGACTTTTCTCCCCATCATTGAAAACATATCTTCATTCTGAACACGGTAAATACAGAACGGTCGGGTGTGCCGACTTAATGAAAGTCGCAACAATAGCTACATACAATAGTAGTAGTAGTAGTAGTAGTTACTCACAAATGGCTGCGTAGCTCAAAGCTTTGTTTCATATATGATTTCAACGCTTGGGGTTCTCGCTATACTCTACGTATAAAATATTAATGAAGCTACATGACTAAAGAGAGACAAGAGACACTTTATGTGCTAGCCAGTATTTGGACATCTAAGTAGCTTTGTCGAGTTTATCACAACGGTATTGTCTTTTTTACTAAATTGCTTGCATAACCGCAATTGTTGCAATCCCTGGATATGCTTGTCATCGTTCCTAAAACGTATGCAACATGCATACACAATGGAAAATCAATGTATTGCTATGATGCATGACAAATATATATATATATATATATATATATTTATATTTGTTAGACAAATCAATGTATTGCTATGATGCATGACAATGACGGGCCCTCTTATGCCAAAATCAAATCGAACCACCCGAGCAACGCTTGATACTAAATTAGGCACGCTTTGGCGGTCTTCCAAAGATTTCCACGAAAGGTGAGGTTCAAACGGGTAGAGGGAGCATTTTTAAATGTACGAGAACCACTACCTGCATGCCGGTTTTCGTGCACTGCATGCCGTTTTCCTATAGACCTGCGTCGAGGTGAGCAATTAAGCAAAAAAGATACATAAATAAGGATCATATTATTTGCTATTGTTGTCCATCTTCATTATATATTATCTGCTATTGTAATCCATCCTCATTATATATAATGTGCTATTGTAATCCATCCTCATTATAATGGCATATGGGCATAGTGCGCGCTAGTTAGTTATGGTTGTCATCTACCCGATCCCCGTTCTTGGTCGCATTTTCGTCGCGCGAGTGTTGAATCTAGCGTTGGAGTGCAATACGCATGAACGCCATCCCAAAAACAAAAGATCACCCAAGAGGGTGATCGTCTAGGAGGATCTAAACATTTGCAACGCTGTATCTATACACATACACACGTAAACCAAGCTGCACAGCTTCTGCAAGCTGCGTGTGTTTGCTTTTGACGCGGACACACTTGAAACGTAAACATTTTCCAGTCACACAATTGCAACATTGGACAGGCACGCGAGCTAACCAGACCGGCTACTGAATGAGGTTATTTAGGCGCTTGCGCTAAACAACAACAATCTTGAGCTAAGCGCTTCGAGGCGTCTGTCTACAAGCTCTCGCTTGGCCCAAGGCCACAAAGGTGTATGCAGATAGGTAGCAGCAGCAGCCAGCCAAAAACAACCTCAAAAATGTTTCTAATTCTTTCTGGCCAGCAAAGATAAATGATTCTTCCAAAAAAGCCATTCATTTGTTCGCTAATTCGTTGGTTGGCGTTGCTGTGGTGTCTCAGGTAGGCTAAGTATGTTATGCTACTAACTTGCTCACTAACTAACAGCGACGACAACAACAGCAGCTACAGCAACAACAGCAACAACAACAACAGCAACAACAACAACAGCAACAACAACAACAGCAGCAACAACAATAACAAAAATCTACCGTGCTTACACTCCAGGATTGCGGCCAAAGTCATTCATAGCTGTCAACGGTGATATTCTCTGCTCGGTGGCGGCATTTCTACTTGCTAATGCCGACTGAGACGTTGTCGAGGCAGTCGTCAGCTTCTGGTTCTGCTTGCTTGGTCGTCAGCCTCTGTAACTGTAGCAGCCCGAGGCGAGCTAACTAAAAGCCACCCCGGGGCCGTAGCTCTGTTATCTCTGTCGACCCAGAGGCCTCATTTTATATAATGCATTTCGATCAATCGTAAATGCCTGTGTGCGCGCATATGGGGCCCCTGATATAAAAGGGTGACATGTGTATTTAGGTGGATACATGCCAAGCGAACAATAAATCAAATCATGGGGCCTATGTGGCCCGTCCGTGTTTCGTATGGCCCACACACAAATACCTATCGCTATATGAATACAATACATGTGCGGAACATGATGTTCTATAATCATGCTTGTTGTCTTATTTTGTTACAAGTAACCTAATTTTCTTCATGGCAGTGGTATAGCAGGCAGCACTAACTAAGCCAAAGACACCAGCAGATAACAGCGGTCTTCCGACGATTGCATTGCCGTTGCGTTGGGGCTGTCTGACGTCTATTATTCATTGCGATTAATGTCACTTCAAGGCCAGCCGGAGATAAATTTGGTAGAACGAACCATTTTGTTGTCCTCTGAGGCAACAGCAACATAGAGTTTCACGGCAGGGGTCCGTGGACCGACCACGGAACGTACGATTACCCGGATTCGCCGGCAAACAAACCAGTCAGACAAGCACAATATACCGCACTGCTACAAAAGGCAGCGGACGTAACGATTGTTGTTAGTCGGTTATGCTTGATCTTCAAAGGCATTGTTCTTTAAAGTTGCTTGTCATTCATTAACCGATTCGTATATCTGGAATCCTTTGTAAGCACTTTGATGTAACTCCCGCATCCCACTCGAAAGGAATCTCCATATAGACAATACATACACACACAGACACAGCTACAACACGTACCCAAAAGAAACAAAACAAATCGTAACAGCTATACGCCCATTGCGCCTACTTCTGTTAGCAAATTCCTTTCATTCGAGAGAGAAGACAATTCATTTGAGAGAGAAGACTCCAAGTGACACAACGAGATCAGATCACGATCACATTTTTCCTATTATCTTTCTCTTTCTCTCTCTCTCTCTATCTCACTGTCTCTCTCGTGAGAAATCTTCTTCCGATTACCATGTTGGTGCTATGCAGCGGCGGAGTATGCGGTGCTTTTTCCTTCCCGGACATTGCACAGGCTACCGGGTTCGGGGCAATGAGGTTCGGTGGGGCATCGCGCGTCTCCAAGCAACGCCTGACCCCCCCCCCCCGTCCTCCCCCCCATCCGCTATAGGTAGGGGAGACGTTGTGATCGTGCTTGTGGTCACCATTTTCCCTTGCAGCGGATTTGACCGTGGGACAGCGGATTTGGGTGGGGCATGTACCTCCGTGCTCTCGCTGCCAATATCCTACGGAGATATGTGTTGGTGTGCTCGCACGCGCTGATCCGCGGGCGGCCGCCCTAACATCCCTTGCAGAGCCCAACCCATCTGCGTACATACCGAGTTGACAGTCTGTCGTCCTTGTCGTCGTTGTCGTCGTCGCGGCCCTTTCGTTCTGTCTCCACCTCCTCCACACCCGAGAGGGGGTAATTGAGCGGCCGACGAGTACCTCCCCCCAGCACCGCCGACCGCCGTCCTCCACGACGAACGCCCACGACAATGCGGCGGTCAGCTTGGACCGCTTCAAAGAAAAGTCATCTATCTATCTGCTCACACTACTCACAGCACACAGGTTTGGCTGGATCCCGGAGGGAAACGCGCCCGAAGCAGCGGCAGAGAGACAGCTGATACTGAAACAGCAGCAGAAGCAGCAGCAGCAGGGTAGACGGTAGAAACAATAACGGAGACCGCCGGCACCGCCGACGGCATTAGGCACCTTGCCATTGCAACTGGAAACAAAAGCAATCATCTCACGCAACTCGAGCGAAACTGAGCAACACAGGGAGGACTTGGTGCAGGACTGCGGAGGCGGCAGTGGCAGAAACAACAACAACACCAGTGTAGTGTTGTTGCAGCAGTGCAGTTTCAACAAAGCAGTGTAGTGTATTGTCGGCTGTATATCGGCTACTGATTGATACAGTACACGTCGGGGAAATTGCCTCGCATGTCCCGCCGTTCAAACTAAACTTTACACTGAAATGTTTGACTTGTGTATCTAGAAAAACGGAGAGAGAGAGAGAGCGCGCTACTCTACGGTCAGCAGCACCGGACTTATTTCGTTGGCAACGTTGTGCAGGGGCCCTTTGGACAGACAAACAGACAGACAGACAGACAGGCAACCTGTCAACTAAGACATTGTTGGCATACCTATTCAACACAAGGGGGTGTGTATGCATTATTACATATATAAACATATGTATATCAATATATATATATATATATATATATATATATATATATACATATATAAAAAAATATATATATATACATATATACATATATAAATATATATATATATATATATATGCATGCGACGTTTTTCCAACAGAGTAGTGGTGGTGCCGGAAACTGTCCTGCAGGTTAGGTAGGAAGTGAGGTATCTAGACAGGTTCCAGCTGTCCCGTCTGTGTGGGCAAGGTCGGCATGTGATAACGCTATATTTAGACTAGACACTCGGTGGAGGGCTTGTGCCATGAATACTACGCTCGGCGCGATCCTCAGTCGGACTTGCTTGGAGAATTGCGCTAAACACCGAGCGCTTTTGCGACTTCCTTTTACGGTGAAACCAGTCCGGGGCAAATTTAGACATAGCAAACGTTGAAATGGCTCGCTGAGAATGCAAATATACAGGATCAGAAAGTGCGCTGTTGCCATTGCCAGCTTCAATGTAGTAGATTCTAGAATAAACATTTAAACAGTTTCGAATTCAGCATCCTGCCCTCACATATGTGTTAGAGAGTTATCATCTGAAGACTTCTATTTACTCGAGCACGCGTTTGCCAGTAGAAAACAACGATTCTGTTCGTAATCACTACATGTATTTCGTAGCCAACATATTTTCGTAGTCGGTAGATATGCGCATAAGGGTATTGTTTTGTCAACAATTCTGACTTGTTCGTTCTCGCTTGAGTGCTTTTAGTCGATTGGCTTACAGTTTAAATATGTAAATAGGATTCCGGTTCTGAGTTTTTTTTCGCTTTAAAGAACCTTACTTTGGCTTAGGCACAAATGCTCGTCACAGACCGTCTTGCACACCATGAGGTAAACACCACTTGTTTGCTTCAACGGAAGAAAACCTCGGAGAAAGTAAGAGGATTTATTCGATAGATGGAATTATGAACAACACAGTCTCCTTATAAGCAAGAATAGAAATAATAAATCAAATTGGGGATAACTGCGGAGATCACCAATCTGTCTAGGTAAATGTGTATGTCAGACACATCTCTAGGGTGCACTTCTGCATGCTAGCGAGAGCAGTTAGATGTAAAACGACAACGATGACACTTGATATGATTTTCGGCATGTTATAAAACGCGCCTTTGTTCTTACAGGGCTGTGCTATATCATTCAATGGCCAAGCAAAGTTAGCTCTATGAACGACTGTAACCAACGAGCGTACCGCAAATATTTCATACGCTCCATATTCTTCCTGAAGAGAGCTGGCTACGACCGTCCAATATTACCTCAGGTGAGAAGGTGGAAAGCCAAGTTAGCCAACTAGAGTGGGTTTCCGGAACCAGGAAACCAACTGACTAATATTGAGCTAGAGGCACTGGCCCGTGCTCAACTAACTCTCGACACTCTCCATAAGCATCCGTTAACAGCCGGCCGATGGCAGAATCTCAGCCCATCTAGTGCATCGCTGACATCTTTCGCATCGTACACCTAGTCGCCGAATAAAATATATCTTGGCATGTATAGAGATACATAAAGAGGCTCCTGGTTTTCAGCAGCAAATTTTCACATGGTGCATATTTACCCTATTTATAGCACTTTTACAAGTATGGCCAACGTTCATGAAAGCCTCTTGAAAACGAATCGTTTTCTTTAGCAATCCGTCCTCTTTAGCCTCGTCATTACGTGCAACTGGTGCACGTCATAATATAGATAATGAAAGAAAAAGGCGAACAAAGAAGATAATTACAACCAGGTTGAGCTTCAATGAATCATTGACATGCTGTCCACTTGACAGTCTAAACGTTTTGGCGCTATTTTGAATTCCTGAGCATACGAAGCTATGTACATCTATAAATTAACCAATACATTCACCGCTCACTAGGAGTAACCCATAAAATGGGCTTCCAAGCCATACTTCGTAAAATAAGCTAAACCGTTTATCGTAATGTTTTCGCTTGATCTATGAAGCACATATGAAATGTTATGTTTCAGGTAATTAGGGCTAGTTAAATGCAAATAAACTGGTATACGCGATTCGTTCATCGACTGCCCAATGTGTGTTAAAATCTAAATGAGTTCATTCGTACAATGGGTCGAGCCCGGTGGCGTGGTGCATTCGCCTGCCCCGCGCGACCGGAGAAGACACATAGGTGCGCGGGTTCGAGCCCCACCGTTGCACATTTGCATTTATAGGGGGCCGTCTATAAAGCAATGCGAAAAGCAGTCCCATGCACGTTAAATCGTGGCTGGGAGTCAGCCCGAAAAGTATTTCGTATAAAGGACCGGAAAATCCACCCCGTCTATAGTCAACCTGCCACATCAAAATGTCTACAAAAGCGATTGAATCACAAATAAGCACAGCGCTATTAATTCGAGACACGTTAAGTAAATATGAAGTTGCTAAATAAAAGACTACAACGACAACAACAACGGCGAGCCTTGTTGACACTACACGAATGCCTTCAACAGGATGTGCTAAATCATCATAATCGACATAATTTTCTGCCTAGCCCATTGCATTTCTTGTGCCAGCATGGAATGACTAAGCACAGAACCCAGGAGTGCACGCCAAAACGATCTAATAATTTACATATACACTTCTGATATGTTCGCTGTCGCAGGGAGCCGTTGTTCTCTGTGCCTCGGAAGTATTTGCCAAAAATGCTCTTCTGCGCCATATATATCTATATATATATATATATATATATATATATATATATATATATATATATATATATATTGTGGTGAAATCGACATCGACCGATATCACGTCATGAAATGTATAGAACTGAACACCAGCTCATTAACAACTGCTGTAATAGACGTACTTGAGCGGAATAACCCATAAATATTGTGGAAATCTACCACGAATAGTAACTAAACATCAACAATTATATATATATGCTTTAACATTAAAAGACCCGTCTGTAAAATAGCAGTCTTTCAGCGGTTTCACATTGACAAAGGTTGACGGATGCGCGGCACTGCTTCTAACGAATTTGTAGTCTAGCTGAAGCCACCCGCGCCGTTTTAGCCGTTATACACTCTGGGCGTGCCTCACCCCACCACCGAGCCTGGCGGCATGCCTAGCGACGCCGTCGGATCGAAGGGAGTTTACCGTTAAGCTTAGTGGCGGATCGTAAAGCGGCTGCGATCAGCGGGAGAGATATATAGATCGTTTTATAGTGTCCCGGTTTATGCCATATGCTTACTATGTGAAGTACCTTCCTATTCTTCATCTTCTTCGTTTTTCGCCCTTTTCTGCCTCTACTTTTGATGGTTTGCTTCTCTCTTTTACTGCTCTCGTATTCTTCTCAAATGTCCAATACAACAAACCATCGATATCATTCATTCGCGAACGCCGCCATATCTCAGCTCAGTGTTAGCCTGATTGGTCGGCCAGTCAAAAAGATCAAGTCAATCAATCGCATTTATAGGCGTTGGCCACGCCACCGGGGGAAGTCTTTACGATCTTCGGCCCCTAAGAAACCTCTGCTCCCTTTGCCTCTCGTGGCCGAGAACCACGGAAACGACGCCGGCTGTATGTTGATTGTGTGGCAGGCATAAAGTCCCAAATAAAGGTGTGCACCAGAAGCCAATCTCTGGACACGCTACGTGGGCACTGCCAGTATGCAGCCGATGCAGAGCGAGAGAACAGTGATACAGTCAGCTGGATAAATCATTATAAATAACTAAGTCATTACTAAGTCAATCGATTTGCTTCGTCTACTTAAGTCTAACATAGATTTCTGATCGAACAAGATGCAGCTCATTTGTACCACTGTAGGTGAGGTGTCAACACAGCAACGTATGCACATATGTATCTGCCAATCGTTGGCCAAGCTTTCGATTCAGCATATTATACCGCCGTACGGCGTCTAGGCAGCCCCAAGTATCGATATCAAAGCAGGGATCAATCATCAAGCTCACAAAGCTTACACCAAAGGTGCACAAAGCTTGTGCAAAGCTTGCGCAAAGCTTGCATTGAACGCCACCTCCTCTACGATCTATCGTACTCAACATTATCGTCTCACTGTACTAACGCTGAGGTGTTCGTTTTGGTTGCCGTTGTATTTACGATCGTTGTTGTTGTTGTTGTTGTTGTTGTTGTTTTCTTACAGTGTCCATTGTTGTTGTTGTCGTCGCAGCGATGAACTAAAGCAAATTCTTTTCACTGTACCCGATGTTGTTGTACAAATTGCTGCAGTTTTGCTCTATACTGTTCACTAAACCATGTTTCAAACTCGTCAGAAAGAATTGAACTCGACGCCTGAAATTACATCTGTAGTTTGACAAATAATTAGAGGCAAACATGACCTGCACACAGAAAAGGAGCTACCAACCAGTGTCTGCTTTACTGTGATCGTCATCTTAGCAATACGAGCATACATCGTGGTCAGAAATAAAGATAAGATCTTCCACGCAGAACTTTAGGCGGCAGTGCAATCATAATACTTGTACGTGCAAACACATAAATGCAGATGCCCGCCTTCTTCTTCTTCTTCTTCAACCACGTTCATTTTCGTAAGTACTGCCGCATTGTTACCGTCGTTACGTGAACGTGTTACGGTCCATACAGAGTAATCGTACCGTTACCTGAAAACGATTTGAACTGGAACACAGGTGTACTTGTGCCAACCTAATTATTAAGGGAAGAAGTCGTTAGAAAGATGACGTTATTAACGCGCCTTGCGACGGGACAATGTTTCTACGGCAATGTTTAACACACGGGCTGCTTTGTCGTAGTCTTGTGCCCTCGTTTGTCCCTGTGTTTCTTTTTTTTTTTTAGCTGTTCGGTTTCTAGTCACTACGATACTTGCCGAGTCGAGTAGTTTTTTTTCGTAGCATAACAAAGTAGTCTCCAGCGTCGACGGTCGTCGACGCTCGGGGGGGTAGAGAGAAGTCAGACGACGAACATAAACATTTGGAGAAAACGACGCCCCGACGATGAGACAAGGGGCTCGAGGGGTAGCCGAATGCCGAGAGCAGGACAAGACGGCGAGGCAGCAGCAGCAACAGCAGCAGCAGCAGCGCCGCCAAGCTAACTGACCGGACGTTACTCTGTACCGAGCACGAACAGACGGCGGGGGCCAGGGACCTCGACATTCCCCAGCTTCCCCCGGGGGGGTTGCGGCGGAGCGTGTGAAGTGGCCTTCGAAGCGGTGCCGCGGCCGCGATACGACAATTATGCCAACGCGTCCGAGACCCGATTTTAATGGCATGACCGGCCGGCCAGGCGGAGTTTTGACTTTCGAGCCAGCAGCTTGGCCCGGCTCTCGTCTTTTTGCAGGCTACACACGCTACACGTCGTGGCCGCTACAGGCGCCCACGACGTGCAGCGTCACGGTAACAATTGTGCACGGGGATCGACACCCTTAAGAATAATAATAATAATAATAATAATAATAATAATAATAATAATAATAATGCCTCACATAGAGACCTGGAATGACCTGGACAAATAATGACAAAACCAGCAGTAGCAGCAGCAGCCGCCGCAGCAGCAGCACCACCAACAACAACAACAATTGCAATTATCAATCTAAAATCAACAACAGCAACTACAAGAATCAAACAGGCCAACGTCAACAGCAACTACAATAACGCTTACAACGGCTATCAAAGCACTGAGAAGCGCCCAACGAGCATTACGGCGAAGCAAGCGGCGGCTAGCTTGTACTACTCGCAGCAACATCGTGAACGGTAGGACGTATGTATAGAGAACTAAGCCGGCGTTCGACACACGAGGGGCAATCGCAACCGTACCCCACTCCTAGGCGGCGCCCCCCGGGCGAGCGAGCGAGCAAAAACGCGTCCAACGCGTTCATAGTTTTAACGCCACACAACCTATGTACACACACACTGACAGACGCATACAGACGGGCAACACATCGCAACGTCGGACGGTGTTCACCCGTGGGTGTCGACAAGAAAAAACAACGGGGGGCGAGGAGAGAAAAAGCAATCACGTAATGACGGCATGCAGCAGAAGCACCAGCAGCAGTAACAACAACAACAACAACAACAGCAACAACAAACACACCAACAACGACAACAACAACAACAACAACAACAACAACAGCAACAACAACAACAACGACGACAACGACAACAGCAACAACGACAACAACAACAACAACAGCGGATGGAATGATCACATGTTCAGGAAATGAGATCCTTCTATTTGCTGATTTTTCCAAAAATAGAACTAACAACACAATTGTTTATGATTGCCTTAGAGGTTGGGCTTCGAAGAAGAATTGTGCGTCGAATGTGCGAATTTTTAAAAGCCATCTGTCCGAAAGCTGCGGCCAGTCTGAGTAGATTCTTTGTAGCGATCGCTCCGCTTTTATCAGCATTTTTAACCTAGTGGTACGAACTCTCATCAGTCTGAATTGACTCTCACTTACTATTTTTATGCTCAATCTTATACTCTCTGATCCACAAAGCTGTTCTAATATTTTTAGTTGCGAGGACTGGCACGACCTTCTATTATAGTGCGTTTACAGCAATACATCTCAATGCTGGCACAGAAGGATAAAAAAAAATCGGGGCAACACGAGCACCTAAGCAGCGTACTCTGTGATGAGTGGTCATCCGTAGATGTTGCAGTTATAAGCGAGACTTGGCTTAAAGATATCGATGTCCCTCTGTTTGCCATTGACGGCTTCAGCTTAGTGACATCCAATCGTAAAACATCTAAGCCTGGAGGCGGAGTCGGAATCTATGTACCTGACTCCTGTGTGATTGTATCCACGTTAGGGCTTAGTAGTCTTGATGGGTGTGTTCAAGCTCTTCGTATACATCTTCGGCAAGGGTCCGAGTTCGAGGGTTATATCATTGGGTTTTATTCGAGTAGTACTCTACATAAGGATACTCTTCTCGACCTATTAGATGGTATTCTACCATCTAATTCGTTACTTCCGTGTTTGCTTCTTGGTGATTCAAACGTCAACTTGCTCGCTAGCCCATCGCCGTTAAACTATAGATCCTTCTTCACTAGCAACGACTTTATGCATCGTATCGATCGTGTCACGAGACTTCTTTCTAGAACTTGCCTTGATCATATTGCAGTTAGGGTTGCTGTTCCGCATTTTATAAAGTCCAACCAGCGGTTATAAATACGTTGTCATTCTCGCACCATTTCCCTGTTGTTGTCTTCTTGCTTAAATGCAGAGAAACATCGACGACGTTTCAAGCTGCTACTTCCAATTTCATTCGGATTCACGACGCTGCTGGTGTGGGTAGTTTCTTGAATCGTCTAAGCGACATTTCTTGGAGCTATGTCTATGATTCAAATGATGTTAATTTAGCGTTCGAAAACTTCCAACAAACCCTACGGAGTATTTATAACACATCATTCAGTCTACGTCGCATAGAGCGTACGGATGCGTCAAAAGGTGCCACGTTTGTGTTCTCGCCAGGACTGCGTCTCCTAAGAAGGCATGCTAACAAAATGTACATTAAGCACAGAAAGATTAATTCCCCAGAAAGTAAACATGCTAATCTGGTGAGCCAGAAAAGGTACAAGACTGCTGTTCGTATTGCTCGTTCAGTGTTCTACAAGGAGCGGTTTGATACCTTACGTGGAGATGCCCGCCGTCTTTGGCAGTTCATTAACAGGTCCTGTGGTAAACATAAGGGCTCGACCGAGTTGCCTTCTGCTCTTCTCACCTGTTCTGGAGAAACTTCCACAGATCCTGTTTTAATAGCCGATGAGTTTAACCGCTTTTTCGTGTCGGTAGGTTTGGAGACGGGCTCTTCATTGAGTTTAGAGAACGACATTAGACCGCGATTAAGGAACCTTTGGCCCTGTAATAAGATTTCCTTCAGTTTTCGCGCTGTAACGGTAACTGAGGTGGCCTCGATAT
Organism: Dermanyssus gallinae; assembly: GCA_003439945.1. Taxonomy (NCBI): domain Eukaryota; kingdom Metazoa; phylum Arthropoda; class Arachnida; order Mesostigmata; family Dermanyssidae; genus Dermanyssus; species Dermanyssus gallinae. The sequence goes on from QVRM01005248.1 coordinate 261,537, forward strand.
TACTTAAGCAGAAACGGAGCTGGAGCTGCGGTGCAACAGGACTTCCTGCTCAACTTCTAAAGCTTGGTACTCCATACATTGCTGGTCCTCTTACGCACATAGCGAACCTTTCACTCGCATCTGGAGTGTTTCCAACCGCCCTTAAGGCTTCTTTTGTTACACCTATTTACAAAAATAAAGGCGACGTTGGGGAGCCTAAAAGCTACCGACCTATCAGCCTGGTTGACTGCATTTCAAAGCTATTCGAGAAGCTTGCTCTCATGCAGCTAGAACGCTTCCTCGAATCCTGCAGCTTTCTATCGCCTAATCAATTTGGATTTCGTCACGGTCGTTCCACGGGCCTGGCACTAGCGCATCTGTGGCAGTTTGTGACCGACTCTGGTGAATCGACAAAGGCATGTCTAGGCGTCTTACTCGACGTCACCGCGGCATTCAATTGCGTTCGCCATTCTTTCGTTCGTGTGCTCCTTTACTTTGTCTTCTGTTTCTCATTGTATCCCCAAAACCCTTGTACCACTTTTTATAACGAGAATTTAAGCATGTGAATGTATGCAGTTCCGTAAATAAACCATGTTTAAATTGATAATTGAAATTGAATATATATCTTTTTGTTGTGTTCCTGTGAGAGCCCTATCCAGGATCACGCCAAGGTGCTTGACCATTGGCGTGGATGTTACTGGGTGACCTTCCAAGTGTAAATTTAGATTCTGTAGAGGACGCTTTGGGGCCGTTTAAAAGAATTGGTTCTGTTTTATATGAAGCCATCGAGTTGCCATCGTTGAGACCCAGTGTGTGGAGGTATTTTTGAATATTTGCCAGGGCTCCCTTGGCTGTTTCTTTGAGCAGCTCCTGTCACGGACACTTAAAGATTAGTGCCAGATAGTCTGCATAGGCAATGGAATAAACCCCCGGGAGATGCGGTAGTCTAAGTACTTCATCGTAGATTGTATTCCACAGGGTTGGTCTCAGTACAGACCCTTGGGAGACCGCTGCTGTGACTGTGTAGTCCACGCCTTTATATGTAGATGCTCGATCTTCTAGGTAAGCCGCTAGAATACGTCGTGGGTAGGGGAAACCGCCTTTGTTTACAAGTGCTTGGTTTTGGGCGTCCCACAAAAGCATATTAAACGCGTTTTTGGCGTCGATGAAGATGGCCAGACAATGCGACTAGTCTGATATCGGTGAATCTCTCCTTGCTTCAGCTATGTTTAGAACGTTTCTGATGAGGCACTTTTTCAAAGCTCTGTAGGCGCGTATAATTTAGCTTGGGAAAGCGTTGCTATTGTGTGGGAAAAATAGGATGGGAGGAAACTGGATTGACGCAGAAGGACGTAGAGATGATCGGATAGGGTTTCATGATCCTTGTGGATCCTCCAGTTGGATATTCGATGAGTTAATCCCTCTGATACAAACGCCAAGTCCGATGTTGACCTGGGGTGTTCATGAGTTGTAGATCTGCCCGGGCTGCTCATTCTAGGAGAGTCTCTCCTTTCCATAATGAGGACCCGCTCTCCCCCGCTTCCCTCTCACAATGGCCTCCTTCGAAAATCGATGACCGCGAGTGCTCATGCTGAGGTCTAGTTGATTATATATATATATATATATATATATATATATATATGCACGCGCGCTTGATTGGAAGAAAATCTCCCCCGCACATACATGTATTCGGGCTCTCCCTCTCCTCAGATCACGGAGAGCAGCCAATCGAAATTCGAAACTGCGATGTTGTAAACAAGCAATTCAAGGTGGTAATGGTGGCACTAGCGTGTAAGTTTGGTATCATCGAACTTTGGTGGCCCGAGGACAGCATATTTTATAACCGTTTCGTGTCCCGTTGGCCAGTTTCCAAGCTTTATCACTAAGAGAGGCTGTTATCGGGCAGTGATAGAATAATTTCTCATTAGGACTTCTCAACAGCCAGGCGAGTGCTGTTGTTGATCTTGTCGTTGTACTAATAGTAACCATGAATAAAAATTCTAACCAAACAAGCACGGTTGCTCCTTGTACGACTTGAACGCGTGAGAAGCGTCTCGCAATGCGATGCAACTAATGTGCCTACGTGCACGCCGCTATGTCACGTTTCCTGCGTTGGCTGCAAAGCTGGTTTCACTTCTTTTCCCCCGCCGATCGGCGTTTCTGCGTCGTTTATTTAACGCCGCCTCAATCTCTGACTTTGTCTAGCGCACAATTTCCCTCCTATCTCGAACCACGCCATCTCGTTTCGAGCCGCAGGACGTTTAGCCCACGCCATCTCATTTCGAACCACGCCATCTCGTTCCGAACCGCAGAAAGTGTAGCCCACGCCATCTGCCATCTTATTTCGAAGCGCAGTAAGCGTAGCCAACGTTGCATTGGGCTCCGGCCGCTAATGCTAATCTGCGTGACCTAATAGGCCCATATCATAAGCACCAATAACAACAACATGTCGTTATTCGTTCATTGGATGATATATGTTATATATTATGTAGCGACGTTGGCTTAGGCGGCAAAGGCACTGTTCGAAACGGGGCGTTGCCTTGGCAGCCATGATCATCGGCAAAACAATCGCAAGTTCGAGCCCCGGCCTTGCTGGTTGTATTTGTTGGACGTGGTTGTCATTGCTCTGCTGCTGCTACATACCTCTGCTAGAGAAAGCCTATATAAATCCAGTAACGAAAACGCGATGGCAGCAGATGCATTTAGACGATATCGTGCCACAGGCAACGTAACCCATCACGACCGCCTAAGATGTGGTTGTACGAGCGTTAAAAAAAAAAATATATATATATATAAAACATTGACTTAGGGTAACGGTTAGAAGCCCGTAGGTGGCGTATACATATATACATCCTTACTGTATAAGTAAGTATCAGTGATTTACGTTACATAGCGGATACACCAAGCGAATGCCCGACTCGAGGACGACAATCGCATAAATAACAACGAATCTTGCTTGCCACTTCCGAGGACAACGGCCGAAGATATCTCTTTCTCTCTATCTCGTTCTCCGGTGTGTTCATTACAATACAGTGGCATGCGAGCTGTCTAAATCAATATAATGGTCACATCAAAACAACATTTTTTTCTATATTGGTTCCAGCCGATCTCCAGCCCTTCCATCACCCCGAAGTGTCGGACACCCTCATTATGTAGTCTGTGTAACAGAGTGATGCAACGATGTTGCACCTTGAGAACAACAAAAAGTGGAGAAACGTCAAAATGCTGCAATTTATATAGGCTAATAGGTGTTACAAAAAAAAACAAGTACCCGCCCTCTTACCCACTTTAGTAGGGGCAGGATGCTCGTCTGGGACGCCACTGTCACCGACTCATTAGCACCTTCAATGGTCGGTGGCGGGGCGATCTCAGCAGGCCACGCTGGTAATCTAGCCGAGGCAAGGAAGCTCGCAAAATACGCCTCAATAGGTTACCCACATGAGTTTCAACCGCTAGCGTTCGAAACCATGGGCGGTCCTGGCAACTTGACTCGCAAGCTCCTCCACAGAGTCGGTGAGCAGCTGAACCTCGCAACTGGAGACAAAAGATCTGCGGCTTTCTTGAGACAGCGCCTCGACCTTGACGTCCAACGCGGGAACGCGACATCCGTCCGGGGCACGCTGCTGAAGTCGTCCCAGCCCACTCTATACGAGATAGAGTAATATTGCCTGTGCACACGTTCTCGGGAGACAATTGTAGCTCCATTTTGATTCCTTAATAAATAATGATGAAGAGGATAAAAAAACTATATATATATATATATATATATATATATATATATAAAAGAAACAAGTACTCTCTCTCTCTCTATATATATATATATATCTTCATTTATTTTTACACCAAGTTTGTCACCAAAAAAAAGTTGGGTAAAGTCGTACATGGGATATATAATCATTAGTAGGGTCATATGCACTGTATAATGCTGTGCAATATATATATATATATATATATATATATATATATATAAGCCCTCCTAACATAAAAGAGTGATGTATTTAGGTGTATTAAGGTATACGAGTACATATTAAGCGAATATTAAATCAATGTATATATATGTATATATATTGGCGTATGCCACTCGCCTAACTATCCGGGTGAACATAAAGGACCTTCAGTATCGATTGATCTAATTAAATAAAGTAATTTATGTCCAAACCTCCACTACGTGATTACCGAGCAGCTCAGACGACGTAGTAGTCTCCTACACAGAGGCTGTCCTCTTCATGGCTCCGAGAAGCGATTCCAGGTAATTTTGGTGGGTAAAAAGCCCTAACATCTTCAGACACAACTGCTGTAATGCTACCCGACTGCACGGCGCGGCCTACAGTGCGATGTTGCCTCTCTTCGGCCCGTTGATCGCTCAACCTGAATACGAAATCTCCGGTCAGACAGGATCACCGGATCAACAAGGCGCATTGGCCAACGTCTACCTACGCATGCCCGGTTTTAACGCAAACTACGCCGATTCTTTTAACATAATAATAATAATAATAATAATAATACCGGCTGCAACTTTTTACCAACACAATGGTAACTGTAGTAGGTTTAAATTACTATATCCTCCTTGCAAATATTTGACAATGTTTAAAACAACATACCATTGTAATTGTGTATATAATAAATAAATGACCTTGTTAAAAAAAAAAAAAAAAAAATAATAATAATAATAATAATAATATTCATAATAATAATAATAATAATTGAAAAAGTCAAACACGATGACTTACTAGTCCCATAACCTTTCTGGTCTAGTAATGTAAGTAGAGCCGCATAAATCGTACACCTGCTAATTGCCGTCTATTTACGAAAGAGTAGCGAACAGTTAGTAAGGGAGATATTATTACCAAAGCGATAAATATATATATATATATATATATATATATGATAATTATTTCATAGTATTTTTAAGTATAACAATTGTATCAATATATTGCGTGCTTTCACAAGTAACAAGCTGTCATCCAGCATGGCCGAAGCTCACAGGGAGGACTTCCTTGCATCTTTCCCCCAAGTGCTACACATATTCCGAAAGGCGCGCCGCCTATTTGCGAACTCTGCGTGTTGGCTAGGACAAAAGGCTATGTTAATAAGTCGAAGAATAAACTACTACTAGTTACACGGACGGCTCTCTTCAACCCGAGTAACGGAGAACTGGTAGTAAGCGAGATTACTTTAGCTATATGCGTGTGTCTACTTGCTTATCAAAAAGCTATCACCATTTTATCGCGTCCAGACAACAATGCACACCCTACCCGACAGTGGGTTCTGCCATCACCAGATGATATTACAATTGCTCTAGTTATGTTTTTGCCTACTTACCTGTTACATATTACCCGATCCAACCCAGTAATCTAAACAAACGCATTGTTTTCTAGATAGATGAATGATAGTGGCTTTCCTAAACTATCTAATTGCGCAACAATCTAAACGAGCAAACTCTCTGTCCCTCGGCAGAAGCTCACATAATCTAGCAGTAGTCGTGATTATTTAATATTATATATATATATATATATATATATATATAATTTATTGCATGTCAAAAATGTCTCTCTCTTAGCAGACATATCGAGGAGATACAAGCAAAACCTACAACTGCAATGTTTTTGTTAGGCAGTATGCACGATGTGGACGTAAAAACAGCTATAAATTGCGTCAAAATCAAAGTACTCCCTGTGCCTTTCTACAATTGCACCATACCTGACTCTCAGCCATTTAAAAAGTCTAGACAAGCTAAAAGCCAGATATGTTAAGCGTGTTTTGCGGCTTCCAAAGTGCGCGTCGGCAACACTTGCCTTAGAGATGTGCGGAGAGAGAACACTTATTGAAGACCTAGCACTTAATAACAGACCATTCACAGCGCATATTCTAGACTCATATCGAGCCTACAGAGAGAACAGAAATTTAAAATTTGTAGCTGAGAATTATACTGATGGCCCGGCCTTTTGTTCACGTAGATGGAAAGAAGGCATGCAAAGGAACCGCTCGCTAATCCGCCGTATAACCTGGCACGGGTACCATCATTACATATGCATGAAGCTAAGCTGTTTTAATATTCAAGAATGTGTTTGTAGCTTTTGCGGAGAGTTTGATATTGGACGCTATATACTTGTGTGCCCAGAAATTCGCGGAACGTCCTTATAATCCAAAGTTAAATACGTATTGTAAGACCAAAAACTCACATTGTGACACCTTGTGAAAATTGAATCAACTGTCTACCAATTTTGTAGTGAAATAAATGCTGAATTGAATATATATATATATATATATATATATATATATATATATATATATGTATACATATATATATATATATATATATATATATATATATATATATATATATATATATATATATATATATACATATATATATATATATATATATATATATGTATACAACCACATCAGCCCGGGAGCGGAATAAATGGGATCACGATAGGAGAACGAGTAAACTACGAAGCATAAGTTAGCACTCAACAGTTTAGCAATACTATACTAGCCGTTGTGTTAACACCACAAAAAGTATATAAGCAATACACAACAAAATAAACGCAAACAATAAAGGAAGAAGGCGCCATGAGAAAATGCAAAAACGGTAAATATAAACGAACGATATCAGAAACGTGCAAAAACGTTATCAAAACACCGTCTTCGTAACCAAACAAACTTGTGCATATGTTTTTTTTCTGTACAAGCCTAATGTTTTTCTTCGAACGAATTGAGCGCTGCCGTTGTTAGCTATCGTATCGTAAAATGTTGTGCGAGAGGCAGTGCGCGCACGAGGTTTCCGACGACAAATTTCAGCGTCTAACGTGTAAGTAGAAACATATATATATATATATATATATATACATATATATATATATATATATATATATATATATATATATATATATATATATATATATATATATATATATATAATCCTTTGTTAATAGTCTGGATTAACAATACAACCTACACTTGAAGAATTAGAAATAAAACTATATGCATACAACCATAAAACGTATATATATATTCCCGGAGATGTGAGAGTATAAGTACTCTATTAATTAGGTTAAATTCCACCGTGTTGGTCCCAGCACGGACCCTTGGGGGACGCCATCTGTGACTGCCATAGTCCACACCTTTGTAGGTAGATGCAATGCACGGTGTTCTATCTACGACGTAAGGCTGCGTTGTAAGCAGGGAGCAGACACGCTTTTGTTTACAAGTGCTTTGTTTATGGCGTCCCATGAAGGCGTAATAAACGCGTGTTTGACATATGAGAGAAGATGGCCAGACAATGCTACCGGCCTGCTATCGAATCATGTGGTACAGCTGTGCTTTAACGCTTTGCCGATAGCCGAATGTGTGGAGTGACGGGCTCAGAAACCGTGCTGGTTTTGAGGCAGCGACTCCTTCTCGTTAGATTGCTAGTCGTCCGTTGGTGTGATATGCCCAGCTGCTTTGGATAAGCAGGAAACCATACGTATTGGGCGGTATGCGTAGGCGCCTCTTTGTGGTTTATCTTCTCGGGTCTTCTCGGTACAAGGGTCAGATTGTTTTTTGTTCCAAAGTTTGGTGATGCTTTTGTCCATCATGCGTTTGAATCGACCGTTACGTGGTTTTTCACAAGTATTTGTACTGCTTGCAGGTGGACCGCATCTGCGGCCAGTGCTTTTCTTGGCCGTATGCGTTCGGCCACGATTCTGACCTCTTGAACTGAGATTGGCTCGAAGGTAAGGGCTGAGGTTTTCTCTCAGAGAGAGCACGGCCTGCATGCAGCCGGGATATTTGCGGTAAGAGCGCAGTTATAATCGGTCACTGGTAGGGGCGGCGTTGTGCTCGGTAACAATTTTCGCGCGTATGCTTATTCAATGTATCCGCCGTTTGCTTTGAAACTAACCACTTCAGACCGAGGCCGAAACTGCACGCAGACCCGTTACACTGTGTCCCGAGATAATTTCTCAAATGCAAAAATACCAGTGCGCAGTATGAGGTTGTCACGAGCTGTTAGAGCCTCGTTCAACTACGCCCCACACAAACAAATCCAGAGGATATAAATCTGAACTGTTTGATGGCCAACATGTTTCGGCCAGAATATGTCTAAATGTTCGTCTAACTCTGGTTTTTATATATATATATATATATATATATATATATTGTGAAACTGAGAGAGAAATTTGGACATATTATGGCCGAAATACTATTGGTCATTAAACAGTTATACGTATATGTATATATATATATATATATATATACGTCCACCTCTTCTGTGACGACAGTCCCTAGGCCTTTCTGGCATTGTTGGATCATTATGGGCGATGAGGTTACAAAATCATTGAGCAATGTTGATGGAACGAAATCTGCAATATCATGCCATAGAGACGTGTTCTATCAGAAAAAAACACACAAATCATCAACATATACAAGCAGTGCATATATAAAAATCATCTGCGTACGACTACATGTCTATAACGGTAACGCGTTTATCTACGAATTCAGTTTCCGGATTTGATGGCCGCCAGCCATGCAATATTCAGCTCCAGTGTGGGACAGGGGAGTCTTTGGAAAATGCGCTGCCTTTAACCACAGCGGACCTTTGGCAATTTTGACGACGCTCGTAGCCAATTATCCTGGCAGATCATTTCCATCCGTTTTTCGCGTTGTCAGCATATTTGTCTGTTTCGTGCACGCAAGTCGCTGACGCTGCAATGCAACGAAAACTCTCTGACCAGAACTCAGCGGTATGTTAAGCTTTAGCTAACTTTGGTCGCAAAAGAAACTTGGTTTTTATTTCGTGTACTTTGGTCGTTTTAACCGGCTAGTGGTTAGGCATTGGTGTTTTTCCTTGTGCGAAACAAATTGTAAGACACTCTTAAAGGCAAACGAACTCCAGTTATACTAACAATAGAAAACAGCAATAATAACTATAGAAAAAGCCAAACATAGTGGCTTACTAGTCCTACAATCCTTCTGAATACTAGCAACCTAAGTAGAGCGGCAAAAATTCTACACACTCAGGCGTGCACTTGCTAATCGCTGTCTTTTTACGAAAGAGTAACGGCAATATATTATTACCTCAGCTATATGTATACTTAGCTTTATCTTATTATATATATATATATATATATATATATATATCTAGCTGAATCATCTAAACAAATAAAGTCTTGTCTAACTGGATGAATAGTAGTATTTTTTCTAATCTATCTAATTGTGCCTTATCTACAATCTAAACGCGCAAACTATTTTCATCTCTGCAGAAGCTCACATAATCTAGCAGTAGTGGTGATTATTTAATAGTATTTTAAACATTACAATTAAATTAAGGCACTTCTCGTAGATATGGGAAAACAAATCGAGTTGAGGAGTGCCTTAGGAAGGCAAAACAAAAAGGCAAGGCAATAGTAAGACGCATACTACGTGATGTCTGCAATGGTTCTCCATCGGACGCATCCGCATTGGAGTGACACTACGTGTAGGAAGTGTTGTTCTAGGCAATTGTAGTCAACGCTACGCCCATTTACCATTCAGTTGATGTGTCCATTTTTTGGTGTAGAAAAGAAAGAAAGATTCAGAGAAACAAGTTGCTCAATTGCCAATTCTGTTACGCAACCGCTCAGATACATGTCTATCTACTGTGCAGCTACTAACGGCAGACTTAACAAAGAGTCGAACCGAAGGGACGACAAGCGCCGACAACGTGATCTAAACGTTCCTAACAGAATAGCCGCATCAACTTAAAGCAGTGGTTTACAAGTGCTATGCTGCGTACAACAACTACAATAGACTTAGGCTTTATATCTCTACCAATACTGCCATTTCGAGCATAGTGCATGCATTCGGTCATTGCAGATCGTTCAGATGGCGGGTCAACCTACAGCCAAACCGAGAGCGCATCTTGAAAGCTCAAGTTCTCGACGCACTGTAAGTCAACAGGTGATCCTCTTCAGGTGCAAAAACTGGAATGAATCAGCCTTTGCAACGGTACACATTTTTGGTAACACCGCGCCTGCATGTACCCATGCGTGTAGGGACAAAAAATAAAATAGGAAACATCTAGCCTGGGTATGTTATATGTTATTTTATTAATATTATTATGTATATATATATATATATATATATATATATATATATATATACTAGTGGGCTGGTGCGCTATTTATGGTTGTCATCTACCGAGCTGTCGCCGATTCGATCCCTGTTGCTAATAAAATTTTCGTTGAGCAATGCTGACTAAGAATAGATGATAAACCAAACCGCTGAGAGTCAACGACCATGCTGCCACAAGACGAACTGTTGTTGGGGAAAGTCCGCTTATGCTGCCGCCCTAAGCGCTCCCGCTGATATGAAAGGGAGACATGTGTATTTAGGTACATATGCCATGCGAATAATAAATCCATCCATCCATATGGCTGAATCAACATCGTATAATCTAATCGGCTCGTAAATGTCATCGTCAATACGACGCTATGTAGAATGGTCAGGACAGAGACTAATCATACGAGGCTTAACTGTTCGGCTGTGTACGTGCATATATATATATATATATATATAACAGTCCACTAGAAAGACGAAGGGAAACATGTTCCACTTCCTACCACTTCATTAAACACCTAACTAACTACGAAAGTAACAGTTGCCTTGTTCCTCTATTGTCATAAGTTTAACCACGTGTTTGTTCTCTATGGCTTTTACTCTTGGCCTTTGTCTGGCGGCGGCGTGTTGGCAGCTTTGAATGCGCTGAGCTTCCCGATTAACCGATAGCGTAGCCCAGCCAGCTAAAGGTCGATCAGCCGTAGTAGTATTTAACGCTAAACCGCCTTCTGGCTTTTTTTTCGATTGAACGACAGACTTATTTAGCCATTTCATTACGGTCGTGTGCAGCTATGCAATCCTATTACAGCCTATCCCTGTTTGTCGAAGCAATGCCAATCCAATCCCAGACCCTAGGCGGAAGGCCGGGGGAACACATTGGTTTTAGCGGATTTAAGAGTCCCACATTTTTTTTCGAATAGCTTTGAAATTTTATTAATCAATTTATATTACAATCTGCATTTGAGAGAGAGAGTCCCACATTTGTTGCTGCTAGCTGCCAGTAGCGCACGCTGTACATTACATATTACGCAGTTCCGAGACCTCCCAAATCACAAACAAATAATTCCTAACAAATTCAAACAGAACCGACATGTAGTAAAAAATACTTGGCTGACTAGAATGTATATATATATATATATATATATATATAGAACGACAAAAAAAGAAAGCTTAAGCCGTACTCAATATTTTTTTGGCAAAAAGAAGCAGATGAGTATCAGCTAATTGACTAAACGGCTTACATAAAACGGGCATCGGCTGGATATGCGAACAAAAAGTTAATACTATTGTATATGATCATCGATATGAGTATTAGCAGACCAGCATTTTTTTTTTGTTCTGGGAGGTTTCGGGAATGCATTAGTTAGCATTAGAATGCATTAGACCAGCATTAGTTAGCATTTAGCAATACTGTGCTAGGCGTAGTGTTAATATCAAAAATAGTATAAAAGTAATATGCAAACAAATACACGCAAACTATACAGAATGAAGAATTGATGATGATATGCAAGAAAGCTATCAAAAGAATGATATCGAAAACGTCATCAAAACACCGCCCTATTCATCAAACAAATAAACAAATTTGTGCATATGTATTTCTGCACAAGCATAGTGTTGTTTTTTGGAACGAATTAAGCGTTGCCGTTGTCAGCTATTGTATCGTAAAGTGTCGTGGGAGAGGCGGTTCAAGCACGAGGTATTCTAAAACCAAAATCACCATCAAAAGTGTGAGTAGAAAAATTAGTTTTTGCAAAATGACTTCAGCTTCTCGCCTCTCGTTTTTATGTTCAAAATTGTATCGCTGATATATATTTCATTTATTCTGGATAAGAAGAATAAAAGTACAAATGAATACAACTTTAATAATATCTGCTAGATCGTATTGAAATATTTTGCGCTGTTTTCCGCTTTTCATTTAAATTTCCCGTTCTTAAAGCCACAGTGGTATGGGACTTACAAGCCCACTCCGCATTCTAAGCACATCGTCCACAAGGTCAGCAAGGTTGCTCAAAACCTGTCCAGGGTTCTTCCTCGGGAGAGGGGCTTACGGACGGGCGCCGCCGCGTGCTAGCCTAGTTTACCTTTTTCTTTGTCCGTCCAGCTTTTCACACATATATTTTAAAGTATTTTAAGCAATAATTCCAGATATGAAAAATAACAGTATTCGTAGAATTTCATAAGGTGAAGCCCGAGTTTGAAACTCTCTACCTACGGAAACAGCCAGTGATTATGATAAACGTACAGTTTTGTAAGAATTCTTCGAGGTCGTTCTGATTCTGCACTAATTGCGAATTATTTACCAGAAATGCCGGGCAATGAGAGATGTTACCCTTTCGATCGGACACGGATATTGTCGAAATGTGCCGTTTCGCGTAAGCAGATAAGCGAGTAAAGCCGCTGCGGGTTTATCTTCGTACCAAAAGCCTGCGCTAAGTACCTCAGCCTGGGTGGCCGCGCTGGCCGTTAGATCACCTTTTGTCTCATTGCTCGGACGTCGAGCTCTGCACTTTTAGTTTATCGACGAGTGGGCACCTGTGAAGCGTTGTCAGCACTACGGCATCCTCAAGGTGCCTGTTTGTAACTAGAAGGCCGTCCATATGTGGATGATCAAGAAGCCGTGCGTTTCCAGAATGAAGCGGCGCACGATATAGGCTACCCACAATTGCAGTAAGTAAACCTGCGGCAGAACTAACCAGAAGGACACCTCCTTAGTCCGATGGGCTCTTTCGCCAGCTTTCGTCTCGTAGTTTCAGATGTTGGAGCGCGAGGTAAACCTATCTCGAAACGATGGACGTCTTTGATCGGCTTCTCCTTGGCTGGAGGGGCCGATCTCGCCACGTCAACAGATTTCAACTTACTGTTTCGTAAGGCCGCCCACGCCTCGTGTCCGTAACGCTCAGAGAAAAGAGGCTAAAAACGCAGGCTAAATTTAGCGGAGCAAATATAAGGCCACCGTTTCATCCACGTGTCGCCGTCGTTCGTTCTATAGATCCTAAGACCTTCCATATATACCAATATACCCTACCTATACAAACATTTGCACACTAAGGCGCATATATATATAATAATTCTAAAATAGAAACTGATCTGCTTTAACTGGACACAGTAGCATTGTCCAACTGACTGAGTAGGCGACTGAAAACGCGCCTATATTGTTGACCGGCAAGTAGTAGTACATCATGTTCCCGTTAACTTTGGCATAAATTGCACCTCGCTGCAGCGAACATGAGCGACACTCTCTACGTGGCTATTTCGAAGCTCTGTCAGAACTAGGTGGCAGATTGGTAGATGTCATATCAAGCCCGGTAGCGTGGCGCAATAGCGTGCGCCCTGCGACTAGAGGAAACACATAGGTGCAGCACGGGTTCGATTCCCGCCGTTGCACATTTCGTATTGATGGGGTCCGTCTTACGACGCAATGCGAACGCAATTCCGTGGACGTTAAATGTTGACTGAGAGTCAGCCCAGAAATGATTTAGATGTAGTGTCGTCGTTTTGTCGTAGACTCGTTTTATCAACAGCCACAGACGCAGCGCATGGTAAATAACTAACCCGGTTGGCATTCGGCTAGGCTTCTAGCGTACCTAGAAGCGGAAGTGGACATAGCAGATATCGGGTGGGTATACAGGCAGTGACGTACGCAGCCAAACGCTAGCGTTGGAGAGCTGGGTCGCATCTTCGGTATTCGACTCGGCGTTTCGACGGTCTCAAGGATGTCCCGGAAATGTCCAGCCAATATGTTCGATCATATCTCATGGAGAATAGAGGCGTTTTGCGGTGCAAACAGATATATATATATATATATATATATATATATATATATATATATATATATATATATGTGTGTGTTACGTTTCTTTGTCGCTACCACGGCTCCAAAAATACTCGTTCAGCCACCTACAACCTGTTTAAGGACGACTCATCTACGTCCGGGATAACCAGCTTTGGCTATTCATTTCCTTTCATTGTTTCTGTCACAGATAACGCCCTCTGGCGTTATAATTCCGCTGGGCTTCATAGGATGATATTCCTGTCGCTCACTTCTCACGGCACGCGTTTTCGGCACCTTTTATCTTCTTCTGGTACAACTACTAATAGCTTATAGTTCGTTTCACACGAACTTTCTGTAGTCTGCCAGCTTCGGTGCAGGCTGGAGCACCTGCCCGTTCTCGAAATCGTCATACAGTTCAATAACTGTTATACTATCCGCCAGCTGGGCTGATGACGTTACTGCCCTTTCGATCACGTCTTCTCTAGTGAACGGAAGCTGTCACTGTCATAGCCTGTGGCGTTCGCTAGGCGGCTCTAGTTTCCTCATTGGCGGCTCTTCCACCTCGCTTAGCGCATAGAAATGTTGCTGCAACATATCGTGCGTGGGGTTCTCTCTCTCTCTCCGCAGCTTCTCCTGTCGGCCTAACCTGGGTGTGATGACATTTAATCAACATTACACTTGCCAGAGAAGATGAGTAGAGCCCAGTAGGCTCAGCAGTCACTGTGTCTGTTTGGGTGGCTGTAGAGGCCAGTGGCTTCTCTATCCCTTACTCAGCTTACTTACCCCCCCTCCCCCCACCTCCTGTTCACTCTCAACGTCGAAGCCCCTGTTAAGTAAAAAAAAAACTGTCTTCATAGAATGCCGCTCCGTTAACTGATACGACAGGTAGCCGCGCAGAAAACGCCGAAGAAACAATTCCGCTGGGGATTCGTCTGTAGATTCTGACGGCTAGTTTCCAAGACGCATAATAAACTCGCGGATGTTCCGGTGGCTTCCTCTCTGGAGCTTGGACGGCCTTCTCTCTCTCTCTCTCTCTCTCTCTCTCTTTCTCTCTCTGTATGTCAGGGAATATGTTGCTGGACGCACACTGAGCGACGAGAATCAATAACCCTGTTCTCAAAAACTTTTGAAATCTGTCTGCGGCAAGAACTCGTTGCGTTTATCGGACATCAACTATTCCGGGTATCCAAAACGAAGCACAAACAACTACGTTAGCTCCGTAGTAGTCGTCCCGGTCGGCCCCGTATTGTTGACGCTACAAACTTCTACCCATTTGGAGATTGCGCCCACGACGATTAGGCACCACGTACCTTTAATCGGATCGGCATAACAGATATATACATTCTCTGTGTATGTAGCTGGTTTCTAAGCACGCACAAATGTGCGGCCCGGGTTATTGGTCGTCAGCGTTTAGACCGTGTTCGTGCATCAAGGTTCTTGTCGATGCCTGGCCAGCAAGTGCTCCAGCTGCCGAAAGACTGCTTTTATCCTCACCGCCAGGAGCTTGCCAACTGCAAGCTGGCTGGCACCACAATGCGATGCCCTCGAAACAGGCAGCCGTTAGCAATGGTCAGTTCGAAATGATTGATCCACCTCTAAATAATTGATACCTTCCAAATGATTGATACCTCCAAATATACCTCCTCAACCGCAACCGCTCTGTAAAGAGCGCCTAAGCTCGCTCAGCCGCTTTTCGGTGCGGGTATCTTTCTTCTCCGATATTCTTCGGCACATACCGAGCAAGACGGCTTAGTGGCAAAGCCTTTGCCTTGCATTCGGGAGGACAGGGTTCGAGAGCCAGACCGGCCACTCTTAAATTGTTTTGCATGGTTTCCAATTTAGACAAGGTAAATGCCGGAGTGGATGGATAAAATTAGCCATGACATGAAAAAACCGTACACGGGCAATTGCTTTTGACGAAAAATCTTTAAAAGAAAAATTCTTTAAAATATTGACTAGTCAAAAAGCCACCACTAGTTTGCCAACTCATACGTCTATCGAATTGTGCGGCCTGGCAACTGCAGCCAGATCTTCTGCTCTCTGCGGCAGTGCCAACGACGCGTTCGCATCGTCCCGTTATCATTCGTGGTCCAGTACTCAATCGTCATAATTCAAATCATGATTAGACACGAGGATAGCTTAACGATGGAGTGGAGGTTAATCGTGATCATTTTGGCGATGGTTCGAAGCTTGAACTTATGAACGGCTTCGAACCGCTAAAGTTAGTTACAAACTGATAAGCGAACAAATAATACACAATTTGAAATTTCTTCGCACGCCCTGCTGTAATGTCCCAATCATCCCCTCTACACCGTTATGTCTTACTTCTCTCCGTTTCGCTCAGTATAGCTGAATGATACGCGACCAGTCCTTTTGATCCATCGGCTAGTCGAAATGACTCAATGGCTGATACACTAACACGTGAAACGTCCGTGGCTAAAACCATTGACTGGTTGTTCAGGGTTTAACACATCAAGAGGAATCTGAGGCTTGTTCCCCCTTAGCTCCTTCGAAAGCAGCTGTGTCCGGACTGCCTTGCTCCAAGCAAATTTGCTATATTTCTTCATCAGTAGGTGGCAGGGTGGAGAAGCCACATTCTTGCTTCACTCCTGTCACCAGTAGTATGCCGCCATAGGATACACGCACCCCCGGAATGTTTGCCACCAATCTTCTCCTGCTATATGTGCGGCGCGTTTACATACCCGAACCGGGCATCCACGCCAGCTGGAAAAGCCCGCTGGGCGTGGTGGCGGTGGTGAGAATAAAAAGATGCTACGGAATTGGCGCTACGCAAGAATAGGTACATGCATCTTATATATTTCTATGATCAGTCTTTCAAATCGATACATACACACACATACACACACATCCATCACTCTTCATCACTGGCACTATGAGGTGTGCACACTCACTATTGGGTTGCATTGGCTCGACCAAATACCCTCACTTGCATTGGCTGCAGTTATTTTTCCACTGCGCAATATTTCCCTAGTGCTTGTTGTCGTAGCCTCTGGCGACTCTGATTGGTTACTCGTATTCTTCATCTTGAAGCACATTTTGCTCCTCAGAAGTGTCTCTGAGCTACACGGTAGTTGTATCTCTGTCTGCGTTCTATGACAGTGGTCAGATGTAGTCGAAATGTCTCCCTCAGGCAGTCCGCAGTCCACTTGCATCTTGCTGTAACCGACGTCCAAACTCCGTCATGGCCGCACCACTCGCTCTCGAACCGGTTTTGCCGGACTCCACTCGCTTAACCCCCAGTTCGGCTCAACTTGGCTTTCTATTGTGACGAGCATCCTTGACTCGCGCCGAATAAATGCAGAATAGATTTATTTCGCCCATATCTCGAGGAGATTTGCGCAAAATGAATATATATTCTGTTGCTCGAGAAGAGCTCCCCCCTCTACCAATCAATCCAGTGTGCCAGTGTCCAAAGCTCTCAGTCTAGACGGAATGTCACCCATGCAGGTGCAGACGGTCCACCTGAACGGATGAAGCTATAACATAAATTGCCGCCGGCCGTATTGGGTGCTGTGTCAAAGGCCAAAACGTCACGGCGCGACAACAATTCGTCTCACGGAGGGACGTGGAGGCAAAAACTAGCCGAGCTCTATTATTTGACTGAGTTGATAGGCTATGGGGTGAGGCTTAAGGCTTACCCAGTGCCTGTTTGTCCACGAATTGTATCGATTTCAACCCGCGGGTCGTTGTTCCGTTCTTACGGATACGGGGAAGAGATGGCCGCCTAAAGTCACACAGAGGAAAACAGCAGACATGCAGAGTATATAAGATGTTGTCTGACGATGCGACTCTGAACGACATTGAAGCGCTTTCAATGACCGGCAATATGCGACAAAGTCGGGCTACGGGACCGATAAGCGTTCCAAGCCTGCACCTGTTGGTTAGCTTTCAGAGCCAGTACTACTACTACTACTACTACCACCAGTTTGCAAAGTAAAATCTAAAACAAGCGAACTAGAATAGCCCGATAAAACGAGTATTTTACGGCTATATTGCTGATATTGCGATAGACGGCGAATCAAACATTCACCTGCTAGTCGTCGCAATTGCAAGCGTTAGTGTCGTCACTTCATATGTAAGTAAAAGTATCAATTATTTGTTTTCCTTTTGATACAGACATTTTATATATAGGCCCGAAGGGGTGGCAACAGCGGTGTCCGCCAGTCGTTGGGCTATGGCAACTCGTAACTATTCGCAACTCATTCGCAGGAGACGGCACGCAGATGGCTGGATGGGCTTCAACATAAACGAGTGCATTAGGCGGACTAAACAAAAATTAAATTATGAAAGGTTAACCCAGCAGCAACGTCACTCCGGTTGTTGGCAAAGCCTGCCGACTGCGAGGACGTGTGCTTAATATCATTACTATGATTGCATTAATAAGATTTTTTTTACAGTAATACGCCAGGCTGTTGGTGTGTGTGTGTGTGCACTATGGTGCACTATGCACTGTATGCATGTGTGCACTATGCACTATATGCAGTTAGGCTTGCGGTGTAGTTTCCTTACCATATTGTGATCAACTTATACAGATGCCTCTTGCTAGCCTACGTTAGTTATAGGATTATCTTATTTGGAAGTACATACAGCACGACACTTCTAAATAAACCGCACATGTAGCCACTGTGGGCAATGTTCGGGATACAACAAAGACGAAAATATAAGCGCCTTACGCATTCGTTTTAAGCTTCTTAATGCAAAAAAAAACGTGTACAGTTATGATCTAGGTTGAATGACATTAAAACTTCAAATCATTCTTACCACCAGACATCGCATTTCGCTAACCATTTCACACCGAACATATCAAAGCAAATGTGACTATAGACTAAAAGCTACATATATCATCAGCTATAGCTTAATCATGGAATAATCGTTCTAACGAATTATGCGCCTCTATAGTTTGAGAACGTTTACAAGACGCTGACGCACCCAGTTACTATTGGAGCATAGGCAAGGTTCTTTAGGTCCCTGCGTGGGTCGAACACTTACTTAATGAAACGGTGTATGGTGAGCCCTACCAAGTAGACTGCGAAACGCCACTGTCTACGAGCAAATATTTCTAAACAATGCTTAATGCAAATATATAACTAAAATAAAGATAATGACGGTAATTACCACTTTTGGTTTTACTAATAGTATTTTAGTTGCTTGATCTAATTACAATATATATATATATATATATATATATATATATATATATATAGAGAAAGAGAGAGAGAAAATTAGATAGCATAGAAGACAGAAATGTGAACCGTAGTGAATCTATGCGCAATCTACACGCGCATGTTGGTCACCTTCTAATACGAAACACTAGCTGACGTGATAAGCTGCGTCTACTGCGAGGAACACGAGGAAATCGGCGTGTAGCCGGATGATGGAGGCGCGTGGACCCCGCGTGGGCTTACTTTCATTATCTTGGCTGCTGGCTATCTTACTTTTCCCTGCGTTCTTTATGCACTTTCTCTTCTTTTTCTTCTCGACGGGGCGAGGGGGGCGAAGGTGGAGGCTTTGCCCACGCAAAGTCTCTTCCCATCTGCTAGCTACCTTAGTTGTTTTTCTTAATGATCTTCCGGTACTGCGTGGCCTATATACAGCAGCTGCAGCAACGCATGTGTGGGTGGCCTCATTGCTGGAGGAGGCCCTCTGAACATGACGACGACGACGACGTAGTTAATCAAACTTCCAACGTTAACACAGCCTACCTGCGGCGACACCTGAGCTCCAGCCTCTCGTAGTTAACATAATTTGTGCACACCTTGTTGGGTCGTCACCAGGGCGATAGGTGTCAGTGGTTTTCTAAATATATATATGCATATATATATATATATATATATATATATATATATATATATATATATATATATATATATATATATATATATATATATAATTATTGTATATATATATATATATATGCATATGACATTAACGAATATAACGACATCTTTATCATCAGGCAGAAAACATGCACGTACACATGTTTTCTTTGCAATGAAGCATCCTTCTTACATATCATGACAACATTCTTACGCTGCGCTCAGCAACAAAACAAGCTGAAATGGATCGATTTTGTGTGTGCCTGCGTGGGTTACCCCGTTATGTAAACAGACTATCGATAATCTGTTAGCATAGCATAGGGGATCCATGTAGACACTTTAGCCTTTTTTGAACAAAGATGTAACTCGGTATATATATATATATATATATATATATATATATATATATATATATATATATAACAAGTTACACCTTTGCCTCCCTCTACTGACTGAGGTATTTATATATATATATATATATATATATATATGCAGGGTCATTCGTATCAAAATGTACTTCTTTTGAGGTTTGATAGAACTCGGCAAGAAAATAATTTTTTCCTATGGAGGGAGGACGCGGAAACGTTTTGTTTAGGGGTGAGGATAAAATTTACAAAAGTCGTTATTCTGCCATATTTTCTTCTACATGGTTGTACAAAATCTACGTTTGCGGGAGAACCACTTCACTAGCTTGCGTAGCGAAAAGCGAATAGCCAGGTTGAGGAAAATCATAACTGGTCTGTAGAAGACTAACATGATCCGTCTCTGTCTCACGATATATATACATATATATATATATATGTATATATTTTAGTTTCAAATTCTGACATGGTCTATTCAACGGAATTGCCTATATTTTACAGTGCCTACGTTCTCGGTAAATAAAAATGATTGAAGACGATTAATCAAACAATGAGGTAGAAAATCACACTCGACAAAATCCAGAAATGCTTTACATAAGCACTTTACACAGAACGTAATCACAATGGGTAGATGCACCATAACGAGCACTTCTATAAAGCATTTGATGCGTTTGTTAGCGTTTTCAGATTACATACAGAGACAACACGCTTGCAATGATACACGCAAACGAGGTATTCCACTCGTTTCTGCTCTTTACACATCTCTAGCTATTACATTCGCGTGCCAGGTAAAAAACGTTACCCCGCCGTTGTTCCGCAGAGTTGGTTGGCGAAAGACGTTCGTATTTGTCACATCCATAGACACGCACACACACATGTTTTTGCGCTTCCATGCGAGAGCGCAAAATATATATAAAAAATAAATAAATAAAATTATTGGAAGAAACCCCTTCCAAATGCTTCAAAGTGCTAGTTAATA
The DNA here is from genome assembly GCA_003439945.1 of Dermanyssus gallinae. NCBI lineage: Eukaryota > Metazoa > Arthropoda > Arachnida > Mesostigmata > Dermanyssidae > Dermanyssus > Dermanyssus gallinae. Next base: position 282,552 of record QVRM01005248.1, read on the forward strand.
CGCGCACTCGCGCAGCTCACAGTGTGAGCTTATGGTAGCGTTTGTAAAACTCGCTGCGACGCAAAACTGAGCCCGCCACTAGACTACTTGGTCGGCAATACCACCTACTTTCTTCATACTGTCGGCAAGACATTTGGAAAGCGAGGGGCAGGACGAACTCAATAAGCCGCACAGACGCAACTCTACCTCATCTCTGTATGTACTGTAAGTGCAGAGGCAGGTTGTAGAGGGATTCAAACCCGACCATGGGTCGAGCCAATAGAACATATGCTTCCCGGCGATTCTAAGCTCGTACTATAGTCCGGAGGATAGTCTATAATTAAATACAACCTCCGTGAAAAAATGTTGTTCATTCTAGGTTTGGCTATAGGAAACGCCCACAATTCGACCCGTGGTTCGGAAGTAGAAAGCTGATCGAAATCCTATTGCGAAGCGAAGTAAATAAGGCGGTAACCCGCTTTCGTTCGCATTGACTCGGTCAAGCGTATACTTCGTCTATTTGCTGTTCTCACTTGTAAGAGCACGATTGGGAAACGGAGCTGTCTGCAATCTTTCAACTAAACTTACACCCTATGAGATGATGAAGAATGTAAGTGAAACATTTCCATTTTTCTTTTCTTTGCACCGTTGACTCATCGTGTCAGAATAGGCTAGAACTTTTCCGATCCAACTATGTATATATATATATATATATATATATGCTTATTGTTGGTAAACTTTTGAAATTAGATTACTTGGTTTTGAAATGCACAACATTGACTACTTGGTGATCAGGACTTCGTTTGGCGATTAGGCCTCACTAAGAACGAACCTTAGTCATGACACCATTAGCGAGACTAACACACAGGTCTTAACGACCTGGAAGCGGAAAACCCATATTATCTACTGAGATTACTTGTGCCGTTCGATCGAGTTAAGTCGTGCCGTCAACTATACAGAGACTTCCGAGAACGCCGAAGTCAAGAAGATACTTTTACACCATACCATACCGTGCCATACGTGCTATATTGGGTGCCTCTCAACGCCCCCCAGCGCCCCCCTACCTTCAGCGTCCTCGCTGCAGATTGAGTAGCCGACGTGAAAACTTTAGAGATTACTTAGTCCCATCGTTTGTCTAGTTTAACAGAGTAATGGCCCGCCCACTCCCCGCCGATCCGAGAACCGATAGACGCAGGGAGATGAAGAGAGCCCTTACCCTAGACCAAAGCCGAAACTGCGGCCCCAGCAGTAGCCAGCGTGGGGTTTGCGTCCCCCCCCCACGCTGGGCACCGCCCACGCACTCGCCATGTACGCCGAAGAAGCACGTTAACGATATACGTAGCGATGTTATTTTTTTCTGACGCTCCCCCAAGATCGTCGACAAAATAATTTGACTCGACGACCGCGCAAAGCATTGCGCAAACCGCCCTGGTATCGATGCGCAATCGGTGTGGACCACCGCACGCATACCAATGCATGTATCGTGATCGACAATAGGGACGTGATAAAGGCCGACGCCTGACGAAGCTGAGCTAGAATTAAAAACACTTTTTAAGGAGGTTGTTTTTAATTCTAGACTATCCTCCGTCCCCTACGGGCTTGGAACTCAACCTGAGGTATATCTTCAAAGCACCGAGAGCCGGACATGTTAAGATTTCTAGGGTTTCCCTAACAGTCCTTGTGGCAGCATGGCCGCTGACCCTCAGCGGTTTGGTTATTCATCTAATCTCAATGAGGATTGCTCAAAGAAAATTCGATCAACAACAGGGATCGAACCGGGTACCGGTAGATGACAACCATGACTAGCGCACGAATCCCCTAGACCACGCCGCCACGACGAAGCTGAGCTAGGCTTCAGTAACAGACGCCGCAGCAGCAGCAACAACACACTTAGGGCAACGAATGAAGAGAAGGGACGGGCGTTTGAACATGCTTCTGTGTATGCGAGCCCTTGCAAGCACTTGCACTTGAGAAAATAATAATCTTTGCTGTATGTTTATTTCACTCAAATGAAGTATAATATACGGCTCAAAAAGGTTTCTTCATAATGCTTTATCTTCTTCACGCTTCCGGCGAGTGAGGTAGTGCAATGATTTTTGATCCAGTGCTGTGCATTCCACCGCATGGTACTTGGCAGACCTCTGCAGTCAGAGCCGGCAGCTGCACATCTCATACTTCTCGTGAAAGGCTGCGTTTGAACATTCCAGGAAGTGATAACCATGCACTATGTACAGCCTGACATGAGATACACAAAGCGGCTTCTTGCTTGGATAGGCAAGCAAAGCACTCGCTTCATATATAATTAAAACACACACACCTATGAAGCTGGTTAAAATTCGCCAGAGTGGGGTGGTTACCCACACCCTGTCAAGACCATACATCAGCCCCGGAGCAACCTCAAACACTAAGAGCCTCACTACTGAAAAAACGGACAGTCTTCGGACATTGCCTACTTCCCCTGTAATAAAAGACAAGTGCCTGCCGAACTGTTTCGTTTATATGCGCTGTCGTTCCTGTGTAACAAACCCGATGGCCAATATACTGGAAAGAGTTAACAAACTCTAATGGTTGGCGGCAGCAACGCATAAAGTTTCTGGCAGCCACCTTGACCTCCACGCCTAAATTTGTGGCTCTGGTCTTCCCGGTGCTTATCTCAAGTCTCTTCGAGAGAACGCCTCTATCATAGAGGTTATGCGCTTGATGGCAACTCGGTCGCAATGAGCGACCACGATACCATATGCGTGCATCACCATCTCGGCTTTTTGGTACACCTTATTTTACACTTCTCCTTACTGATTTGTCGGACATTACCGACAAGGTCAGTAAGGAGAAGTGTAAACGGGACTCAGCTCGGTGGGTCTCCTTGTGGAGTTTCCACATTTTGCTAAATCTCCAGTACACCATGCTCACCGTCTACCAACAAGGTGTCCTCAAAAAGAACAACAATAACAACAAAGGGTAGCAATAACAGCAGCAGCAACAACAACAACAACAACAACAAGCAGAAGCAACAATAACAACAACGAGGACGAATACTAAGAGATGTCGATCGCTCTAGCAAAATTGTTTTCATACATATACTCTCTTGATAAGAATACTTTAATGCCCACAACTTGACATTTAGATAGAACGAAATCATCAACAACAACAACAACAACAAAATGGCGCGTATTAACCAATCTGCTACCAGTTGCTGTTGACGATCTCGTGAAGGCAGCATCACCGAACATCACCAATGACGAACGGCAGGTTTAAACGTACATTGACGCACGCGCTCTTTTGTGTCAAAAATAGCAATACCACCATGATGATAAACTTAATTCAGACAGAATCGAATTAGCAGCGACTTCAGCGAAAAAAACAGCAGATATCAACCCCACTACTTGTCTGCCCATCTGCTTAACAATTTGCATTATCCGGCATTAGTATTATGATGCCTCGTACTAACCATGTTAACACGATTTATAATAAGTTATAATGTAATTATTCATAATTGCATATGACCGCTATACGAAGACATCATGCCTACGTACTCGGCTAGTCTAAGTTCAATAGACTAAGTCATTAGGTCAGTGTGTACAGTTCACGCACATATTAGTGGCCTAGAAAGCAAATCGGTCTAGAAAACTATTATAAGCCAGCACTTTATTCAGTCCCCTTACTTGAGAGACTAAAGTCGTTTCACTTGCGTCCTGGGACCTTACAAATCACCCAGCAGTGACAGTCAAATAGGAACAGCTTCTGAACTATATTATCTTGCACTCGATAATGAGAACAGCTTCTGAAATATCTTATCTTGCACTCGTCCATGCACTTGATAACGTACAAAAGCAATTTACGCGAGACTAGCACTACCTTGTAAAATACCGTACTAAGCCATTACGTTTCCCAGTATCAAAGACCAGCAAGCCGTTGCTGATGTCAACATGTACAAGAAGCGGCGTAAACAAGGTATAATGTTAACAACGTTTGACGACAACAACAGCGGCTCGAAGCCAGCCAGTCAATCGTTAGCTCACCTTTCGTATGCCGCGGACGTTGAAAATGAGTGAATCCCTATAAGAATGGCGTGTTTCTATTTTGTAGTTTCTTGTTCCACTTTAAAGTTTCTAATTAAAGTGGGTTATCAGCTTACCCTCAACTAGCCGCAGAGTTGAATAAGATCTAGCTAACATGAATTACATGTACATTTTCTCCACGCATTACGTCGGTAACCTAAAATAAATAATCATTTTGGTACCAAACCTATGGCAATGCGAGCTGTGGTTGCGGAGCAATTACGATTTTTCGGAGGGCATGTCCAGATTAAGTGCATGTACTCGTACTCGTAAAATGACTGTGTGGCGACGTTCACTACCGCCGATGTGTCGCGCGACAGCCGCAGCGCGTCATTTTTCATGCACTTAATCTGGACATGCCCTTCGAAAAATCGTAATTGCTCCGCAACCACAGCTCGCATTGCCATAGGTTTGGTACCAAAATGATCGTCATGAAATGCGCATTTGCTGAATATGTTAGCTTTGAACACGTGGGTGGTCGTAGGGTTATGATTCTGAAGTTTTTGGCGTGAAAGCTAATAAAAAACTTCATTTTTGACGAATTCTCTTCTAAACGACCGTGTCGCATCTTCTGACCGGTCTTGTATATTCTTCGGAAGAAGCAGAATTTTCTCACGAACCCGACAGTGTGTTTAGTTTCTGTATAGGCGGACTGGTTGTCTCGCAACAGCACATTTTATGCTCCTATGTCGGGCAAAAACACTAGTGTCACAAATTGTAGTAATTTCGCTCTCACTCCGAAACAAGACTTCTCAGAGACCATGTTCCATTGGAAAAAATATTTGCTTTAACGAGCTCTACAATTTGTATATTCTATTATGAAAAATTTCTGCAACACCCTGTATATATACATAGATATCCCTCTAGGCATATGGACTTAGCGAATCCTTCGTAATATGCGTAACACATACGTAACGTATTATATAGAAATTGAATCATGAATTGCTGTATATATATATATATATATATATATATATCCCTTATGAAATGGGAAAAGGCGCCTCCTTGGGATGCGACGATCATCGGGTCCCTCGCCCCCTTGAGGCTGAGAGCTAGTGCGTCCGCCACCGGCTAAACGACTCAAGGCAAACAAATATACCCAGTTCGCCAACGAGTTCATTGTTGTGCCGCTCGTATTCGGTATACACATTCGGGAGGCCTAACCCTGCCCTGTCTGCTCGCTCCTCCATACAATTGGCAAAATAATCGAACAGGTAGAAAAAGAGCTCTCGACTATCTACTTCAACAACAATCGCTAGCAGTTTAGCGAGGCAGTGCGGTAGCAATAATAGGCACAATGAAGGTCTGCCTTGAAGACAAGCTCGACTAATAGCGCTTTGCCAGTATAGTGAGTTAATAATATATATGTATGTTTCGATCTTGCACAGGCGCATGTACACCCTTATATATATATATATATATATATATATACGCACGGTTAACCAGGCTATTCATCTCTTACCTTTCAAAGCGTGCCGTGCCGGCCTGAATAGACGAATGTTTTCGCTGAGTTTGCCAAAAGAATCAGTTGACTCTTCTCCTCACACAGTCGAATGCCCCGTGGCAACTATGCTGATGGTAGATACTATATATAAGCGACATAGTGTGTGTGTATTAGCTCTATTTGGCGGGCAAATGTATTAACGACACGACTGTGAACGAGCTACAGGCTCGTTTTAATGTCTACAAAATGCTAGTGTTGCGCACTATTAAACTACATGCGTATACGCATTAGGTGGTGCGCGGCACCACGGTGGAACCCACTGAAACTAGACAAGAAAATATCACAAAGTACAAGCCCGGTTGAAGAAGAATCCGAACCAAAGTGCTGCAAAGATTGCTCATGACTAGAAAATCTCCAGCAGCAGCAGCAGCGTAGTGCGGATCATAAGCAAATGTTTCCAGGAAAATGTCTACAAGATACTACAAGCTCTTAGGGATAAGTAAAAAGGGGTTTGTTGTAAAAGAACGAACGCTGTTCTCCCCCGTCACTCTCATGGCAAGTTTTTAAACATCGTCTTCTCTAATGAGCAAATTTTCACTGTTCAACAATCTGTGACCAGACAAAATTGTCGGGTATGGCTTGAGCAATAATCCAACGATATGGGACAGCAATTTCAGCGTGCAAGCAGCAGCCTTAGTGATAGTGTGGGCCAGGACGACCAAAACCGGGCGCACGTCGCTGGTTTTCAGGCCCCGCATAGTGTCAAAATTGGCAACATTTAACCAACCAATTTTAAAAGTCATATGATGCCCTAATGCAGAGAGCATTTCAAGGACCGATTGTTTACGTTTCGCCATTCGGATTCGGCACTTTCTCGTGTGGCTAAACAAATTGAGGCCTGGCTCGCGGTTCATGAACTGGGTTTGTCAAATCTGACGAATGGCCATCGTACTCGCCGTATGTAAACCCGCTTGACTGTTCCTTGCGGGGGTCCTTTTTAATTTCACGTGTTCCTAAATCGTTTTCCATTTATAGATGTAGAACCATTTAAGCGCTGCACACATTTTAGTGTGTTTAGAGTGTATCAATGTTTCATTTTTCTATCTATTTGAAAAATAAGAAACTCTTGAGAAATTTAAAGTATGCATCTATAAGGCCTCTTTACACGACAACAAAAATCCTTCAAGTCAGACCTTAAGGTCATAAGTGATTAAATCAGGATAATAAGGGTGGATGCGGCAGAATTTCAATGGTTGCGTGCCTGGTCTGAGTACATATACACAAATAAAAATCACATTATTAAAATGTTAGGATCGATATTTTGGAGTGTCAGCGAGCTTATTGTGTAAGAGATGCAGCACTCATCGAGACGGTATAGGCAGCACGGCATGCCATAGCGACTGCAGCAATAGTTATGCGTGACAGCTCGTGACAGTCCCGTCTCCGGCAGATTTTATTCATAGCCATTGCCGGTAATCCGTGGAAAATGTGGTTTACGTCGAGCACATTAGTTCGAAAATTCAACCCAAATTGAGAGCTGGAGTCACCGAAAGTTTGAACCGCGTAAACAGGTAACTCTTCTAGGGCTTGTGCAAACGTCACTACGTAAATCAGGCGGTTCTTATTGCATTTCTTTGTAAGCCCAGTGTGTGTGGCAAAATTTAGAACCTTGTTTGTGCAGTTCTGCCATTTCGACTGTGAAGGTGTGAGCCGAAGCCTTTTCATGATGAAAAATGGCTTTCTGAGCGCCAATCTAGGTAGTTTCGCTTGCAGCGCTTTGTACAAGAGATTCACAAATGTAGAATAATATGCTCCTGTAACTGCTGCATGTTGTCAATATAGATGATTCGTTGGGAATGTAAAAAACAGTAACTCATCACTTTCCTTACAGGCAAAACAGTCCTTGCCTTCTTCAACGCACATTCACCAAACGCACGTTCCCCACTATTTCAAGTACTGTTTTGGCTCGAGAGTATTGCGGTGGATCCAAAGCTTGTCTAGTATCACATATTGTGGAATTGTGTATGTGTTTAAGCATCGGTAAACACAAATTTTGAATAGCTCTTTTGCGTGCGTTTTTGTGGATTTTCTGCAGTGGCGGCACCCACTGTGCACACAGCTTTTTCATGTATAATTGTTTGTACAGGGTATTATGCACCCGATCTACTGAGAGATGCCTACGATTTTAGCTACCGTCGAGTGAACGTCTCGCTCCCGTTCATTCGGCGATCTTCCATGAGGAATACGATGAATGTTCTGAACAATTTCTGGAGGTGTGTAGCCTCAACTGAACGTTCGGGACGCGCACTCATATGATTAATGCCTGGACACGTTTGAATGCGTTAACTGCTGCCCTGCTTAATTCGACGCTTCGGCGTAGTTTCCCTAGTGCCCCCCAGCAACCTGGTCTGTATCACTTCCCACGGTTAATTGTAGCGCCATCTCGCGAGAAAATTACCCTGCGTATGGTAAGACCCACGTAAATCTTAGCAGTAATCAGCTAGCAACACGTATTCACCTGTAGAGCCACAACACTTGCATTGTTTATTGCAACTGTTAATTGTTTAGAGACTATGTGAGCTCTCCTCCGGCGAAGATGAACATACTGCCATGTCTGGTCTAAAATAGCGCTAGCGGTCTGTGCCAAAAGATTTTGATAAAAACTGTGACCGATATAACGGTGTTTCAATGTCGCCGATTTCATTCATTGTTGTTATTGCCGCTGCCTTCGTGTGGCTACGGCCGCTTGTTTGCAAGGACACTTAGTCAGAATGCTTGGTGTACATACAGTTCAGCACTAGTAGTGGAACTATATAACCGAACAGATCCCAACTTAATTGACCAAACAAACCCACGTACGTGTGATGAGAAAACATATACGTTTCGGCATTCTTTTCAACATGAACAGATATTGAAGTTGTTCGCTTTCTACATATCGCTAGTGTATGTTATACAGCCTATGTAGTTAGTATGTTGGATCCTTGATATATGTTGATCAGTACGAACTGCTCGGTATACAGCTGCACCACAGGGTAACGGTATGGGTCAACAGCAACAACAACAGCAACAACAACAGCAACAGCAACAACAACAGCAACAGCAACAAACAACAAACAACAAACAGCAACAACAACAACAACAACAACATTGTAACCCTGGTCGTCTGGCCATAGAGAGAGAGAGCAAACGAAGGAGAATCAGAATCTCGAAATGAACGTCATACAGCGACGATGACTAATTTATCGCTATCAAACTAAACGATGCACATGGGCACTCTGCTGGCGGCTGCTAAAAGGGCACCGCTTCATTAACGACCTCTGCTCTCACACTATCTATGTACAATCCTCCCATAAGGAGGCGGTAGTCCCGTGTTTGTTGTACTACTGGCTGTCAAGCAGCGATCGAGTGGGCGGGTGAGGCCGTCGGCGATCGGCTAGACAGACCCAGAGCCCATTTGCACAGAGCACAACTGCAGTACTGGCAGGCAGCCTGGCTGGCTTATTGAATGATGAATTATTGCTAAACGAGTTTCGATGAACGACGCAAAAAATGATTTACGCAGCATAACCCGAGGGTCTTCCGGTGGTTACACATCACCTCGTGCAACCAACTGCATGCCCCCACATACTACTCACTTCCCCTCCCCTCCCCTGCCTCCGCCCAACACCTGCCTCCGTCAAACGTGAAGCCAAGTTGGCCCGAAACATACGTAGGATAATAAATACGTCTGTACACGCCATGCACTAATGAGTCACGGAGGCATTATGACTATTATGGTGGTTGTTATTGAATTTTTCATTAGTCGGGTATTTATTATTTAATCATTTACGTATTGAAGCCTTCAGCGTCAATACGATCGTTGTACACAATTGTTGTTGTTGTTGTTAGTTAGCTAGTTAGTTATTTATTGATGTTTTTCAGCAGATTTAAGATCAGAGTAATTTGAATATATGGCTTGTAGGGTGAAGTTGGCATTGAAATAAACGAAAGCGGCGGAAGTAACAAACGAAGCCACGCTAAGTTCAAACATTAGGCTGGTGTACTTAATTATTAAGCCAAAGTAACTTTTTCTAGCTACATGTCACGTTAAGGTATAGAAACGATTTTTTCACCTAAAAAACATTTTCTGGTTTAAGTTCACAATTAGCAAGCATGCGCATGTGATTAACTGATTTATATATGAATGTCGAACTTTTACAAGTATTTTTGTTGTACGTATATGTGTATATATATATATATATATGTATATATATATATATATATATATATATATATATATATATATATATATATATATAAATTTATTTGTCCATGTTGTCTGTTATCACAATGTGTCACTTAACGAACTGAAAATAAACAACTCAAGGCTCTAGGTCCAAGCTGGGGCTGGTCCACCTGGCCAAAGTTCCTCTCACCGACGCAGCGTTCCCCCTCTGAACGTCCAACGACAAGCGCTGCAGTAAGTACTCCCCCGCTCTTTTGTCTCCTGTAGCAACCACTAATCTTCTTGCGACGTCTCTAAGTAATTTTCTGGTAAGCAACCTTGGTCCCCCCAACGTCTCAAAAACTAGAGGTGAGAACAAGTGGGGATAGTCCAGGCTTGAGTACTTCCTGCACCTGGCTGTTTCCGCTAAGGCAACCGCATGCCCAGGGCGGGCTGCGCCAGTACCGACCATTGAAGGGGCTAAAGAGTCGGTAACAGTCGCATCCCACACCAGCAATATATATATATATATATATATATATATATATATAGATTTACATACAACAAAAATACCTGTAAGAGTTCGACATTGTTATGTAAATCAGTTAATCACATGCATATGCTTGCTAATTGCGAACTTAAACCAGAAAATGTTTTAATATATATATGCACTAACAAGCCTGTAGTATACCCCTATCGATCTACTCAATCCAGTCGCTTAAGTTCGCGATTCGTTGGAATCTGTGCGGCCGCATGTATCCCTTAAAGCTATTTATAGCTAATCAGCTGCGTGAGTTCATACGCGGCATATCATCGTAAAAAGACTCGTGTGTTATTGGATACGCGCGTCTTATATTAAAATGCAATTTTCGGCTGATTTATGGATAATATATATATATATATATATATATATATATATATACATACATACATAGCAAATTACGGATAAGTTGGTTCGTGGTTCTTAATCTACGGAGAGAAGGCAGAGAAACCAAACGAGAGACAGAGACTTGTCAGTCTTCAGGCCGCCGAGTAGCAACTCACTAAAAAGCTCGAGTTTACGTGCCTTCTATCTCCGTTCGCGCGACTACCAACACGCACAGATCACACAGGGCTTCCACAATCTAGTAGGAAATCCTGGCGGAATAAATAATAATGAAAGCGAAGTTTCGTTGTTAGAGCTTTCGGCTTTAGCGGAACTGATGTGATTAGACTGAGAACTCTCTGAAGAGCACTCAGCGACCATGCTCATTTTCATCTGCAGCTGTCGTAAATCATGTCTCTCCGTCTGTGCATTTAGCAGCAGGCCTTTCTAGCGTCCTCTGGGTAATAATAATAATAATAATCATCATCATCATTGTAGAGCCTATTATAGACAAATTTGGCCGGAGATTGGCTGATCCGAAACATGTGTTGAGAACGCTAGAGGTTTGTTCTATAGCGTCTCACGTACAAACGCGATAACGCTCTGCGTCACCACCCATACGTATGCATACGCCTATACCTACGCAGCGATTATGCGAATTGTTTTCTGCTTACAAGAAATAACCAACGACGACAACTGGGAAATCAAAAAGCACTTGCAAGCATGAGCACAAACAAAAGGCTGTCTTTCAGAGGGCTAATCCCAGTAGTAACTACAAAGTGGCATTAACTGAAGCATTAAGTACAATAATACTTCACTGCTTTCGGAAATTACTGGCTTCCCACGTGTTTTCTTTCCAAGCGGAAAAACGGTATAAAATCAAAACCGCAATCAAACAAATCGCTCGCTCCAAGCAACGACAATTCATAAGAAGAGAAGTGACTTTCGTTGGCAGAAATTGACCCAAAAACCGTTGCCAATATCCTTACCTGCACGTGTGCCTTTGAGTATTGCATGCCCCTTATATCTATAATAAATTGTTTTATGCGTATATATATATATATATTTTTTTTTGTAAGGCGAGCACTGCCGAGTGTGCAAACGTTTTGTAAATGGTTAATAAATCATCACGATATTATATATATATATATATATATATATATATATATATATATATATATATATATATATAAAACGGCCAGATTCGAGTAAACGTCATTTTTGCGTAAATAATATAATACCAGAAAAGTCAGTTGTAGTAGCCGTAGTACTGGTAGTACTAATCGGAACACAGAAGCAGCAGAACAACAGATACCTGTAACCAACTGTACCCTGTTCGTCCGCTAATTTGTATGCATCAAAGGACCTCTTGAAGTATCGTCGTGTGTCGCAGTCTCCCTTGTTGGCGGTGTGTTAGTTTGGCAAAACGATTTTATTCTCGTCATGAGGTCGTTGTACTCATCAATCATCGCGGCCTTCAACGGGGTTCCCTTGCCGACACAAAGGCGCTCAGCGAAAGATCATTGAGTTTGGTTTATTATTATTTACTTTAAGTGCCTCCTTTTTCCCGATATATATATATGTATGTTCATGTTATTCCTTTGGCTTCCGGGTGGGCGGAGCGGGGCTACCGCCAATCCTGCCTTCCGCAGAAGCGGCGGATATATATATATATATATATATATAAGAGCGTCCACAAATGGCCGGAATATGCCACTTGGTAAATCCCCCTTTGCCGGAAACCAAAAAAAACAACATATATTTGTGTGTGTTTTTAATTTAAAACATCCAATCAAACATAGTAGCATACGGCGCAATCAATGTCAAGTTTGCTATTATTACAACGCTGATATTACAACAGAATTGCTCGATGATATTTTGAAAATGGCATGTTTCGCTTACCCTTCAAATGCGTCGTACTGGAACACGACGCACTTGACCTCGACCACAAAATGTACTCTATTGCGTCTTATCGAATCTAACTTTAAGCGTGACGTGGGCGCATACAAGATGCCAGGGCAGGAATGGGCACCATCTGGCTAAATATCGAAAATTCGAGAGAAATGCGTCCAAGTGACGTTCCTGAAACACCTGGTGGTTCAGGTGTTCCCTGGCAGGGTTTGCTGGCTGGTATTCTTCCTAGTATCGACTCACTCGTCAGGCAAGGTAAGGCATAATGCTAGGACGCTTCCATGAATATAACCGATTCTAGTACGCCAAGCAGCCGTCACTCCAAAGGCCGTGGACCGGGTCGCGTTCGTCGTTAACGATTTGTATGCAATAGCGCCGGCCAAATGGGCGCATGCAAATCAAACCTATACCCGCTTCTTTGGAGATTAGTCACGCTGTTCTTGAAGGAGTACGTACACTGGATACAATGTACAAATATATAACAAATAACAAGCTGTGGGAAGCTCACCCGTCTGCGTCAGCGCATCAAGTTAAGAGATGTGCTGTAAGATCTTCACAGAGCTCCATAAGGTTAACCTCACCTAAAAGAAAAGAATCCGAAATTGGACAAATATCGTTATTACGACAGTTGTTGTCAACAATATTAGATGGTGCAAAATAAATTACACATAGTGTTGTCGTCAACAACTCATAGCGCTGCCCTTAATTGGGTAATTTTAGTAATTGTTCCAGCAATGTTTTCTGGAATAATAGTTCAATATTGCGGTTAACTTAAAGGGGGGTACGGTGTGCCTGTCCTCAATTCCTACAAACATAAAATTTCCAGCAAACGGATATCTCCAACCTGTCTGAAATGCAGTGTACATATATATATGTGCATGAAGGAAAGTCACTAAGTAACTGTTAAAATTTGTCTCTCGGTATATAATTGACTGTTATGCTAGAGACACTTAGGACAGCTTTCTTGTGTCACTGGATTCTCACTCATAAATTAAATAGAATCGACATAGATAGATAGATAGGTGCGCCATCATAGACTAACACTTGAGCAGTATACACCTAGAATGAACCTGCTCGAAGTTTACTCGCGGACATTCAACGTAGCTGATTTGTGTACTAAGTGCTGCCAAACATTCCGTTTGCTGATGAGGCTCCTCGAAATCACCAGGATAATACAACAACCATACATTTCTCGTGCTAATTCCTTTCTCAACAATGTGGCTGTTCTAACAAAACATCGAGTCAACATCGAGTACGTGAGCAAATCCGCACACGAGCTGCTACATTGAAGTCTCAGTGAATTGCGACGAATATTCACACACACGCAGACACAGTGTTTATTATTTATAGCGGGATTATTCGCATCACACATATTAGGGTGTTTGCAACTACATAGCTACGTGCTTACCTGAAACTTTATTAGAAATGCACAGAGACAATAACAACAACAACGCAACAACAACGAGAACAACAATAACGCCACCACAACAACAACGACACGACGACGACGACGACAACAACAACAACGACAACGACAACAACAACAATCAGAACGCCAACGTGCTGCACCGAAGAATAGCGTACAGCGGGAAGCCCGACACCCAACGATTCTCTGAGCCCAGCCATTGTTGCGATTTAAACTGTGTAACCCAACGCCGGAACCCGGAGCGCCCGGATAATCTTTAGAAATGCCGCTCATACGCAGGAAGCAGGAGAGAAAAAGCGAGAGAAGAAGAGCGGAAATATTCGTTTGAAAGTAGGATACAGAGACAACGCAAGAAGCTTACGGCCAAGTCACGTCCTCAAACAAGAAAGTGTGAGTTCGTTTACCATGACGTGCGGTAGCTGCACGTGCCCACTATATTTTAGCTGACCAAGCGACCACCCCAAAAATAAACCACGATCCATATAATATGCATCTTCGTGTGTTCCTCTTGAGGGGGGGCGTCTCTAACTGCAAGGCAGCATGCTTAACTAAGGCCGTTTTCCATGGGCGATTTTCTCTCGTTCAGTGAAGCGAAGAAGGCGGAGGTTGATTTCAAGGAGATTCCTCGGCGCGGGCGACCCGCCACGCTCGATTACGCTCGACAATCAGCAACGCATCACAAACTACAAGAAAGCTAGTGCGTTCTGCTGGCAAAAATCAACCCTGCCCGAGTAAATAAATGATCGAACTGCGCCGAAAGGTTGCCATTAACACACACACACTGAACGTATAATATTTACTGGTGGTTACTGCAGAAAATGCTGCAGGGCCTGGCGCATATGGCCGGCAAAGGGCCGGCAAGTAACATTCACCTGATGTACAAAATAGAATGTATTAGTAATAATAGTGCTCGTCTCCCTGCGGTTGCCGGGAGTATTCAAGTAGTTCGGATCGAGGTGGTGCCCCAAAAATGGTGTGCAAAGTTTATTCAAAATAAAGAGTTATAGTCGGTGTCAAGTGCCTACAAGGCACTATTCTAGACGCAGTGGCTGCAACCAGGCGTGTTGTGAATTGGAGAAAAGTCATTGTGGAGACCTCTTCGAAAGGTCATGTAGCGGGGGAAGCTGCCCGCACCACAGATGCGTCACGTTTAGGATGTGCATTATCTGCCGCTGTCCGCTTGGCAACTAACGAATCTTCTAACTAAAACTAACAATTTTCGCCCGGTGTCCGCGTCTACGCCTCGCCAAAGGTCGCCCGTTACCTGCTTGAGCAGAACGGCCGCTATCATTCACCGCTGTCATCCCGCGCAGGATTGTACTTCGCAGGATCATTCTGTAGTCGTTCTCACGTAACCGCTTGCCGGATTCGTATACCCAGTCACATGTACGCTCGCCATCACCACCCATCTGTTAGGCTGCAGGGCCGGCAGACGGTCAGGTGACGTGCATTAGAGGCGTACTCACTGCTAACATTGAGTCACAGGCCCACGACGGCATCGGGTGAAACAATAGCAGCAAGAGAATCGGCCAGCGCCGAGAAGCCGGGCTATCGGAGAGGATGGAGACAGGGAGAGTGACCCGATTGGTGGCGAAAGCAAGTGTGACGGTGAGCCGTCTAAAACGCCTGGCGGTACCTCTACCACGAAGCTGGAGATGGCAAGGAATGCAACCTAGTTCCTCCATGGCAAGAGAAGGCGGCGGAAACAGTTACAAAGAAGGTACTACGTCTACATTACGTTATTGAGAGTTCACAAAAGCCGGAACTGCTATTTCACTGTCCAGATAATCCCAAAGCACTAAGACAAGCACTAGTGTTCTCAAGTTTGTCGTAGAGCTTAATGAGTCTCAACAAGAGCGACGCTAACGCCCGATTTACGACGCACGGGGAATTGGCGATTCGCTAGCAGCGAAACGGATGAACAAAGTATGTGGTGTGCGTATACAGCAGTAGCCAAATATATCTGCATTCTGAGAGGTGCATTCCATGAAGTTAACCCCCAGCTATCGGAGACGAATCTTTTAGGCTGCCTTGAAGGTCAGTCAGCGCAGTTAAATGAGAGGTACATGCCATCGCGGCACGGGGTGACAACGGGAACGCAGCAAATGCGAGGAGAATCAAGTCGGAATCTGACTCCGTTTTGACACCACGCCTGTCTCGGAAGTGCGCATGGTCGGTGAGATCTTTAGTGTCGCATTGTGCGCAGCGTCCCACTGCAGTGCTTGCGATGCTATAAGTATGGGCAACAAAAGCTCAGAGTGTCAACAACGGAAAACGGAAACGCGGTTGTCCCCCACACACGAGATGTTGGACTATAAAAAAAAGGTTCATTGCGCCAACTGCGTCATTGGTGGTGCCCACGCATTCAATGACAAAAATTGCGACGTTAGGAAAGCATACAGAGAAAGGGTCAAACTCTACGCGAAGGTCTCCGTGCGTCTTCCTGTCTCAGATGATTTTTCCTTCGCTGGTAAAGGAACCAGACACGCTGGTAAAGGAACCCGTTGAAAGTCAGAATGTTTACGCGGATGTCGCTTGACCACTCGCATAAACGTTTAGGCTGGTATTGCACAAAGCGCGGTACTTTGCAATCTTCTGCCGCACATTGCCCTAATAAGACCGTCTGGTGAAACAAAAAACGGATCTCGGAAAAGATGCCTAAAAAATCACAGGCAGAAAACCAGCACAGATCGCCAAACAAGGTGCGCGTAGCGTATACGCTGGCTTCTACTCCTCTTCTTTTGACAACCCCAATATTTGATGAGCAGAGACTGCTGCTACAACGTATTTTCTAAGATTCCCAGCCAAGGCAATCTTGGGAGCCATTCTTCGTAAGGTCAGTCCGCATGCTATTGAATTATACCTTTTTCAGTAGTAAGGTAACTAACCAGGGCGGTTAGGCTGGCACCGTAAAAGTCAGCAGACAAAATGACAGTTAAGTACCATTGAGTACTGTAGATACAAAAATACTTGGTTTGTTCTGCAGTAATAATAATAATAATCTAATCTGAGGCTGCTAAGGCCCTAATGATATCAATGATCGAAAGCAATACTCAACCGGAGACCGACTTAACTGGAATTTGCGGTGTTGACCGCCCGCCCAAAAACAATAAACAGCGAACCCCCTCAACCAAACCCCGATCATCCTCAAACCCGTCCCCAACAGGCATTTATTTGCGACGTTTGCAGAAAACCCCTAAGATTGCTCCGCAGATTACATATACATAAAGCCCGTGTTCACGGAGAACAAACCCACGCACCTTCCGTTGGCCGGCTACCCGATGACTCCGCTTCAGATACTTCAGTCCAGGACCAGATAAACCCAGCCGACATTACCCTTGATAACGAGCCAGTCATCTTCACTCGTCTCCTAGCTCGCGTTCGCAAATGCACTAAGCTAGTTAGAATACTTCCGAGGGGAGTCAGAGAAATCTGTTGCGCAGCCTACGCGGAGGCTCTCTCTCACTTCAACTCGAGACTAGATGCTGCATCGTGGCACAGATTAATGACCTTGCCGACACTTATGTTGCATATTCCAGAACGAAAAAACAACGACAGCACATTATGCCAAATAATTAGGAAGAGCATTACAGAATCCCAATAGTGAACGCTGGACAATCTCCCTAATGGACTGCACCACAGCCTCACACAGTCGCGCAAAGACCACCTTTCCGACCGTCAGATTGCCGCAAGGGCAGAACGCAAGTTAGCTGAGGGAGACATACGCTCCGCCGTACGCACTCTATATTCTACAGAATCATTCGCATTGCCCGACGATCACACGACTCAGGAACTTAGAAGCAAGCATCCCTCTCCCCCGGCTCACGTCAGAGACCGCCTGATCAACTTTGAGCAACCTTCCTCGGAAGAACCTTTCATCGTCCCGGCACAGTTCGTAGTTAATGCAGTTCGCTCATTCTCACTGGCCTCTGGCCTTGGACTCGATGGATTACGTCCTCGACATCTGAGAGATATGCTAGACAGCACGATACCCTCTTCCGAAAAACTGCTAGCGGAACTGCGCTCTTTGACTAACTTGACCCTAAGTGGCAGGCTACCAAGTTTTTGCCACCCAATCTTCTATGGGGCAGATCTGACAGCCCTGAAGAAAAAGGACGGTTCCATTAGACCAATAGCGTGCGGCCTCACCTTACGTAGGCTGGTTGCCAAAGTAGCAATTTCCATCAATAGGACGGCAATTGTGAAGGCGGTGACACCTCACCAGGTTGGCGTATCGGTAAAAGGCGGAGCCGAAGCTGCAGCACACGCAACTCGGGCTTTCACGGAGGCAGAGGTGCCCCCACGGGTCCTGGTAAAACTAGATTTTCAAAACGCCTTCAACACGATTCGACGCGATGTCATTCTTAGTGAAGTTAAAGCAAAAGTTCCACAAATGTTCCGCTTAGCGTGGCAGAGCTACGGCACGCCATCACTGCTGTCCTGGGGAGAGAGTGAGCCTCTTCTCTCAGCCAACGGAGTACAACAGGGAGACCCGATTGGACCCGCCTTATTTAGCTTAGGAATTTCAGGATTAGTGTCCCGTATGAGAAGCCCACTAAATGTGTGGTATCTGGACGATGGTATACTAGGCGGCCCGGCAAACGTAGTGGCCTCTGACATACGCGAAGTGCTACAGTTTGCAGATGAGGATTAACTCTCAACGCCTCTAAATGCGAGCTCATAGCCGTAGGTGGAACCTCCCACGAACAGGAGCAGCATGCAAAATCATTGCAGACGCCCTACCCGGTACAAAGAGAATCGAGCTGCCTTACTTGGAGGTCTTGGGAGCGCCCGTTGGCTCTCGGAAGATATCTAGAGCAATCCAGGATAAGGGAGACGCCCTTCGGTCTATAAAAACTCGGCTATTGGCGATGCACTTACAGGCTACATTAGGCCTATAGAGATACAGTTTAGGGTCGCCTAGGTTAAACTATATTCTACGCACTTCGCCCACAGGCCAAAACTGTAACAATTTGCAAGCATTTGACGAGGTGGCAAAGGAGACACTGAAAGAAGTTCTTAACGTAGCCCTTACTGACATATCCTGGAAAAGGGCCACACTTCCACTCAGCGGAGGAGGGTTAGGACTAAATTCCGTAGCAGACCTTACTCCATTATGCTACGCTGCTTCTCTCATAGAGTTCTCAGGGCTTGCAGAGACGTTGTTAGAACCGCATGTTTGTTCTGTTCTCCGCGCAACGAGGGACGAAGCTGAGCTGGCAACAAGACAATCGATAGGCCCTGGCCCCTGGGAAGAACACCCTACGCAGCATATACTTGACGGCTACAAGTGTCAAACAACCGCTCGCAAGATCTTAGATGACACCCAATCTCCGACAGAGGGAGCGGTATTTATAGCCGCCCGTGAGACCTTCAGCAGTGGCTTCCTAAGGGCACTTCCTTCACCGCAGCTAGGCACCATGCTGGAAAACACCTCCTTCCGCATGGTGGCCGCCTTAAGAATAGGCGCTCCCATATGTGAGCCATACGAGTGCAGGGCATGTGGAAAAACGCCCTTTAAGCTGCTCTAAGAGCCCTGGTAGGACTCTCAGACACGCGTAAATCAACGCAGTCTTAAAAAAGGCTCTTCGTAGAGCCGGCATACCAAGCACCCTAGAGCCCAGGTTGGGCTTCGAAGACGACAAAAGACCCGACGGCGTCACCATTCCGCCATGGTCTAAGGGCAAATGCCTGGTATGGGATGCCACGGTATCATGTACAATGGCCCCGTCATACTTGATGCATAGCGCTACCCGGTCAGGGTTGGTTGCTGAACATGCCGAGATTGCAAAAAAACGCAAATACTCTGACCTGGAGAAAAGACACCACTTCGTACCCGTCGCCATGGAAACGATGGGCCCAATCAGCAAAAACACAAGTATTTGCCTGTACTGTAACTACAAAATGAAATAAAACCATATGCTTCCTTTCAGTATTTTCCTCAAAGACCTAGGTATCAAAATCAGTGCTAACACGGGTGACCAGCGAAGGTGAGTTTCTACGTCAGCAACTCTAGCTCGCAGTCTGTAGGGGAAACGCCGCCGCTGTCATCGGCTCTATGGATTGAGGAGCGGGGGTGAGCCTAGGCCGGTACACGTTTAAATCCCACAATTGTAGGGAAACACCGAAAAAAAAAATAATAATAATAATAACAATAATAATAATTGTTTTATATATATATATATATATAGTGCAACAATTGGTAAATCAAATCGTGTTTCGAAGTCGAACGTTGGCCGAAACGAATACACGATTGCGTTACTTCAAAGGCTAACAACAGCTTCAAACTTAGTCATTAGTACTGCTAACTATTAAGTACGTTTTGACTGCACCGCGGCCTGTGTACAACCCACTCGACAAACGACCAAAACGATTCGCTCAAACCGAGTGGAAAATCCCCTAAACCATGTTTTCGACACGAACATGTCTGTTCACAACTATCAGCGCTGCAATCCGGATACAAGTTGTTAATCGCTCACCAACGCAAGTTGTCGCCAAATGGATATTTCCATGCAAGCTATAACATTTTGAGAAAAGATAATTTTAGTTGCTGAACGCAGTTTCTCGTGAGTGAATTTATAAATTTTATTATAAACTTATTGCGTCGTAACGTGATATACACGGTATGTACATGCACCCCATTATGCGGTATTAAAGGCGCTTTTAGGTTTCTTTACCGTATATATATCCAACAAGCTAGTGTTTAGTACAAAAAAGAAGGAACATATATACTTTTTTTTTATTTATCTTTCGTAGCAGTGCGACTACTACGCGAATTCGGTAAATTTTCGTCATGCGGTTGAAAATGCAAGCCTCCAACCCCAAGGTACTTCATATACTGCCATACAGAAGCCATTCAGCTAGTATTCTGAATGAAACATCTGCCTCTTTAAAAAAAACACGGTGTGTGTGTGTCTCGCATCGA
This sequence comes from Dermanyssus gallinae, assembly GCA_003439945.1. NCBI lineage: Eukaryota > Metazoa > Arthropoda > Arachnida > Mesostigmata > Dermanyssidae > Dermanyssus > Dermanyssus gallinae. The sequence continues at coordinate 303,364 of QVRM01005248.1, forward strand.
TCTTCTGTGATCCCTTAAGTACGTTTAGACAAATCGTTGTGAAACAAGCAGCTAATACAATTTCGCTAACGGCATGCAGATTTATATAAAAAATATACATGCATACATTTTATACATGCGCATACGTTGCACCGCATTCTTATTCCGTAGTTCAATTGTGTTTGCGTTGGCTGAAATGCGTGCTTGAGGTTCTCAGAACGAGAGGTTCAGCACCCACCCACGTTGCAGTAGCTGCAGTTGTCATACGTTACTGAAGAGAGAAAGAAGACCGGGCCAAATCATAAACATTCTTTCGCCTTCGTATAAGCTTTTGCACCAACAAAAACAAATTGCAGAGGGAGTGTGACAAACTGATTCAGAATGCCAATGGCTAATGAACGCCAATGACAAACAGGTAAGCAAACAGACATTTTGGAATTAGTATGCAGACCAGACGAACTTTTCAAGTTTAGAATTTAACTATTGTCGCTCCAGACGGCATTTCTTCATTTGGGCGTACTTTTGATTAAGATACTTCATAAGTATAAACATATCAGAAACTTAATTTTATTTTTTAAATAATAAAGACTGTTTCTGTAAATAATAATAATAATAATAATAATAATAATAATAATAATAATAATAATAATAATAATAATAATAATAATACTTCGTTATAATGACATTTATGCCTGAAGCGCGTCGCCTTCAGCCGCTAATCGGCGTCCTCTGCAAATAGCAAATATGAAACAATACTAAATCATAGTTTAAAACCCGCCATGCGATGCATATATATATATATATATATATATATATATATATATATATATATATATATATATATATATATATATATATATTTACACAAACTTTAATAGTCTATATGTTTATTTTCAATATAATACATTATGTATATGTTACACGCATCACGATATATATATATATATATATATATATATATATACATGAGTATGCGTGAAATTGGGCTTCGTCTCGCTCGGCGTTTTGTGGTCCTTTTAGTAGGACAAAACTGGCGCCAGGACTTCGAGACCCCTGTCTTTCTCTCTGCTGACCTCCCAGGGGACACACATAACTCGATCGCCACGGACGTGATACTTCAGACATAACTTTCCTAGCATAGGCGACGACGACGACGACGGCAGCAGCAACAACAACAGCAGCAGCAACAACAACAACAGCAGCAGCAACAACACAACAACAACAACAGCGGTAGCAGTATCGGCGCGGGGAAGGCTCGTGTTTAGCTCGATCGGCACGGTGTCCGTGCCCAAGCCTGGCGAAAGCAAAGGGTCAATGCTGCTGCGGCTGCTGATGCAGGTCGTTGCCTGCACCGACCTGCAGCAGCGGTAGACCGGCGTGCTTGGCCTATATGAGGCGCAGCATATCGGCGTGTCTTTATTCATTCTGGCACCGCCCCCTCCCCCCTCATCAACAACAACAGATGCAGAAGTGGTGTAGCCGTGTAGTGTAACATAGTGTAGACGTTGTAGTAACCCGTACTTCGTAGTTACAGCAGAAACAGTAGTAGAAGCAGTTACTGTTCGTTCGGCCGGCCGGCTCTCCGTCCGTGCGTCCGTCCGTCCGTCCACGTGGGCAAGGCAAACTTATTTTAGAAACAGCTAACTAAATATGATAATGATAAGTAGATAAATTGATAAAAATGAAATTATAATATAACGATAGACCTATACTATACACAGACAGACAGACCTCCCTCCCAAACAAGTGGGAGGTCCGTCCCCCTTTTTTGGGAGGGAGGGAGGGAGGGAGGTCTGTCTGTGCGTGTATATATATTATTTTCAATTCAATTTCAATTTGAGGTTTATTCACGGAACCGCAATTTCACAATGCTTGAGTTCTCGTATATAAAAATATTTAAAATGTGCATTAAAAAATGTGTGTAAAAAGTGTGCATGCAAAATGTGTAACACCACTATTATCTATTTCATACTATAATATGTCTCACTTCATACGAAACTAGCAATTGAAGTTGCTAAACACTTTTCCCGTTCACACAGTTTCAACCTATTGACGGGATATATATATATATATATATATGTATAGTCTAGGTCGATAATACTGCCGCAGATCCCGCCGTGCCCCGCGTCACGGAGCCGGCGACCAACACAGCCTGTCGGCTGACAGACGTCAACGACAGAAACACAACAAACACGACGCTGACGACGGCGACGACGACAACGACAGCGTTTAGCAGCTGTCAGCTTTGGCTTGTAATGACTAATGACTATTCCCTCGTTGGTCTGTCGTCTGCTATTACATTACGACGACGACAACGCTTACTAGCTCTGTTACGTTAAGCTACCACCCCTGCTAGGAGGACTACATCCACCCATAGCTCTCAGGCTCAACTGGTCGACAGTGACAGATCCCTAGCACAGTCCTGCTGAATGATGGTAGCGGTGACGATAATGATGATGCCAGCGGCGGTGATGATGGTGATGACGGTGATGGTGATGATAATGATGATAATGGTGGTGATGATAATGGTGGTGGTGATGATGGCGGTCGGCGATCCTGGATGGTGGTGTTGTTGTTGTTGTCGTCGCGGGTGACGTGGGTCATGGTGGCCTATTTGCTCTTGGCCAACGTCGCCGGATCCCACCGGTCCGCCCATGATGATCGGTCCATCACACACGGATCACACTACCACTACGACTCAGCAGGCTATCGGAGTCAGCAGTCGGGGTCGGTTGGTCGGTCGTCGGCCGCCGGTCATCATGGTGGTGGGGTCATGCGGAAAGGCATGACAAACTTTGTTGCACGTCGCGAGAAGTAGGTCTGTGTCTGGCTCGAATTGTAAGGTAGACGACCTCGATCATAGACTTATTATTATTATGATTATTATTATTATGATTATTATTATTATTATTATTACTTAGCTGCTCATTGCACGGTGCCGATTATAGAAGCGGCATTGCCTCTACACACCGCGAGAGACAGAAGCTGTCTCAGATATCCTCGCTCGCGTTGGTCCCCCGTCGTTGCTTCCATTCTTCTGGCTAGATCCCGAATTAAATTAGCTGTCCCACTGCTGATCAGTCCTGATGTTTCCATATCTATCGGTACGAACGGAAGACAGTTTTCGATAATATGATTTTTGTTATTATTATTATTATTATTATTATTATTATTATTATTATTATTATTATTATTATTATTATTATTATTATTATTATTATTATTATTATTATTATTATTATTAATAGTAATTGTGCCACATGCACATATTAATAAGCATAAATCCTTGTTCCAAAAAAAAAACGCTTAAAAAATATTTAATGTTATTAGTAGTAGTAATCATACATCTATACAATTGGCAAGGTGGTGTCTGGAACATCTGTCTGAACTTCATTCACTTCATTCTCTCAGCCCCTAACGCCCTGCGACAAAGGTAGTCACGTCAGCCAAGGACAATAATATCTGCCTTCAAAAAAGTACTTTATGTCCTGCTGCATCGATCTCCTGTGATCCTTTAAGTTCGTTTAGACAAATCGTTGTAAAACAACCGTCCGTTCACTTACTGAGAGATTTCAGGGCTTCCATTGCAAGTATTGTTAATACGAATACTATTACGTGGTTATTGTTGCATTCATTCGCATCCCTGTTTGCACACCACGAGTGTGTACCGTACACACTGCGCGGTGTTTGCTCCATTGTCTTCGTTTGCAAATCGTTACAAATGGCGCGCATTGTCTACAATGATCAGCGGATACGGCTGCTCGGACACGATCTCCTTCTAGGCGACTCACACACTCACGTACGATAGATAGCACGAAACCAAGTTTTCGCTATAGTAATGCGATTTCTAATGGTTATACATACACGAATGACATACGGCGTTTCTAACACTCTAACGCCAACCACCACACATTTTAGGCGCTTCTAATGGGCTAATGCCCACGAATGTCACGATCTCGCGTCTCTAAGTGCACCTATCGTCTTTGGGTACTCGTGCTGCAGGATTGCCCTATACGGATGAGCCTTGTAGCAGCGTACAGAGCAATGGATAATGGCAATCTCAACAACCAGCAAGCCCGGGCTCGAACTTGTGATAGCCTGCGGTCTGTTATTTATGACTGCCAGAGCAACACCCCGTTTCGAACGATGCTTTAGCCCGACAACTCGCCGCCATTACTAAAGCTATTGCAACGTATTGCATGCAGTGTATGCCTGTTATAAATTTCCAAATGTATTCCAAAACCATGTACAACAACATAGTTCCTGACATACACGTCGCTAGGATAATAGAAGGTCGCTTACGGCATTTATGCGAACAATACGCTTGGAACGCATCGGAGATGTTACCTTGTAGCCGCGTTCGGTAGCCAAGTTCTTCAACAACAGCGATCAGCTTTGTGCGGCGCAGAATAGATGCGTTTCACAGTGTGACAATCATCTAGTCTACGTACGTCTATTATAACCGGCACCTGGCAATGGTAACCAGGCAGCACACGTCATTTTTCAACGTTTGAAGCCGAACACATCTACAACGAATTTTAACCAGGAGATTTTACTACTTTTTCTTCTACTACACACACAGTCTTTCAAAACGGAAACATCTTGCAGTTCTTCGTTAATTTAGCTATCGAATGGACGGCTGCTCATCTTTGGTATCTACCTCATGGTATCTGTCGCAGCCCTTCACGCATCTCGTGCATTGGCATCCCTCGTTCGGCTCGTGAAAACCGCGTAGCGGCTGCAGAGAATCTGCTCAAATCCTAAGTTAGCTGCGTCGTCGTCGTTGTCAAATGCCTATCTATTCTAAGACTCTGCCGCTTTCTTCCAGGCGTCATTTCTCAGAACTAGAACTAAGTGTTGTGTCAAATTCTAGGACATCATCCGTCCCGAAAGGGCTTGGAACCTACTGTGAGGCTTTTCATTCAATGCACCAAGGGCCCTATGACATGTTAAGGACACGTTAGTTCTCAGTACGTCGTCTCTATCCAACTTGCCATCGCTATACAGCGCGCTCGTTGTATCTAGACCTCATGGCGTCAGTAAGTTTTCTGTTAATTATGGCTCTCCTTCTAACGCCCGTTAGACACCTCGCACTACTCTGGTCTTACATCTGTTTGTTAAATCAAAAAAGCTGCTTTAAACGAAGCATTCAATTCCATCCAACATGCTGACTCTCTTTGGCTCGAATTTATTCAAGGTTGGATTACCCCCCGTAGGTAGCAAACTGGCATTACGTTTAGGTTCATTGAAGCACCTGCCACGCGAAAGGACAGCAACTGACAATTATTGCTGCTGCTGCTGCTGTTGGCGCTATAATAGCTTCTTGAATCTCTCCTGCACGTGTTTCCGACACCTGTCCGAATTCGGGACGGGGAGACGGTAAGCTCCACGCATGCAAAAGTGCGAACAAATCGCACTTCTTCCCTTTCGCGTGAAGCGCGTCGCTCTTAGTCGGCTCCTAATCGGCCTATCTGCGAAATTTGCGAAATACAGCGACTGTTTTATTCCAGGTCATGCCTAGCACTTTGTCACCCATAACAAGCCGTCAATTTGGTTAGGTTCTGCAAGTCCTGCGTTACTCTAAAGAACGAGAAAAATTGCCGAATGTAGCACTATCGTCTGCATGCATGACCAAGCTATTTTCCTTAACAGTATGTCAGATGACTTTTTCGAGAGAAGTTCCATGAAATCTCCTCGTTTTGCTTGTGCAAAACGCTGTGCGGGGGACAGTGTGGCTTGTATCACCTCCAACAATGCCATAGAGTGCAGTTCCGTTGACTCGACTTTTGGAACCGCGATGAATGTACGTATATGTGCATTTATACTTTCTCTGTACGCGCAACATTGTAAACCAACCATCAGTTAATAAAGCTATATATTCATTAAAAAAAAAAGTTTTCTCTTAAATTCAAAATACGCTCCTAAATGGAGGAGTCGCACACGTGCACGTGCTTATGTTTCATTTTATGCAGGTTTGGCGTTTGTTTAGGCAAAATTGCCGTCGGATCCTTCAGCAGTCATTTGACATTGTGTCATACTTCTTTTTCACCTTTTTCCCAAAATGTACGTCACCTTTTTCCCGCATGTCTATCCGGACGTGTATGTGCTACCCACAGATATTGCGGACAGCTTTATATTATTAGTTTACGATTTCTTATTTTAAAGTTAACTGCTTCTATTCATGATTGTGATTATTAGTAATGAGATTGGTATTTAGCGTGTCTAACTTAGCAACTAAAAATACGACCTCCAAGAGACAGTAAGAGAAGAACATACTTGTATCGTGATATTTTAGGATATTTTTATGAATATTCTACACACCTCTGCTTTCCGATAACCTACTCTGCCACTTCGGCAGCCTCTCAGGTACAGGTACCTACCTGCCTATCTAAATTTATATACTACTGATATATGGTTTGTCGCGTAAAAGTCAACTGTTACTTTTATTATCATTCTGAAGAAACAGAGAGAAGTGCCGCCACGCAAATATGTTAGTGAGAATCGACATAAAAGTCAATTCTCATGAGAATTGCAACAATCCGTCCTCTTCTATACGCTTTTTGTTATCGCTTTCGTGTCGAATAAGTTTGCCTCGATCTCCCTAAATTATCGCTCCCAGTTCTCGACGTTAGCTTTTTGGACGCCTGGTGCCGCGAGTCCGTAGCGGCAAAGTATGTCCTCAGAGAGCAAAGATGTGTTGAATATTTAAAAACAAATCCAAGGCTCGATTCAGCAATGTTCTAAGATGCCCGCTATCTCTACAATAATAGTAATAAGCGGTCCGGGTGCCAGCACTCGCAAGCATATCCGGCGTGTCAGGCATTGCCGGAGGGTTTTCTCAGAGGGCCAAGATCTATCGAATTCTTGCGTCAAACACTGTCCTTGTATATTCAGAGAAGAAATGTGCAGTATCTGTGAGTGGGACTTCGTTATCCGTCTTTGTTCGGTTGAACTACTCCAGACACATAAGTGCTGTGGCTTTGTACGACTAATAATATGACTTTTACACGACAAACCATATATCGGCAGTATACAGATTTCGATAGGGAGGATGTGCCTGAGTCGCTGCGAACGCGGCAGAGCAAATTTTCAGAAAATAAAGATGTGTAGAATATTTATAAAAATATCACGATACAAGTATGTTCTTCTCCTATTGTCTCTTGGAGGTCATGTTTTTTGCTTGTTTGTTTGTTGAGTTATACACTTCAAATAACAATTTCAATACTAGTGATCATAATAATGACAAGTATGACACAAAGTCAAATGACTACTGAATCCGGATCCGACGGCATTTCTGCCTAAACACAAATTAAACCTGCATAAAATGAAACCTAGACGCGTTTGCGTGTTATAAGCGCGTTTTAAAATGAAAAACAAATTATCCAATCCAATCAACGCTGGCCACTCCTGACACCACCCTTAACACTTCCGAGCAAGTGATCACGATGGCACTATTAATAATTGTAATTGGCTACTTGTATCGCGACAAATAGCAGCAAGACCAACCGAGGGCAACAACAATAAGAACAACAACTGGAAGCGCAAACAATTACCAGGAGTGCTACCAATTGTTGTTCAATCAATTGAGTTGCTTGCCATGTGTGTTTGTCGCTGCCTCGGAGGAGTCTCAATGCCCGTGATTGCGGGTCTACTTTACTGTGTTGCCGTCCACCGCGCTTCCCGCCTCCCCCCGCTGGCTATACCTTCTCTGCCACCACCACCACCACCATCACCATTACTATTACTATTACAACTACAGCAGAGCACATTGCTGACATCGACACTTACAACGACACTTAGCAGTGAACATTCGTTAAAAATGGAATGGTAACAACGAAAAGGACGAGAACGGCGACAACAACAAGAACAACAACAACAACCACAACAACAACAAACACAACAAGCAATGAAAACAACAATATGCGCGGAACAATAAGTATTATGACACCAATACAACCTATTCCCGGGCATTAGCCTTACGGAATAAGTAAATCATGTTCATCGTACATGTTATCAATAAAACGCATCTAAACGCAGCAACGACAACGACAACCAAAAAAGAACCGCGAACGCCTATTTCTAGTCTTTTGCTATCTATGTGTATGTTTCAAGCGTGATCATCACCACCACCACGAAATGCCACGTGTATCTGCGTACAAGCCAGCTAGGCGGCATTGTTAACTACCCGCTGGCATTGACAATGACAGGAATCTCTCTCTCTCGCCAATGATATCTTGACTGGCACTGCGGCACTGTTGGCTACGGGATACAGCTATTGTGAATTGTAATAAATGAGGTAAACGCGTTGCTCCGTTGGGCTCCGGCCGGGTGTCGTTGTTGTCATCATCCATCGTCAGCGTGTGATTTTCCCTGTGGTTTTGAGTTCAATTGACGACCACCGCCGCGTTACACTGTTCACGCCCAGCCCAGCCCAGACCACCCCCCCTCTGCCCCTCCGCGACCCCACCACCCCAGCCAGCGTTGTTACGCTGACGACACTCTCTGGTAGATCATAGAGATCGATAGAGTCGAGCCCGGTGGCATAGTGGGGGCATGCGTCTGCGCCTCGCGACCGGAGGAGACACACATAGATAGGTGCGCGGGGTTCGAGCCCCACCGTTGTACATTTCGATTTATGGGGGTCCGTCTATGAGGCAATGCGAAAAGCAGGCCCATGGACGTTAAATGTTGACTGAGAGTCAGCCCCAAAAGGATTTTTTAGATCAGCTCTATAGATAGACCACCGTTGAGAGATG
>QVRM01005249.1:0-40982 GCA_003439945.1 Dermanyssus gallinae
CGGCCGAACTGCGCGTCGGCGGCGGGAGGGAAGAATGTAGCGTGGCCACCTGGTTTTCCAGTCAACGTCTTCAGTTGGTTCAACAAGTAACCTTTCCTCTGGCAATTTCTCTGCAAGCACCCCGTCTCTCTTTCTTCCCCCCTCTCCCATTGCTCTTCCTCTCTCACCCCATTTCTCCTAAATCCTCCTTCTCTTCCTTCAACAATCTCTCCTATTTCGCTCCCCATCTTTCTCTCTCTTCCTCTGCAATCTCGTTTGCCTTTGTCCGTCTTCTTGTTTTCCGTCGTCTACTGCACCTCTTCATGGACGTATACATAAAATCGCTGCGCTGCATCTTGACGCTCCCCTTCCCTAGCTTGCGCGTTTCTCTCCTATTTCGTTTGCGTTTCGCTAGTTGCTGATCTCTATGTTACTGCTCTTCTGTTGTTGTGATTGTTACTGTCGCTGCTGCTGCTGCTTCTCTCGTTATTGTTATCGTCGTCGTCGTTGTTTTTCGTGGTGTTGCTAGTTTTCTTGGTACTGTTGTCCGCTGCCGTTGTGTTGTTGTTGTTGTTGTTGTCGTGGTTGTCATTGTTGTTGACGTTCAACAATACCGAAAGGTGATGTAATAATAAATAATAATTGTTGTTGACGTTGTAGCTTATGCTGTTGTTTCTACTGATGTCGTATTGTAGCTTTTCCGGTTAGTTGTTGCTGTTGTTGTTGTTGTTGGAAGCCTTAGGAGGAGACGGACAGAACTCAGAAACGATAGTCGTATCTAGTTTTATACGGCATTATTTTGCACACACACATGCGCGCTAATAATAATCCACGCGAAAAAACATTTTCACAAAGGCGCATGCCCACGCGTATTGTGTTCACATACATACATAAAAGGAAGCCGCAGGTGTCACTGGCGCCGGATAAACTGGTGCCGCGACTTTCTTCTTCGATTGCCTACTTACGTTCGAGATGACTACTAAATAAATCAAACACACGTAAAATCTGGGTTGCGCTCTGTATTTCTTGTTGTTGCCGCTTTCATCATCGTTGCGTGTATCTTTATTGTTGTCGTTAGTTCTAGGGTTTTGTCATTGTTGCTGTTGTTGCTGGTATTGTCGTTTTGCTTTTACTGGTGTTGCTTGTTGCTCTTTCATAGTTGTTAATCTCTTTGTCGTTGTTACTGGTATCCTTACTGTCATTATTGTTAGTGTGTGGGGGCTTAGGAAAACTATTTAAAGTTCCCGCAGAGTTATTTTTTTGTGGAGGAGGTATAAAATGCAGTTACGCACTATCGCTACGAGTATCTCTCTCAAGCTGTGTGGGACTCGATCCCAACGGTTGGATGTTAAGCCGTTGAGACCCGCACCCACTAAGCGCAACCTCCCCCCTTAAGCTTTACTCTCTGATAGCCTAGATCTTCATAGAACAGTGCTATGCACTATCAGGAGAAATGGCAAGCGCCCTTTCAGATCAATCAGCTGGGGTCGCCCGCAGGTTCCCGCACTTGTCTAACACCTGCAGCCCGTTTTCTTCGAGCTGCACTTCTCTACGGTTGCTCTTGGGTTGAAGCGGCAGTTGTGTTCGTCTTTCTTTGCACTTTTTGAATTTCTCCTAGGGGATGTCATTTGCCGTAGCTGAAGAAATGTACAGTGAAGAAATTGGTAGAATTAGAAAGTAGGGTCGAAATTTAAATAATTATTCGGCTTCCAAAACTACGTGCATTAGTGATCTAAAGGTACAACTGCTTAACTCGAATAAGAAATAGCACCCTCCAGTATCAAACTATTCTATGAAAGCGTATTTAAGTGTCCAGGATTGCTATTTGCCGACACCTGCGGGGATTCTACGTCGAAACACTACTCGAGATAATCAGAGGGCGTTACATGGACCAGGGACAAACAACGCGCCTAGGGAGCCCATTTTCAAACCGAGTAAATGCGCGCATTATCTTATCGAAACACAGCGTAGATTGGAAGATGTCGCTGTAAATTTAAGAGAAACAACTGCAGCGGCAAAATTATTTTCAAGTTCCTTATGATTGTTTTTATTAATATTCCTCAAATACTAGCCCTAGACATTAAACGTACAGTACAGTTGAATTTGTCAAAACAAAAATATTCAATATAAAATAAGCTATCTAGCAGGGGTGGGAATCATGTCAAAGCGCAACTAGACACGCATATAATTGACGGTGTATGAGATATATAAAGAGCAACATAAGTTATAGTTGGAATCCCCCCCCCCCCCCGAAGGACCCTCTAATAAAGCCCACGGTCGCGACGCTACTTTGGAAGATCGTATGAAAGCTGAAAGAAAAACCTCATGTCGTACAAAACGCCAGCGGACCTCGCAAGAAAAAAACCTGCTTATACATATGCAACGACAGCGGGAGTTTACTACTGACTCTGATTCGTCCACTAGAGACGCACCGTTCTGCAAATCTATACGCACTATGTGAAATTGAAGCGAAAACGGAAAAGCACGTGCTTTGGTTTGCAGTGACCGTGACACCATTCAGGAGACGAAAAGCGTCCAAACGACCTGGGGGAAGGAGACTCAAGTTATTCGCTAAGATTTATCGCCCGTCGTTCCGACGAGATTGGCATTTCCCAATGTGCAGACATCCAGATGACCTCATAGCTTACCGCACCACTCGTGTTAGTTATATGGTATACCGAGCAAAGGCTTGAACGTTAAAAGTTCTTCGTAAAGTTCTCAAGTTTCCATTTTGATCTTAAGTCTCTGATTGGTGCGTACGCGTACATATTCACGACAACGCTACGCCGACTCAATTGCCAATGGTCACAGCGAACACAGCAATATCAGTAATAACAGCAGTAAAATCAACGACAAATTACCGTTACAGACCAGTGTAGGTAATGAATCAAACTAACTACAGGTGTAAACAATGTTAATGGTGGTAGCGATGAGCACGGTTCAGATACGTCTAAGTTGCTCATAAAGCACGATCGTCACATTTGTTAGCTGGCAACAATAATAACAACAATAAACCTGTGGATTGTTCTTGTTGTTGTTGCTTGCTGCTGCTGCCGTTGTTGTTAGAAAAGGGTATCACAGAGCCGTCGTTGAAGGGTGGTGGGTAAGTCGCCCGAACCTCCCAGTACCACTAATAATCGGCAGCGGCAGCACACTCCATAAACGACAGTAGCTCCGACAGGAGGGGTTGTAGCATCGGCGTCGGCTGAGGTGTAAACTGTTCGTGCTGTTGGGGTCCGCAAGTATTCGATGAGTGAGTGTGAACGCTTACAAACAGCAGGGGGCATCACCAAGGGCAACGGAAATGGGCCGGCTTGACGACACACTTGCATGCCACCCTCTCTCTCTCTCGACAATCGTTTACTACTACTACGCACCCATAACCTGCGCGGGCAAGTTCGAAACAATTTTAGCCTGCTAGAATCTGCAATCTGCGCCACCACACAAGATGCGCCCGTCATTACTGGGTCCGGTGCCGATGCTGCAACCGGGCTGCTCGTGATGCATCTGACGACGATAAACGTGGCTGAATGAAGCAGAAGATAATTAAACTCTACTGCTTATTCCGCTTGAGCTGGTCGCATGCATCCTCTCTTCTCTGTACGGCAAACAGAGGCGAAGGCGCGGGCGAATTAGCACCATCACAATGTTCGCATACACAAATGGTGGCATAGCTTAAACAACAACAACAACAACGACAATAACAGTAATGACGACACAAAACACAACAATAACAACACAACAACAACAAACACACAACAACAACAACAACAACAACATACACAACAACAACAACAACAACAACACACACAACACAACACAACAACACAACAACAACAACAACACAACAACAACAACAACAACAACAACAACAACAACACAACAACAACAACAACAACAACAACAACAACAACAACAACAACAACAACAACACGACGACGACGGACGACGACGACAACAACAACAGAACTTTGAAAACCAGCAGTAACCACAAACGACTACGACAACTCAGTCTGCTGCATGGTTTCGCTGTTATCCGCGCTGGGCCCCGACTATCGACACGTCGATCGCTTACCTCAAACTTGTTGAAAGAGCAGAGGGAGAGCGAGAGAATAGAACGAGAAAGGAGAAGGGACAGGCACTAATCATTTACTTGTGCTCGAGACAGCTCACTCCGAATCTAGGCTAGGTTCCCGTTTGTCCGTTTGTCCAGCCGACCCTCCCCTACTGCAGCCCGTGCCATGGGAGGGACGAAGAGCGGACGTATTCTTCGATGCAATGCAAACGTATTCTTCGAGCCGGGGCACGAATCGCAGCAGCTTGCGAGACTTGTCGTAGTAGTAGTAGTACTAGTAGGAGAATTAATGCACGTACGACGAAGGGAAATACACTTCAATTTTTTTAACCCTTCCGACCACTAACCGACCAGTACGCACCCTACGTACATAGCAGAAAATCCCCTTCTGTCCAGCGCTGCTGCCCGCAGCCACGAGCACGACCGAAAAACTACGACGACCACCAGTCGCCGTCGGAGGTGGGAAAATCCCTCGCACACACATAAACTTTTTTCACTGTAGATTCATGATTAAAGTGGGCGGAGCAAGAACAAAAGATAAGGAAAGCGGGGGGGGGCATGAAAAGGTGGGTTTGGTAGCTCTGCTATGTTTGAAGAGGACATGGTGAGCTGGTTAGTCAACTTGACGGCGTAATATAAATTCCTATCTACCTATATATATGGACATATATATATATATATATATATATATATATATATATATATATATATATATTTTCTGACCGAAGCTGACCATGCCCCTTAAATTGGCTTTATCTTATCCGGACACCCTATATACATATTCTGTATTTATTATATGTGAGAGGTATATATACAGAGTCCTTTTTACAGACTTTTATGAAATAGCTATAGATGCCGTAAGCTTTTCTCCTTCGATATCTACAATAGATAGGGCCCATGATAACAGATAGGGGACGTCAGCAGCCGGTGTATCGTCTGTATCTGGCGGTGTTTCATGTGAACGAAAGAACTAGGCGATCATATGTCTGCCGTGTACGTTTTCAGTTGATCTAGCACTGGTCAATTCATCGTCCTCTAACGATAGCGTCTAGATGAGCCTGTACCGCAGCGCGGTTCTGATGCCCCATCATGCAGGAACCACATCCTCGAGCAAATACTTTCTATAACGATTATCACCAGTTCTCGGGGGCAGCTCATAAACAATTTCACAATCGTCCGCCAATCGAAACTGTGTGCATTAAGTATGGCCTATTATATAAACGAAGCGTTATCAATGAGGAGCATAAGTCCAGGGAACTTTCTAGGTTTATTTTGTTTTCTGCGGAGATCAACAAGTGCAGTCAACACGTGCGCGGTCTCCAGTAGGTCGCGAAGATTGAGCTAATGAAACCTGAAGTGCGATTGTACTTCTTGAGCAACAAGTCCAAAAGCAACAGAAAGTTAGCAGGCACTGTATAAATCAACTACGAGCATACTAAGACAACAGAGGGCCTCATAGTTCACAACTAACGTCGTTCTATAACGCATATTTAACCAGCTATATATATATATATATATATATATATATATATATATATATACATATATATATGCGCTTAGTAATCCAGAATTACATCAAAGTGGCCGCACGTCTAGATAGATAAAAGGTCAATAGAAAAACCTGGCGATTATTTGAAGAGCTTCATGGCATGGCTACGATCATCTCGACTCGATATGTGCTCGAAATAAGACTGCTATAATGTCGACGATTGTCTATGCAAACTTTGTGAAGATTGCAATCTGGACCGTGACCACATGCTACATACATACGGATAGCTTGACACAATATCGTCTAACAAATGTGTCAATGGCATTTTAAGGCTAGCAACGTAAATGATTGTGCATGTTTGCAATTATGTCGAGCCCTGGGGCTTGGTGCATTCCCGTGCGCCTTGCCACCGTAGAAGACACATAAATGCAGGGGTTCGACCCCCATCGTTGCACATTTGCATTGCAGACGTTAAATATTGGCTGAAAGTCAGCCAGAAAAAGTTTAAGTTACAATTATACACATCCATGTACGACTAGCCAACATTTAGTGAGTGGGCAGTGATGGCGAAGGGGAAAATGAAGAGATGCTAGATCCCGCTTTTCCCAGCAAGCAGTGGTGCAGTGTCGGCTTGGCTGCTCAGTGCTGCAGTGCCGTTCAGGTGCATTGATGGCAGCCGCAGCGGTACAGGCGCCTGCCTACCAGTTTCCGGGGGTGGGTTTGGCTTTCAGCTGCCAGACGAGCAAGTCCATAACCATGAGCCGATAAGTCACCCCTTCCATCACCCCCTTCCCCGAACGTCGTGACCACCATACATGCCGCAGGTAGGCCCCAGCAGTGGCCAGCTTAGTTGATAGGCTGCCGATCAACTAACTCGTCGAGTCGATGACTACGTCTACTAAAGGTGTGTGGAAAAGAACTGGGGATTGCAAGGGGTTGAGAAGCCGAGCGAGGCGACGACGACGGGGTAATGATGATGATGATTGGGCGGGGGGGGGGGGGGGTAATGATGATGATGATGACGGTGATGAAGAAGTTGATGATGACGACTACGACGGCCGACAACCAATATCCGCTCAGCCAACGACTAACGCTTACCGCTCGTACACCATCACATCAACCAGCGCTCAACTCAGAGAAGCGCACCGTTAACCCCAGTTAACCCTATTCGAGCTTGCACCGCCGCTCCCCACGCGCATATTTCTCCGTAACTCGTTGCCTCTCGCTGTTGAGTTCTGCTCTTTGACCACCCCCGGCTAAACTGCGAGCGCCGGCACTGCATGCGTTGCTACTGCTGCAATGTAATGCAGCAGTTAACCAACTTGTTATGTTGGTGTCGAGTCCCACCAACATAACAAGTTGGTGTCGAGTTGGTGGTAAGGATGTGGCTACCCCAGCCTCGATGTCGAGGCTCGACTAATAATCCCTTGCATACGCACATGCTGTTAATCGGCGCAGAGACGGCAGGTGCTGTAGTACCGAGTTCTGGGGAACAGACAGAGAAGCGGGCGGGGGAGTGGTTTGGGCAGGAAATGTATAGAGAAGGAATGAGATAAAGGTGAGAGAGGAAATACCTGTCTAGACGCGAGTCTCCGAACCAAACCCAGGTTGGCGCGTTGGCCAGCGGTTGTTCTTGGAGTAGTTAACTTGGTCTCTGGTTGACTAGTCAGCGAAAGTTGTTGCTGTTATTACTGCCGTTGTTGATGCCATTGTTGTTGTCATCGTTGCCCCCATGGATGTTGATTCTATATGAGCTTCCGTCCGCACCCCCGCAGATGTTTAACGACGGCACTACAACGACAGCTGATTCCGACAAATTGACTGCTAAATATGCCAGGCTGACGCTATAGTTACACATAACTATTTATATTGATCTAGATATCCTAACTGTAACCTTAGTTTTGCTCCAATGTATTTGCTCCCTGGAAATACCAAAATGTTCCTATATCCCTTCCCAAAACAACCATATCAAACAACAGAGAGGAATTCTTATGAATGTTTATTGAATTAATGAATAATAAACGGCACCGCTGCCTTAACACCACATTCACTCGATTTTCCCGTATTTTGTTTGATCATTACTGTGTTTTCCCTATAAATATCCTCTAATAAGTCTATTCAACTTGTGTCGAATCCTTCTTTTGCCATACACTTGTACCAGTTATCTCTATTAAGCATATTCTAAGTTTTTCTTGGACCAAAAACCAAGACAACCCTGTCCCAGCATCCCAAATATCTCAACTAACTGATTCAATAAAAAATATAGTCGTCTAACCAATATCCCTTTCTAAACCCACCTTATCATTCTCTAATTTTACCATTTGCTTCTACCCTAGTCTGTAAACGGCTTTAAAAAAATTTGCATGAAAATACGATACGTAATTCGTGTAGCAGTTATCGGCCGTCTATTTCTCAAATCCTCGTTTTCGATTTCATCATCTGGCAGCAAAAATATCTACTCCTTACGCCGACTTACTGGATTTCCACTCCCAACAAAGATGCTATTAAAAACTTTAGAAGAATAACCTATGTAGTCCCTTTCCAACGCCTTTACTAATTCCAATGTTATCCTGTCAAACACACATGCCGTTTTCCCTTTCATTTTTCTAATAACTTGTTCTATTTCTTCCAACTCTGTGATTATGCCCGTATTCATTCTCGACTTCCTTTCATGAACTTCATTACTGATAAAAATAGTGCTTCTACCACCGCCGTCATTTCATCTTTTGTATAAACTATTGCGTGCTCGAAAGTAGCCGCGCTTTTTCCCGCATTGACTACATACACCCTGAATAATTTTGCCCGTTATCCGCTAAGAGCCCCCAATATACTATTCAATTCCTGTTCGTCCTGCCGCTTTATTCCCTCTTGAACCAGAGCACCTTCCTCTGCCCCTTACTCCGTTTCTTGTTCTTCAATATTGCCTCCGAAATCTCCTCGTTTCACCACCCTTTCACTTCTTTTCTCACACCCTACTACTTTATAACATTCATCACATTTATGTCGTATTATTTTATGCATTTCATCTAGATTCATCTCTATAGTATACCCTCCTAACGTTTATATTTCAGTGCGCGCTCAATCTACATATATATATATATATATATATATATATATATATATATATAAGGAGAACAAAAGTATTGTACTATGCAGTTTCTATAATAAACCATGTTTTGAACTTTTAATCTAATTTCGGCCTTTAAATGCGCCGTTGTGTGTCTGAAGGAGGACCACGTTTACGAAGAGATACCCAGAGTAAACAGCATTCGCGATCTTGGGGTAACGGTAACACCGGAGCTAGACTTTAACACTCACATCACGCAAACTATTCAATCTGCTAGTCTATATGCAATATGACATTTTGTTGTTTTATTATCGAATGTCCAATGTTCTATGTCCGCCTTTATAATAATCTTGTAGTTCCAAAATACATTTTTCGCTGTAAAGTCATTGAATACAATATTTTTGTGAATAGCCGTGTATGTAATTATCTAATAACAAAGGAAAACTTATTGAAAAAAAATATCAAACAGCTGTTTAATTTCATCTATTTTATGTGCCCACTTTTGTTTGTTTATCCAAATTTGTTTGTCTACGTTCAGCTTAGTAGTAGCTATTCTACGCCCTGTAACTTCAACCCAATTATGATGGCCACTGACAATATTCCATTATTATTATTATTATTATTATTATTATTATTATTATTATTATTATTATTATTATTATTATTATTATTATTATTATTATTATTATTATTATTATTATTATTATTTATTTTCATTAATATGTGTTAGGACAATACAATTGTGAGGTGTGAATGTGTATCCTCATTATTTTATAGTTTCTTTCTTGCTGTCGTCAGCCCATCGCACCTAATATCGACGCGGCGTTTCCTCTGCAAACTGCCAATGAAAGCAGCTGCCTCAGAAAGTCGCCTTCGCGTGCATCTCCGGTGTTTGCTTGTATTCGATCACTTAAGTCTTTAATAAATGTCCTTGTTCTTCTGCTGACTGGGCCCATTGTCTCCATTGCAATCGGCACGAAATTGTATCTAGACTCTAACTCTGTGTATTTACGCCACTTTTCTTTCTCTGCGTGTTCGGCCACCCATCCCGCCTCGGTAGCGCTGTGGCACACATAAGACGGTGCGATTGTGCAGGAGACTGTCGCATCCCAAACCAGGCATTTGCCTTTTTTCCACGGCGGAATAGTGACACCGTCGGGCCTTTTATCGTCATGAAGTCCTAGTCTGGGTTCCAGCATGCTAGGTATTCCCGCCCTCCGGAGAGCTCTTTGAATCACTGCATTTATTTCTGTGTGCCTGGGAGCCCGACCTTGGCTCTTAATGCAGCTCAACGGGTGGAGGCCATTCTTCTCTACTGGTTTTCCACAGGCCTTGCAAATGTGTGGTTCGCATATCGACCCGCCGATTCTGAGAGCCGACACCATGCGGAATGAGACGTTGTCCAGCATGGTGCCGAGCTGTGGCGACGGGAGAGCCCTAAGGAATCCACCGCTGAAGGTGTCTCGTGCGGCCAAGAAGACTGCCTTCTCCGTAGAAGACTCAAGGCTTTCGGTGATCTCACGGGCTATAACTTTACATCTGTAGTTATCAAGCACTCTCTGCGTTACACGTTTCTCCCAAGGACCTGGATCCAACTTCAGCTTGACAAGCGACTCTGCCTCCTGCTTAGCTATGTGCAGCCGGTGGTGAGCACTCGGGTCGACTAGCGCCTCTGCCAGCGGGCTGAATTCTAGCACAGACGCTGCGTAACATATGGGTGCCAATTCTACTGCTGATCGAACACCCAGTCCACCTTCTCTTATGGGGAGGCTTGCTCTTCGCCACGTATCGTCCGTGAAATCGATGTTAAGGACTTCACTCAGTATGTCTCTCGTAGAGTCGTCATACGCTTGCAGGTCGTCGGGACATTGGCTTGTCGGTGAGGTGCGCAATGTGTAGTTGAATTTCGGGGAACCTAAACTATATCTCCAAAGACATAGTGCAGCTTGTGAGTGCATGGCCAACAAACGAGGCCGTGTCTGCAGCAACGCCCGGCGTTTTTCTGTTAAGGTCTTGTAGATACTTTGTGGACTAAGTGGAGCCCCAAGAACTTCTAACTCGGCCGGGTTAACTTGTTTACAGCCTGGTAGAACGGCAGCAATGGTTTTGCGTGCTTCGTCTCGTTCCTGCGTGTCCCCCTTAACCGTTATAACTTCGCACTTGGAAAGATTGAGGATTGTCCCTCCTTCATTTGCAAACTCTATTACCTTAAGTATGTCAGCGGCCACCACTTCTGCCGGTCCTCCTAATGTACCATCATCCAGGTACCAGATGTTCAATGGGCTTCTCATTCGTGCCACTAGACTGGAGATACCCAGACTGAACAAGGCGGGGCCTAGTGGGTCCCCTTGTTGCACTCCATTTGTTGATTTAAGTGGCTCTTTGTCACACCAGGATAGAAGTGACGGGTCCCTGTAGCATTGCCATACAAGTGGAAAGAGTTCCGGTACGTGTAGTCTTACTTCTTCTAATATTACGTCGCGTCGTATTGTGTTAAAAGCATTGCTAAAATCTAGCTTCACTAAAACCCGCACAGGACCGTCTGTTTCGATGTATGCTCGTACAGCGTGAACGGCTGCCTCCGCGCCTCCTTTTATAGAAACCCCTACTTGCCTTGGTCCTAAAGCTTTTGTTATAGATCCCTTACTGATCGCGATGGCCACCTTTGCTACAAGCCTTCGGATTGTAAGGCCACATGCTATAGGTCTGATTGAACCGTCCTTCTTTTTTAGGGCCGTAAGATTTGCCCCGTAAAAGGTCGTCAGGCAAGAAGAAGGGAGGCCGCCGTTTAGTGCCGAGGCCACCAGAGAGCAAACTTCTTCCAGAAGTCTTCCGGATGAGGGTACTGAGTTGTCAAGCATGTCCCGGAGATGTCGGGGACGCAGCCCATCTAATCCAGGTCCAGATGCTACGGCGAAAGATCGGACGGCGTCAACAACCAATTTATGATGTACGGTGTGTCCTCTTGTTGTTACTGGTGCCTGGAGGGATCCTAGGCGTTCGCTTGCGTCTGCCAATGGAGGGGGGTGCTTCTTTCTTAACTCCTGCTCCGTGTGATCGTTAAATGGTGCAAAAGAGTCGGTCGAAAGAAGGATCCGTGCGGCGGAACGTACATCACCTTCAGCTAATTTGCGCTCTGCCATCTTCCCCCTGTCGTGATCTGTATCAAGTGATGTGTCGTACTGTATAATGTTACGGTTACACTCGTCTAAAAGACTTGCAAGTGTTTTCCACCGCGATTCAGTAACGTTCTTCCTGATTATTTGGCATAATGATTGATCATTGTTTCTCAGTGCTGGGATGCGTAGCAAGAGTATTGGCATTATTAGAAGCTTCTCCCAGGACGCGTTGTCCTTCCTTGTGTTGAAGTTGGAAAGTGCTTCAGCGTATGCTGCGCAGCATATTTCTCTAACTCCTCTGGGTATCACTTTGACTAGTTTAATGTTTCGATGCACCCGGGCCAGGGAACGAATTAGCGTAATTGAGTCGAGGGTCGTATCCGATTGCCTGTTCGGGTCGTCTTGTGCCGAAAGCGACGCAGGCGACGACGTGTTTCTCAAGGGTTGACTGAGTGGAGGCCGGGTATCTGCCGGATGGAGACGTGTCGTATGCATACGCAAGCCCCGGAGTGACCTTAGGCACTTCCTGCATATTTCGCAGGTATATGACTGTTGTGATCGTAGTTGGGGTTGATCGGGGTTTGTATGGGCTGAAGGTAGGGAGCTCATGGTTAACTCGTAGTTTTCTGATTATTATTATTATTATTATTATTATTATTATTATTATTATTATTATTATTATTATTATTATTATTATTATTATTATTATTATTATTATTATTAATTAGTTAACATTACTATTATAGACATGGTTATTGCATTAATATTCCATGACATTTTTTATTTGCTTAAATATTAGAGGTAACAATTGTCTCTTTATGAACGTGTACACCGGTTATTTAAAAGTGAAAATGTCACATATCCTCCAGGTTTGGGCGTGTCCAGTCTAGCAGAGTTCCGCGCACAGAGGCGGCGTTACCCCGCTGAATGTCCAGCGATAGTCTCTGGTGCAGGTACTCGATAGCTCTAGTGACCCCTGTCGAACGGTTGAGCGCCTTGCCGACACGTTGAATGAGTTTGTGCGTCTTCGGGCCGGGTCCCCCCAGTGTCTCGAATGCCAGCGGGCGAAAATCGTGGGGGTAGGAAATACTGGCATACTTTCTGCACTTATTCGCCTCCGCCAACATAGATGCGTGACCAGCATGTTCCGCTCCCGCACTGACCATTGAAGGGGCTAATGAGTCAGTAACGGTTGCATCCCATACCAGCATGCGACCCATCTCAAAGGACGTTAGTGTTAGTCCGTCCGGTCGTTTTCCATCATTCCTGCAGAGGCCAGGAGGCTCGAGAATGCAAGGAAAACCAGCAGACCTCAAGGCTCGGCTAAATGTCCCATTAAGAGCTGCGTGCCGGGCTCGACGACCTGAGCTTAAAGCACAAGAGAGACCATGGTGTGCCTGTGGCCCCACTTGATCGCCGCATCTACATTGGTGCGGGAAAACGAGAGCTGTCCCCAGGCGTAGCCCCGCACTAATCCGAACAGTGTCGTCATCTAGTAGAGTGCCTAAGTGAACACTGGGGAGAGCCTGTAACCAGGCCCCGGCACTTTTTGCAGAGACCGCCCGTAGCCTGGCCTTGTCAGTCGTAGTGGGGGCTTGCTCAAGTAGATGCACAAATGTCTTCTCCTGCAGTGGGCTCGACCAGCTTTTCTGGGAAAGGGTGTCCGTGGGTATGACACCGCACAGAGACGCCAATCTCTCGACTAAGGCTGCCAAAGTGTGATTGTAGACTCTTTTGCCTGTGTCGTCCAGTAACCGTTTGGCTTTTCCCGATGCCTGGGACATAGATGAGACGATGGCAGGCCCAGCCAACGCTACAGCATCAGGCATTCCCAGTCCACCTAAGGATATGGGAAGCAGAGCCTGCATGCCTGCATTGGGTGAAAGGCGTATGTTCAGGAGCACCTCCAGTGTTTTCAAGGTCCACTCGTTGAATTGTCGAAGGTTCTCGGTCAAGTCGAAACAATTGGCCCCTCTAAGCATGTGCGTTATCCGGGCCGCCGAAAAGCATGATCTTAGTAGGAATATTCCGCGATGAGATCCCAGCGATGGAAGACGGCTGGCGGCAACTTCAAGCTTCTCTCTCCACGCGTCTAAAGCCCCAGGTAATCCCTCTTGGCAGAGGGGAACCCCGAGGAGCTCAATGTCGCTCTTTTGAACGACCTTGCAACCGGGAAGGAGATGGCATAGCTCCGATATATCCGGCAAGATCATATCCTCGGGCCCCGTGACGCAGACCTCGCATTTCGCGGGATTTAGGGATAGACCACTCACCCTCTCGAAGTCCCGGACTCTGCGAATATCACCGATTACTGTAGCTAGGTCACCTCCAAGCACGCCGTCGTCCAGGTA
Organism: Dermanyssus gallinae; assembly: GCA_003439945.1. NCBI lineage: Eukaryota > Metazoa > Arthropoda > Arachnida > Mesostigmata > Dermanyssidae > Dermanyssus > Dermanyssus gallinae. The sequence continues at coordinate 14,081 of QVRM01005249.1, forward strand.
CCAGGCATTTAGAGGACACTGTAGGGAGTCTATCAAGTCTTTTACGCACAAACAGAACAAAGGCGGACCTAAAGGGTCTCCTTGTTGAAGGCCGGACTGCGAAGATATAGTGGCGTGCGGCAAGACCAAATGCGACGGTTGGGCGTACGCCGCATGTACCTGGTGAAACATTTGCGGAGCGTAGCATTTCACCACGTTTAGCAAGTGGTCTCTTCTGACGCTGTTAAAGGCATTTCTAAAATCTAATTTAACGAGAACGGTTGGGCCACTGCGGGAGTTTATAAAGGCGCGGGAGGTGTGAATTCCGATCTCCGTACCGCCTGTAGTTGCAAAGCCCAGCTGATGAGAACCAATTGTTGATAATATTTCAGCTTTGTTGGCAGCACACACAATTTTTGAAGCCAACCGTCGGAGTGTAGACGAGCATGCTATCGGGCGGAGAGAGCCGTCTTTCTTCTTGAGAGCAAATAGTCGTGCCCCAAATATAATAGGTTGAAGGGCTACAGGGGGAGACCCCCACCGGAGAATGTCTACAACCTTTGCCAGTGCATCTGCTAGTCTGTCAGCGACGGACCCTAAGACCGCGGACAACAGATCCTGAAGAAGTCGAGGCCTAAGGAAGTCAAGACCAGCTGCAGAGCTCCTGGGGAAGGATCTCACAGCCAAACGCACTTCGTCGCTGGAGGTAGTAGATGGCAGTATAATCGGAGGACGAGATGGCAAGCAAAGGTCCGAGGGGGCCTGTGGATGTTTGTCTCGAAGAGACTCAAGGCTTTCGGACTGAGATATAAATGTGTCCGTGGAGCCAATAAGCCTGGCGGCGCCAGAGACATCTCCTTCGGAGAGCTTGACTATGGCGCGTCTACAGATCTCGTCCTCAGGGTCCCTTCTGGTATTTGTCCTAGCTTCATGATGTTCGACGTTCTCAATCCTTACACCCTGCACAAAGTCACGAAGGTTCTTTTTGATAATAACTGTAAGAGAACGTGAGTCGTTCCGAATTCGTGGAAGGCGCAGCACTACCGGTGCGAAAGAAAACAATGAGTGCCAGGCCTCCATGTCGTTGTCCGACGCGACCTTTAATAACACTTTTGTCAGTTCATCTGCAACGGATGTTCTGACAGCCTTAGGCAACACGCGGACTAGCCTTGCATGTCGCATGGCATTCTGAATGTGTCCGATAAGTTCCTCCGAGGTGGCTGATACGCCAGTGGTTGGCGTTACTTCTATGCCTCTGACGCCGGGGTGTCTGGCGGACATGTGTCTAGAAAGTCCTCTTCTTGTGTATCTGTTGTTGCACACAGGGCAAGCGACCCTGTTAGGGTCCTCTCCAGAATCATCCGAAACGTTTTGAGGCATCGCTAAGTTGATGGTAGAGCTGTAGTCTTCCATTATAGAGAAAAGTTCTTTAGCTTATCGACTACCGGCAGCAAAGCTAATAACGGCTTTAGTGCTTCGGCAATCGTCGTAAGTGTGGCTGCCAGGTCAGGACTTATACCCTGCAGTACTTTTGCTAGGTCAGACAAGGTGGTTCCGATACTGCCTGGTGGCGTCGTCTTCTTAACTTTGTGCTTCCGAACCCTCCGTGTCAAAGGACGCGGTCGGGTAACCGAGCTTACTCTACTATATCTAGTAGGCTTGCGTCGAGGAAGGCCTCCATGACATTATAATTACATTATTACGAACAATAACATTATATGTTAACACTATCTTATTAATTAACATTATTATGTGGTATTGCTGCTGCTTCTCTAGTGATGACAAAGTGGTTGCTGTGGCTGTCGCGCGATGAGTTGTTGAAATCACTGTTGGCGCCACTTTGTAGATTAGCTGTTCCAACATCCAAATTTAGCTGAGCAGCCGTTAGAAATCGAATTTAAATGGCAGCGGCGTGCCGCTGGGAGCCTACGGACCGTTACGCGAATGGTTTCGTTTTGCTTCACCATTTTGTGTGGAGCTTAACAGCCTCATGGCTGCTCGAGCCTCAGTCGCATAGTCACACACAGTACACCAAACCGATCACTGAGTTACAGGCATCACTCCGGCATGTCACTTCCTAGGTTTGCCATCCTGCACACACACGAATAGACGTGTTTTCTCGGAGCTCGACATGCACACGTCCGCACTGTTTGGCGATGATTATTATTATTATTATTATTATTATTATTTTTAATATTATTATTTTAATAGCGTTTTCCCTTGTATAAATTGTCTTCCTTGAATGTGGGCGTTATGTATCCAGGACACATAGTTCTCATCCCATTGCTAGTTGCGACCGCTCTTGTGTTTATCCACTGTCCAATGCTCTACCTTCCTGTGATGTATTACTCAACGCCCCATATACCCCCCTATAATTCTAATCTCCCCGATAAGCCCTTCAATATCAACTACCATTAAGTCTTTCATTTTCAATCCCGTCCCTCCTCTACCTATTATGCTTTCTTTAACAAAGGCACCCACTCCTCCGAACGTATTTCTCCCCCGAGTAATTACAACACAGGGAACCAAGGAGCGATGAACACACAAATGTACGTCTTGCGCGTAGCGCAGCCGAACAAAGCACAGATTTTCTCCCTCAAATTGGAAATAACGATGGGAATACCAATGACGCATGTGGTGATCGTAGTCGTCTCCATGGAGGGAAGATATGATGAACGTTGTGTCATCCGGAACTGTGGGGAAGAAAAATTGTCGATGTATTGCCTCAAAGGAAACAAATTAACCGCGAATTAGGAAGGCCCGTCATGTGCGCGTGGTATCCACTTATCTTTAAGACACGCCATCAGTCATAGATAGATAAGTGGATAACAAGTGATCACACGACAACCATCATCGTGTTGGTGGGTATCATTCAGTTTCCTGATAAGCCTTCCATCATCAGGAAAATTCCAAGTGACTGCGGCTTGTGTAATATATATATATATATATATATATATATATATATATATATATATTTTAATGATTGCGACGTTGCTAATGAGAAAACAGCGAGCGGCCGTTCTACTAGAAAAAGCGCAGACAGATAAACTCTATCGTCTTGCAAAGCGTATGCGTATAGCCGCCGCAGGTGTACAAGGGCTCCGCTTACGGATACCTAACCTTGCGTTGGCTATTAGAGGATGAATGGGTTTTCTAAAACGAACTGGGTCAGCTTTGTCCATTATCCATGGAGAAGTCTTCAATAAGTTGTCAGTGTAGTGAACTTGCCGACACAAAGGTAGCACTGTATAAAAACACACTTATTTATGATATATTGACGCATAGCTACGGTATGTGATTTCCCTGTATATCGTAAAAAATGTGATCCAGAATCTTTCATATGAACCGTCCGGGCTCTCAAGGTTTCGTAGCTTTGTCGCCACGCAGTCAGCTCTGATAGAACAGAGGCAGTGACGATATTACATGTAGCCCCATCAGAAAATACGCACGGCATACGACAACAGCATCAAGCCACGGAATGACCGTGTACCAGATTTTACAATTTGCATCTGCGTTGGAATACTTGACGGATTTTTCTGTCGATCAAATAGCGATCAATGGATCAATTTGGTTAAATTCAAGTTATATATTTAACTCAAAAACTCTCCTGGATATATGTGCCAATATACACTAGTGGATTATGCTTTAAGTGTATCCAGAAAAGGGGTACAACACTAGGGTGCAACCATATTATGCAATATATATATATATATATATATATATTAAGTTGGACCGAAAGTAACTTAGTTGTAATTTTTAGATGTGATTTTAGACTGCCCGCCGTGCCTCTAAGACGTCTGCTATGCTTATATCAATCCGAGCGCAAAATACTGCAGAATATTCGAAAGCTTCGTGAAATAATCACATTCGTTGTTTCTGCTATATAACTTCCGTTGGAATGGACAGCAAAAAATTCCAGTTACGCGCGGTAATTTTGTACGAGTTCAAGAAAGGCATTACTGCTGCGGAAACTGTCCGAAATATTTGGAGCGTATTCGGCGAAGACAACATTTTAAAAATCGCGCTACAATTGGTTAAACAAGTTCCGTTCCGGAGACTTAAGCCTTCTGTATGAACGCCGTTTTTCAAGGCCCATTAAACTCGAAGAAGACCGTGACTATGCGTGAATTAGCCATGGACTGCGCCGTGCGTCATACAACGGTCACTCGTCTTTGCGCCTGTGCTTTCGTGTCAAAGTACACCCATTGCGTACCTCATGCTTTAAGTGAGCGCCACAAAATGAATCGTCTAGCAAAATTATCTTCTTAGCTTGCGAGACAAAGCACGTATCCGTTCTGGTATGGATTGAAGTGCTACCCGTGACGAAAAATAGGCCTTATTATAATGTAAAGCGTGGAAGATTCTGGTAAGCGCTAGGCTGACCTTCCCAAAAAAAACGACTAACGCATTGGCGCAAGATTTTGCTTTGTGTTTGGTGGAATAGGCATGGCAGCGTCTACCACGAGCTTCTTTCAAGTGGTCAAACGATATATGGATAGATATGTACTGTAATCAGTTCGACCGAGTTTTTAACGACATTCCTAACGGCAAAGACAGAGCCGCGTCAACAAGAAGAATGTGCGTTGTCTTCCGTCAAGACAATGCGATCTTGTATGTGAGTTTACCCAGCCTCTGCAAGATAGCAAGCTTTATTTGGAAAACATTGTCTTTCACATCCACCAAACCGAACTCACCAAACACCGCACGGTCAAACTGCCATCTATTCGAGGTGTCAGAGGGACTATCTTCAGGGAAAGAAATTTACTTCGCCAGAAGCAGTAAAAGCACACGTGGAGCCGGAATTCCTTGCCATGGGTATCGATAGTCTGGTCCAGGAGATGGGGGATAGTTGTGTCTAACAATGGAGGTTACCTTTTCAAGGAGTAACGTCAGTTAGCTCCTTGACCTTACCGCTAAGGTATTGGCCTGTGTCGTAGACGTCCTACGCTAGGAATTCTAACAAAGAATTTGCCGTGCGCCATCATCACTCTTTAAGTAAGCAGTGTCTCTGTGAGCAAAAATGCACTGCTTCACCACCAATTGGTGCGCTTTGTCGTAGCTGAGATCACTAATGCTGAGCCAAATGGCGTCGAAAAGCCGATTGGGCTGATATATTTTTAGCTCGTAAGTACGTTCCAAGACACGCTCAGATGTCCGTCATAGGCCTCACTGCACCACGGCGTCCGGTCAGCGCCAGGCACCCAGGAAGAAAACAAGTTTTTAAGTGTATACCACGGAGCTTGACCAGACACAATCGCATCGTTTGACTGCTAAGCAGAGGCTCCACAGGAAATCTGGAAAAAGCTGCCACGTGGGGACCCATTGGTATACTGCAGAGTATTGTATAAACACCAAACGTTTTCACTGAGCTCACCAGAAAGAGCTCTCGCGCATTTTTAAATCTAAATGGTTCCTCCACCACGACAACGCACTAGGCAACCTGGTTGCAAATACTGAGACCTGCCTCGCCGCATAGGGAGTTAAGCTTGTAAAGCACCCGGCTTATTCACCCGACTTGGCACATGGTGATTTCTTCCACTCTATACACACAAAAAATGTGGGAGGTGGTTCGATTTACGCGAATGGGTGCTTTAAGTTATTGACGTAAGGCTAGAAGACATCTAAAAACGCGCTTTAGATTGTGAGTCGATGCATAGATTCACCGCTTCATTATTAGTGTAGAAATTGGTAAAGATGATAATGTCGAAATATAAATATAAATTATATTTTCAGGAAACAAGACGACAATTAAAACAAATTTCTACGCACTCTATCATATATCTTTCACAACGTGTTGCTAAGTCCAGCCTCTTTTTTTTTGTTCTGGGAGGTTTTGGAAATGCATGATGCACATGCGCCACTAGCAGCCTGCGTGACTAGTGTGAGACTCGCAAACCCACTAAACCCGGATTCCTCCCCACCCCCCCAGGCTCGGTATTACTTTGGCATTACATCGAAGTCCAGCCTAGCAAGTGTATATTGGTAGTACTCGTAAGATCGACTTGTCCGAAGAAGACCAAGATTGATTGAACAATTGATATGTACACGCATACCAAGTTCCGGTAATTGTCGTAGTGAAACCAAACTGCTTAGCATACAGTTAACTTGTTCATTTCTTTTTCCTCTCGAATAATACGACAATACGCTGACAGGAACAAGGGAACAATAGGCCACTTGACTGTGAGCAGCATATGGAGATGTCAGTATGTGATTGTCAGTGTGTATCATCCGCTCGCTTGCTTCTCGCTGTACTGTTATGTGTATATCATCAACGCCATGAGACACATGTCGTCGCCTACAATGGTACGTCTTGTGCGCTCAGCATTGATGGGAGCTGGGCCGGCCATTGACCGCCTGCATCAGCTAGGTTGCAGGCTAGTCCGCTGGTCAGTAACCGCCAGGCCAGGAGACGAAGCAGGAGAGAAGAACAGAGGAGGAAGATGTAGGCAAACACTACTCAGGAGATAGAGAACAAAAAAGGGAGACACTGTAATAGCGTCGCAAACAGAGAGAAGGTCGCGACCTCATTCTGGCCGTCGGCCGATAGCCGGACGGTGTTGGGAATCGAAAGACAGACTTGGGGAGCGGAGGAGGAGCAGGGAAAGCTTTCGCTAAGCACGTACGACTGACAAACTGACCGATTGACCCTACCGTACGAACGAACGAACCGAAGAACGCGGACGCTGCAAGCGTTACCGACGATGTGGTAATTCTTCTTCGCAGACAAGTAGATAGATATAGAAGTAACACTGGGCCTGTTGCCTTACCACCAGCCGCAGTAACAGCAAAATCAGCAGCTGCAGTCACAACAACAACAGCAACAACAACAACAAGTGTCCGAACGGTATTCGGAATACATTGATTGTTCCCTAGAGAGAGAAAAAAAAGAAGGAGTGTGTGTGTGAGAGAGAGAAAGAGAGGGTGAAAGAACGGGAAAGGCGAGACGACGCCATACTGCGGTGGCAGGAGGAACACGCGTCTTCCACAACCGCAGCGTGTATGTTTGCGGAACGCCCAGCAAGACAGAGGCAGTCGTCGGTTAGGGGTTTGCCAAGAGAAACAGATGCAGGAAGTCTCCGTTTGCCACGACCACGAAAAGTGATCCCAGCCAATCTAGACAGAGTGAGATAATTGGGAAATATATATATATATATATATATATATATATATATATTGATTGATTTATTGTTGGCTTGGCATGTAAACCTAAATACACATGTCATATGAGCGGCAGCATATATATTACTACGAATCCATATAATCCATGCCTACTTCAATACCTACTGAGTATTTGCTTTCCATTGTGACAACCTCTTCTTTGTAATATCGACCAGGTCATTTCTAACATTTGGTCCTAGAACTAGGGCTTTCGACAGATCTATATCTCTGCCCCCCCCCCCCCCCCCCCCAAGGCTAGACATCCTTTATTAATACGTTCGATTGACTCATTATCTAGCCCACATGCTCGACATTCTGTACTTTGCTTATTTTTATATTTAGCTCTATGAATCCTTGTATTCAACATCCCTGCCCTGGCATCTGCCAATAGCCCACTCGCTCTTGAATTATCGTATACCCATTCTACCCCGCCCCTTTCACGCTTTCATTTTAGCAATCTCAACTTCCTCTCGTGTTTCGTTTTGCCCTGCTTCCTCTTTTGGATCTTACTTCAACCTTTATCTGCTCCTCTGTATGCCACTGATGGCCAACCGTCTGATGACCTCCAATGCCCTCTTGATCTCCACTGCTCCTATGTGTTCCCCCTCCCTCAGGAAGTAGCTCCCGTTGTCGTGATTTTCCCTGTACCTGCTGTCCCACTCTTCCCTGTATCCATATTGTCCCCTCCTCTCTCTATTGACCCTGTATCTGTTGTCCCATCCTGTGGGTCTGTGTCTGTAGCCTACCGTTCCCCTCTCGTTTGAATGCTCATACCACGTGCCTGAAAAATTCGCGCTGCCCCGATTTTGTTGATTCCACGTCTGCGTCCCCCTACCGTATTCCGTCCCCGTATGTTCTACTCGCTCATTGATTACTTTAATTATTATAGGCCTAACATTATGCCAATCGCACGCCCTCTTGCCAATTGGCCGTGCCCCTAGTACAGCACCTACCTCCCCGTAGTGCACTCCATCAGAGGCCATGGCCCTTGGATTGTCTTGAATGTAGAGACAAGTACTCATAATTTGCTGCCCTGACCAACTGCATATCTTCCTGTTCACTGCCCAGCATGTACCCCGATAGTCGTATCCTTCTTTAGCATCCACCACCATTGGAAGCGAACGCACTGTCAACACTACGTTTTGCCGTTTGCAAAGTTCTATTAGGTCTTGTACCTGTGTGCTAATCGTATTCACAGCACTTTCCATATCCCGGACCTGAAAAACATCTACCAGTCCCCCATGAAGCACCAGCCTATGTTCTACATTATTGTACGTTTTAATAGCTTGCTTAGTTGCTGCCACAATATCCCTTACCCCTTGGCCCCTCATAGAGATAAAATAAATCCCCCCTGTATTAGTAGCCACCCGATTAACCTGTTCCTCTATTCTGCATACGTTTAAATCTCCGGCAACTACCACCCGTTTTCCCATTGGTCTAATAGCCACCGCCTCCCCTGTTCGATCGGATGAACTTATCCGAGATATCTGCTCTTGTTGTTGTTGTTGTTGTTGTTGTTGTAGCGTTTGATGTTGCTGTTGCTGTTTCTCGATCGCTAGCACCTTTTTTTTCCTTTCGCTGACTCGCCTCCTCCTCTCTCTTCTCCACGCGCATCCGCGCATCCCTGTTATTCTGTTGTTGTCGGCTCCTGCATCTTTTTGCCTCCGTCGCACCGCCCTCTTCGTCATCTCTTTCTTCTTCCTCTTCGCCACTGTGGCTCAAGTCTAACACTACTGTCTCCTGTTTAACGGCGCGCCTCCCGTCTTTATTCTTTTTTTCCCGGTTCCATTTTTCCATTTCTTCAACATTTGCCGCTACTGTTGACGTTGTCACCTCAACAGCAGCCAGCCTTTCTCTCAGTTCAACCACTATTTTATTGCTGTTGCTAATATGCCGCTGCCTTTCATTTGCGTTTACATTTTACTTTATTTCTTCGATCATTACAGCCAGTTCTTGCTGTAAGATTATTGCGCGCTTCTCTTTCTCCTCAACTTGAGCCTCTTTCTCTTCGATTATTTTTCTCATCGTATTTATTTCACTCATATTGAGTATGCATTCGATATCTTCGATTATTTTTAGGCTCTGCTGGACATCTGTTAAAATGCTTTGCCTGCGATCTATATATAGCGAGCGATATATATAAATCCACACATGAAATTTTCTTGCGCGTTTATAATCGTGTGAGCGTAAAAGATAGCGTACCGGCTCGGATAGTTCAAGCCATTTGATTTTGTTATCATTACACTAATTTTACGAAACCGTTTGTCAAATTTTGACATCTTATCCTGTTGAGATTGAGATGTGCTTATCAGATGCTGCTGGTCTTGTCAAGTTTCATTTTTCTGCAGGTTTCTAACCGACAACGGAGACGATGCCACTAAATAGGCAAGCCGCTTTCGGCTAATGCGGTATGCTTATAAGGCTTTTAGGCTTAAGACGGCAGCAGACGTCGACTTAGCTCTTGAGGCTTTTCGAGATATTCTTTTTAACCTCTACGAGTCTTCTTTTCCACTGCGCACTAAAACTCGCAGAGACGGCGCGCCGAAAGGGTCATTCTCATTTTCTCCTGGATTGCGACGGCTCCGCCGGCACGCCAATAAGATGTATCGGAGGCACAAAAAGATGAATTCTCCCGAGAGTAAACTTTTTTATCAAGAGAGCCGTAGGCGGTATCTTTGTGGCTTACGCGCCGCTAGAACTGCTTTTTACAGATCACGGTTCGATTCGTTGCGCAGCGACTCAAGAAATCTCTGGAACTTCATCAATAAAACACTTGGTAAACAAAACCGCTCAGTAGAACTGCCTCCCACTCTGACTGTATCTCCTAATCGGTCTGTTACCGAACCACAAGAAATTGCCGATGAGCTCAATCGGCACTTTGCAACTATTGGTTCGGTCACTGCCGCGCCTCTCTGCCTACAAGGCGATTTAGCGCCCATTCTTGCAAATTTATGGAACCACAAGGGCAAATCATTGAGTTTTCGCCCAGTGTCTAAGTCCGAAGTGTACTCACTCCTAATCAAACAAAAAGCGAGCTGGAGCTCTGGGGCTATGGGAATACCCGGTAAGCTTCCAAAGTTAGCGGCCCCTTTCATTGTCGGACCCCTGACAAAAATTGTGAATCTCTTTTTTACCTCTGGGATCTTCCCCACACGCCTCAAGGCCTCGTATGTAACTCCGCTCTATAAAAAAAAGGCGATAAAACTCTACCGGGCAGCTACCGTCCTATAAGCCTGGTGGATTATGTGTCCAAAATACTAGAAAAAGCGGCTTTGTCAAGGTTTGAGCAACATTTGGAGTCCATTCACTTTTTGTCGTCGCAGCAATTTGGCTTCCGCCATGGTCGTTCAACGGAGCTGGCCCTCGCCCATTTATGGCAGTCCGTCGTGGATTCAGTAGAATCGACAAAAATATGTCTCGGAATTTTCCTGGATGTAGCCGCTGCCTTCAATTGTCTCAACCACGCATTCCTTCTACAAATGCTGCACGTATTAGGGTGTTCATCGGGTGCAATCGACTGGCTCCGCTCGTACCTAACCTCAAGAACCCAGGCAGTGAGAGTTGGTACAGTCGAATCTGCATGGAGACCGCTAGATATCGGTACTCCCCAGGGTTCAGTGATCGAACCTCTGCTGTTCTTAATCCTTATCAATTTTATCCTCTTGAATATCCAGAAAGAAAACTTGGGCAAACCGATCGCTTTTGCTGATGACACGACGTTACTTTTTCGGCTCAACGCTTCCGAAATCAATTCGGAGTTGCCTTACCTCCTCTCACAAGTGGAAACAGTTATTTCAATCTTCAATAAATTTGGTCTTGCTGTTAATACTAGCAAGACAAACGTTATTTTATTCCGAGCCCCCCAGCTAAGGATGCACCTTAACAGGAAATTCTATCTAGCAGGGAGTGAGTTGGTCTTTTCTGACACCGCAAAATGCCTCGGTCTTATACTACATGAGTTCATGAGTTGGCGTGCCCATCTGGACCATATCAGGCCCAAATGCTATGCCATAATCTCAACGCTTTTTCGCATGCGGCTCATCGGAGTACCTATAGATGGCCTTATAATGGTATACAAAACACTTTTTGCCAGTTCTCCTCTACGGTATCCTTATATGGGGTAGTGGGTTCGAGGTAGTTCTTCGTAGGGCGCGTATAATACAAAACGACGCTCTAAGAGCTGTATTTGGCAGGCGACGCAGAGACTCCGTCAGTGATCTCTATGGGGCACATAATCTCCTCACGATCGATTCATTATATTTGCTGAACGTTGCCGTGCTGGGCTTTAAAATTACTCGGAATATTATTCCCTACGATGTTTCGTTTCCTCTTGTTCCCTTGTTTCGTAGAACCTCGAGGCGTGCCACAACATTTGTAGGGCCATTAGTTACTAAGAGATGTAGTCATCAAGCCGTTGCTTCTCGCTTGCCCGTGATATGGAGTAATATACCACAGCGCATTCGCCGCATCACTTCCCTGAATTGTTTTACACGTGAGGTCCAGAAATGGTTACTCACTAATGGGTGTTGACATGGCGGAGGCACACGTACTATTTGTGTTGTGTTAGGATGTCTGATTCTGCAAGGCTGAACAAACTTATTTTGTGATTGTCCATGGCTGACAGCAAGATATCCTAATCCTTTTATAATAATTATTATTATTCAATTTTATATTTTTTTAAATGAGAACTAAAGCATTGTATAATGCAGTTCCTTTAATAAACCACGATTTGAATCTTAAATCTTTCATCAGAACGCTGACCTTAAATTGCGCGACAGCTGGTGGTTCCTACCTGAACCTAGTAGTCCTTCATGAAATGGGGCCATAGCTTGTGAATTCTTTAATATAAAATAGCGACGGGCGTTATTTTAAGGTCAAAAATGTCAATCGCAGCATTGAGCAACAGCTGGCGAGGTTTCGAAAGAAATTATGTGCTAGGCAAAACTTGTTGTATTCATATGTAAACAAAGACGAATTAACAGCAAAGATAAATATCTGATAAACTTAAATGCCATAAAGTTTAGACAAAACGTATTAGTTTCGGCCATTTCTATCCGCAATAGAACTTCATCGCTTTTTCGTTGCTTACATATTTTATCAGCGTTTTAGGCGCAACATAAAAGCTGCAAAAAGCATGACCTCCTGTGTATAGTTGCGCCTTCTAACCTATTGTTGAAAGTTAATCAATAGTGAACACATCAATGGACTGAGATCACTGCGTATAAACATTTTTTTATTTTTACATTTAGTATAATTTATTATAACTAATTTACGATATCTTTATTGTTTATAATAGAAGCATATAGACAGAAGTCCTTGTTCCGGGGATTTCGTTGCACACAGTTAAAGAGGACAGTACACGCCGTCAGTAATGACCGTTCTCTTCGGAATATAAAGATATATTGTATAGAGTGTTGATACAAAGATGCAGCGTGGATCGAACATACACGTGTTCAGTCGTTCCTGGAAGTAATAGCCTTCTTCCACCTTACTGCAAAGTCGAGCCATTTACTCATGGGCTGTGGATAACCTCTCCTCTTTAGCCGACAGACATGCAGGAATAGATGAGGGCATTTCACGAACGTACGTAAACGTCGCACTTTTCTTCCGGCGTTCAACCGTCTGTGGAGCCCGGTGACGTGGTGCATTCGCATGCGCCTTGCGACCGGAGGAGACACATAGGTACACTGGTTCGAGTCCCACCGTTGCACATTTGAATTTATGGGGTCCGTCTTATGAAGCGAGAGCGGCGTTTCGTAAGTGTTAGATGTTGGCTGAGAATCAGCCCGAAAAAATTAACCCGTCTAAGGAACCGTTGTTGCGCTTCTAAGAGAAACGTGTTTTGCGAACGCTCTTCGTATTCATCTGCCTGTCCTGGCAGCGAATTTACTCATTTAAATAGGATAACTAAATCGCTCCAAAGGACGTTGCGTACATTGCGATTTTCCTTAGCTCGACACAGTTACTGATGACATACCAAAAGCAGCTGACAACGGTTCTGACGTTAATAGTGGTTGACACAGAAGCAGACATTATGTGTGCACATTAAATGTGCAGTTAAACGAGGCAGGTAACAAAAACATAGTTGCGTACTTTTTGAACATGTATATATAAAACGAAAAGTTAGCTTTAGAGTGTTAAGTTGCGCATCAACAGCAACGAGAAAGTGGCAACAACAAGAGCAACAACAACAATAACAGCAACAGCAATAACAACATACACTGAGGGGTACAGTCTGCGTGAGCTAAATAGCCGAGAAAAAAACTTCACCAGATGCATTACCAGACGACGCATCAGGAGCAACGTATCGCCACAGCCCAGACCCGCAATAGCACACGTTCGAGAGTTCCGAGAGAAGCAGCCTTGAAGCCACAGACTGGGAGCCCAACACGCCTCTAGAGTTGGTGAACCGACGGCACACTGCGAGGGCTGCGGGGTCGCAGAGTTTCGGGCGGCCACGAGAGCGGCCGTTGACACGTCAATACGCGCAGCACGTTGCGCACCTCGAAGCGACACCGAAGTCGAAAGCGTCGCACGGCCTTTGCGACGCCGCCCCCACTGCTGGCGAACGCCCAGTCGGCGGCGTCCAGCAGGACGTACGTGAACGACTCGACGTACAGGGCGAGGCACTCGCCGAACACCGGCACCGTGGCCAGAAACACGCTCAACACCGACACGAGCGCACTCAGCACGGCGAACGCCAGGAACGCCAGCGACACGGACGCGGTGCGAGCCGCGTACACCGTACAAGCAGGATACAGCGTCAACGCGAGCCAAGTGCGTCGGCCCGAAGTGCGGTCTCGTTTCGGTTGATGCGGCGTCGTATCTGGCGAACTGTTGTCAACGTGTTGGCGGCCGTCGGACGCCACAGCAGGTGTGGCTGGCCCTGTCGTGGCCATGTCGCGTTACGTCGTGCGTCCGTAGAACAACAAACAGGCCGGACCTCGTCCGGCCCCAGTCGAGGTGGGGTAGTAGGGTGGGGAGATGGGAATAGACCTGCTTGGTATATATGCTCTTTGCGGTGCCTTTATTGCTTAGATTGCACTTACAAATTAGGCGCGCGTCAAGGTAATCATGTCGTCGTCCCGTCCGATCAATTGGAAGCTAAGGTTACCTTTAGTTGGCTTGAGTCGCTTGTCCGATGATGAACGATGAGGTAGGGGCGATGACAATATAGGCGTGACAGTGACTCTATCGACTTCTGCTGCTAATATCGTTGTTGTTTGTGGAAGGATAGAATCAGAAGGACTACCGGAGAGAATGTAACACGTTCTCGTAAGAAGGAACGAGCACAGACTCTGCTGTACTGATGTGGTGTGGCGGTTAATATGGATTTCAACCGACCGGTTGGTTTGGTTAACTGTGTACACACTGGCGGCTTATCTGTTACGTATGCATGCTCTGTGCGTGCGTAACAACTAAACCGCAATGAAAAAATAAATTCAAAAAGGGATGATGTTATACAATCCTATTCCTAAAATTGGAAGAACAAACACGTGCGGATCACGTATGCTGTTTTTCCTATTTAACCAATGCCTAGCTAAATATGAAGTACCTATTTAAAAATCATTTTGAGTTTTTAGTGATAGTTGTAGGTAGTTAACAATAGCTGACTAATTTGTCGTTCTACGGTCACACTATCGAATTAAAAACAAATCTTTCTTTTATTGACGACATACTGAACCGTTCAAGAATACCCTATTAGTAAAATGGGTTGCAACATATGGATAGGTCACACCAGCCGCCAGAGCAGTGAGAAAGTAAGATCGCTTAAATTTAAAGATTTGAATCGAAAAAAACCTCGACTCCGCTAAAGTCTCTCCCAGACAACTTCCAACGCAGCAGATTCCGACGCATTGTATATATTAAGCTATCGAGGACAGTCACCATCTCTTTCCAGAGCCCGTGCAGGCACGTAGTCTCCTCAAGAGTGGCTTAAAAAATTCCCCAATCAGGTAGACAACTACTTGACTGGTGGATAGAAGCGCCTTGATATTTTCAGTGCATCGTTTTTATAAGAGAAGGTTATCGGTTTTCATAAGAGCAGGACCGGGACCTCTCCAGCCTTAAAGCACACAAAACAGCTACAAGTACCTCTGGATTGAAAAGCGGTCCAGCTCTATTGTATAAACAGTATTGAAGATGCAAGAACCGTAACACTCGACCGAGTGCATATGCTATTTGAAGTGATACAGTATACAACAAAAACCGAAAAAGGCAAGAGTTATTCCGCTGTTTGTCCAGTTATACAAAATGCCAGTATCTTCGGTCACTTAGCCACAGAGAGAACAAGCTTCGTTCCTGTATCCCTTGCTCAAAGATTGTAGGCGTATTTGGAAAAAAACTTTTTAAAGGTTGGTACTTATTTTAGGGGTCTACGTATTGCTTTGTGCGTATTGGTCTTTGTAAACATACACTATATATATATATATATATATATATATATATATATAAATGATGTTTTCATTGAAGTACCGTTTCAATTGTAGCAGAAGGGTTCTTGAAGCGAAAGGCTGTATGTCAAAATGTATCAAACGAGAAGTGCAAAGTAAGCTGAATGTTGTGAAGGAATTAGGACAATGAATAACAAATTATGGGTTAAAGAATACAGTAGGTAAAAACGACAATGGAGATAAAAAACAAAATATGACAGGAGAGTGGAATTTGCGGCAAGACAGACAGAACTCAGTAGTAAACAATGGACAGACAGTGAGCAAACTAAAAGTAGGGTGAAGGCAGCATACGCACAGAAGTGACAAACAGTACTTATGCAAAAAACTAGTTCGAAGGATGTAAACGGGGATTATGAAATCGCAAAGGGGTGGAGTAGTATTGTTATACGGTAATACAAGAGGCAGCGGGCCGTTAGTGGACGCAAAGGCAGGTACGTTAGAGGCGAAGGTGCAGCGAAACTGCTACGAGAAATTAGAAACAACGGTTTGTCAGATATGCAGGAAGGGAGAGGAGACGGTGGACTATCCGGTTAGGGAGTGTGAACGATAGGGAGGGACTAGGGATTTAGAACTATGCGAGGCGCTAGGATTAGGCAAGGATGCAGAAGGCACAAGTGGAACTTACAAAGCAGAGGCTATCCCGATAGAAGGTGCTCAACACACAAAGGAAAAAAGCGGGGGAGTACAATATAGGTAATTAATAGCTGCAGCGTTATGTGCCCCTGACATAAAAGGGTGATATGTCTACACACTTATCAAGCGTATATATATATATATACGGTCTGTTTTTGTTTGTAGCTATATATATATATATATATAGATATATTCTATATAGAGAGAGATAGATAGAGATATATATATATATATATATATATATATATATATATATATATATATAGATATATATATATATATATATATATATTATATATATATATATATAATATATAATATATATATATATATATATAGCTACAAACAAAAACAGACCGTGTAGCAAAGAAACATGGAATATCTGGTATAACCATAAGATGTTGCTCTGTGTTTGGTGGGATATCGTCCACTACGAGTTCCTTTATAGTGGCTAAATGATAGACACAGATGTCTACTGTGATCAGTGTCGCCGCCTTCCAAATAAAGAAACACAGTCTCCTGAATAAAAAGCGCGTTATCTCTTACCAAGACAACGCGAGGGCCGAATGCTAGTTTACACGGCTGCCGCAAGATAGCAGGCTTCAATTATGAAACTTCCGTCGCCGGATACAACACCGCCCGACTGCCTATTTAGGCGTCTGCAGGACTACTAAAGAAATCAAATTTGCTTCACCACCAACGACACGCTTGGGACATTCCTTGAAATTGAAGAAACCAGAAATGATTTGCCATATGAATCGAAAGCCTGGTCCAGAGATGGGGCAGGATTGTGGTTACCAAAATAAATTCTTAGTGAATGAATAAAACCCGTGAACTCGTTTATTTTTAGATTTAATTCAAAGCTAAACTATTTTAGTTACTGTCTGTCCTGCCTAATACAATTGCCTTTCTAATTTAAGCCAACGTTGGGTGCAAATTAACATATAATATATTTTTCAATTAAATTTACTCTCACTCCGAAAACAGTACCACTCGCCGAGTAGTACTGGACCCCCAAGTCCGTCGCACTAATTCTGAAACACCCTGAACATATACATACATATATAGTCATAAATCGAATTTTTCAAAGAAGCCAAACTTTGAGTAACATGCGGAATAGGATATCTCGTTTGCTCCCAAATTGAACGTGGACACAGTTAAGTACACTATTTTGCGTTTTGTTTATTCAAGTTATTTTCCAGATGTAGAGGGAGGCTCGGTCGACTCCGCTTTCCAGCTAAGTTGCAACGTTAGTGTTGTGTTCTTGTCAATGCAAAAGGCGAGGTGCACGTTTTGGATGCTGAGAATCATATCGAGCGTAATCGGTAAAGTTTAAAATACAAATCCGACGTAGGTGGGCAGAACATTGTGCAACGAATTGCCGAAGAGCATACATAGTAAGCAGGTAGTCTTGCAAGTTTTACTAGGATGTTATTATTGGTGGTAGATCTGCTGTAAACTTGCTGCGTTCGAAAAGCACGACAAAGACGAAAATTAGGTTGGTTTTCGTTTTAATACCTGTAACAAATGCACAATTATTTGCCAGCTAACGACTCGTATTATTTGTTGATTAAGGCTTGTTCGACAAAACAGCTCGATGTATATGAATGATCATCATAGTAAAACACTATACATCGGAGATGGGTTATCACCTGCAGGCCAATAGTAAATCTATGTCTGCTGTGTTGTTATTCTCATCACAGTTTTACAACTGACAATCATTCAGCTTCAAATATACGCTTGTATCAGGCAAAACGCAATTGCGAATTTATTTTGAAATTACTCTTATAAATTTTATAAGGGTCCTCAGGCTTCTTATTCTTTGCTGGATTGAATATCCCGGGCGAGCAGGCCCGGTCATTAGGATCGATTTACTTTTGAGACGTATGTGCAAGATCTTCAAATAGACTAAAATGAGTTCAAGCATGAACAACGGTTCTCTAGAATGGAGGTTCTGATAACCTGTGTTTCGATTAACAGTGCCTGAATTAAAGTTTGTATTGTAGCATTTTATAGTGGCTACGATTATATAGCGGAGTTATGGAGCTATACAGTATTGTTTATGTTTGAGTTTAATTAAAACGGTAAGAAGCGCAAAATAATTTCCATAATGGACAAGTGGCACGAATTTTGTCGTTTTAACATATACACATAAATTTGACTTGTTCCTCTTCAGCGAAAGCACATTTTGTGTATTTTTTGCGATAAAAGGCATGTACTCAATAAAACTGCCAGGTAACAAAGTAAAATTATTAAAATTATTTTGGCGTAAGATTGCGTAACAAGTTATTGAAGCATTGATAACTGATCGGCAGCTCTACGAATCGGTTTAGCGTGTTCTGACTAGAACTGGCATTGTTTCAAAAACATTCTCTAATTGAAGAACTGATAAACTGCTACATCTAAATCGATCAATTCTTAACGCTAAGGAGAAGTTCCCACAGGTCCGTATTGAAATGAGTTTTAATAAAGATACATCGCTAACTATTTTGTGATTTTGGTCCGAAGGCCAACCGGTTGTCCAAACGTAGCACTTCGTGGGAGCATTAGTTGGCTTTTGTCTTAAGCAACTCTTCATGTCTCCGCCCTCCGGCCTCCGCATCTACTTCTTGCTTATAATTATTTTTTAAGGAGGCTGTTTTATCTACTTATCGCCTGGCAAGTGTTGCACAATAAGCGGTATAGATGGTGACCGCGCAATCCCTCTTGACAAACGAGCCTTCTGGTTGCCTTAATGTGTTCTGTCACCAGTTGCGTTTAAATGCATTGTTATGGCTGGACAGATTAAAAAAAGGTAACTGAGAGTTTAAGCCATTTTTTTATAATCGACAATTATATTAAGACGCTATTATTATTATTAAGCAATTCATGTGAGCTATTTAACCAAATTTGCTAATATTTGGTAAGCCCATGATATACAAGGGTGATATGTGTACACACACTTATCAATCGAATAAACCAATCAATATAAACATCTATGTCCATGTTGTTCAGCACCTGTCGAGCACTCATCATGAGATGTGTTAAATTTAAAGTTCCACCATCATACTTCAATATTATAGAAAAAACTATATATCTATTTAAAATTATATAAAAGTAAATATTATTAAATTAATCATGTAACATTCATCATGCACACCTTACATTTGATTTATAGAGCTAACTTTTTATGTGCAAATATGATTTAATATATCTAAACTTATACTATCAATATAATTAGGAAATGTGTTACTATTGGTTCGGCCAACCGCGGAACTGATAGATAGCTAGTAACCATAACCAGTCATTGTACACCTATATTCTGCCGCCACCTTACCGATACAACAAATAACCTCAGCACAGTGACAGCAAAGGCAAACAGCCGTAGAGCCAACCAGGGCGTTTTACACAATGCAAAAACACACAACGCGATCGAACGTACGTTACAAGAATGCGCATTTATTTTCTATAAATACACAAACGTTTATGCAGTTTAACGTAATACAAACTTTAGCACATACACACTCTACTAAAATGCGTTTAAGACTTCTTTTGACACGTGTACAAACACCAAAATTCAAAGCATACACAAATACGAGCTTAGTGTAGGGTAGGGCTATGACAATATATATAGGGCTACAAAAAAGTGTTTTTTCGGTTTTGTCCGTAGAGAATCATTAAAAAAAACCGAAACAACTTTTTTTGTAGACCCAATATATATATATATATATATATATATATATATACGAAGCATCTGTGACTTCCGTCCGTGTTCGATTGTATTCGTCGCCGCTCTATTTTACTGGCAATTACTGGCAGGCGTAAAATCACATACGAGTGCACATTATTTGCTCGGCAACAGGGAGAAGCCTGTCAATAATCCGTTTTAGGTAGCCGTCGGCAGGGCTGGGTAAATTTGTCTCGGCAAGCGAAAGTAAGTTGTATCGCAGAAATGCCTGAATAGCCTGATGTTGTTGTTGCTGCTGCAGCACCAGCTGGGTGTTCGACTCACGCTGGTTGCCGAGCAGTGATTCGGCGATATTAGCCGTCAAACCGAGTATGCTGGTGGCAATCAGTGTTGCGAGAGAGTCCCGAGTCGACGAGAAGTTGGCCGTCACGAGAACGATTCGAATCCAACAGACGGAAAAGCGGTCAAACAACGCGTCAAGAATGCCGCTAACGAAGCAGTGCGGAGCGAGTTTCGTCGTGAAAATGCTCGTGAGTGTTTTCAGTTGATCAGTGATGATGAACACACATCGCTCACTTCCGTACGTAAGTAGGAACTGAAACGAGATCAGGTGGCGGCAACACTCGTTGAGCATACAGGCAAACACTGAACATACGGCTGAAAGGGAGCCGGTCGTATACGGTTCGTTTGTAAGGCCTAGATATAAAATTCTCTTAAGCACTTACTCTCCTTCTACTATTATTATTATTATTATTACTATTAGTATTATTATCAATAGTAATAACCCACAGCGCGACGAAGGCGGAATGGGTTGCCGAACACGCAGAAAAAGAAAAGCGGCGTAAATACACAGAGTTAGAGCCTAGATACAATTTCGTGCCGATTGCAATGGGAAAAATGGTCAGCAGAAGTACAAGGACATTTATAAATGACTTAGGTGATCGAATACGAGCAACACCGGGGATATACGCGAAGACGAATTTCTGAGGCAGCTGCTTTCACTGGCAGTTTGCAGAGGAAATGCCGCGCCGATATTAGGTGGCGATGGGCTGAGAATAGCTAGATGGTAACCATGAAATAACGAGGATACACATTCACACCTCACAATTGTATTGTTCTAACACAATGATAAAATAATAATAATAATAATTAATAATAATAATAATAATAATAATAATAATAATAATAATAATAATAATAATAATAATAATAATAATAATAATAATAATAATAATAATAATAATAATAATAATAATAATAATAATAATAATAATAATAATAATAATAATAATAATAATAATAATAATAATACTATAGCGCCGGTAGTAGCCGTCATGACAGGCAGACATGCTGAACCAAACAGTGTGATTATGAGGTCTCCTAGGAAAGTCGGTATACTATCCTCACTTGAACTGAGAGGTTCAGTGTTCGCTGGTGAAGAAAGACCTGACGGGGTGACCATTGCATTATGGTCACATGAGAAGTCCTTAGCTTGGGATGCTACGGTTTCGTGCAGCACCGCGGCTTTCTATTTACATCACAGCTCAGTTGAGCCGGGTGGGTAGCGACCCACGCGGAAGGCAGAACACGGATTAAAATCGCTGGACTGGAAACAAGACATATATTTTTGTGCCTAGTGCCATGGAGACACTAGGACTAATCAGCAAGGGAACCGAAGTATTTCTTGAATATTTAAGTCGCAAGTTTAGGAGGTCACGGGCGACCGAAAAGAGGGTCAATTCTTGAGGCAAGCGTTGTCTTTGTCCGCTTGCAGTGGGAACGCGGAATCTATTTATTAGACGTATTATTTAAAAGATTTGCAATAATACGTTTAGACCTCACAATTGTAACGTCATGTAATAATAATAATAATAATAGGGAAAACACCGAAAAATTGAATAAATAATAATAATAATAATAATAATAATAATAAGTCGGCCTAGAAAAACGCTCGCAACACAATCATAAATGTATAGCCTAGTTTTCTATCGTCTCCTAGAGCATATTTTGATCTGACGAGCTGTGCGTGGTAGGTCGCGTAGCAGGTCGACCTATGTAGGTGCTTACCTCTGCGACGTCCAGATAGCCCGTTGGGCCGAATTCGACGGGGTCAAGGTGAGGCGCAATCGTCGCCAGAAGGTCCGCCCAGTGTTCCATGACATTGGTCCACGTCGAAAACGCCCCATGACAGTAGGCGCGGTGCTGGTGCAACAGATTCGACAGAAGCTGACTCCGCTGCTCCGTTCCGGGGGTGGCCATCGTTAGCGCCCACACGAGGGTGGCCGCTGGCAAGTTGCTTTCGTCGAGCATGCCGTCGAACCTCTGCTCGTTGAAGTGCGTCACTAGGCGGTCGTCGCACGTCTTGAAAAAAACAGCGAATATGTCCGCATCGAGAAGCCGGTGACTCGACCACTTCGCCAGGTTCGTCAGCACGCAGAGCGTGTTGGCGATGGTTGGCGTGCTAAACTGGCCAAGACTCGAGACGAAACGTATCGCCGACTCGTGCAGGTGATGCGCGATCGCCGCTTGCTGGCCCTCGGCAAACTGCGTGAGGTCGGCTGCGATTTGCAGGCACGAACAAATGTTCTCCGGATGCCGAGTGAGACACACCTGCAGGTCGAAAACGCGCTCGTCGATATCCGCCGGGCAGCGACTCAACCGGTGCGTAACGAGGGCGCATCACGTCGAGCGCCTGCTGCCGCACGGCCGCTGAAGTTGTCGCCTTCACGCAACCGGCCAGGTCGGCTATCGAGCCACAGTCGACCAAAAGCTCGTGGTACTTCTCCTGGCTGGCGTACGATTCTAACGCCCGGAGCGCGCTCGATAGCCGCCCACAGCTGTCATCTTCAGCGCCACATTTTCGGATTTCGCCGAGCAGACGTGAAATCGCCTCGCCTGGGCACGTCGGCTGTATTTGATGTTGCTGCTGCTGCTGGTACATGTCGGAAGTCCAGGTCTGGCCCGGCCCCAAGACAAGGATACAAGACGTGATGGACGATGAGATGCGTTTTGTTGGTTGGTTGCGAAACGGCAGCGACCCTGTACTAGCGACCCAGACGCACTAGTAACGTATACGGTAGACGTTGCGTTGACAAAGCCGACAGAACCGAAATCACAAGGATGCCAGCTGGCCAAGTTGGCTTAGTTCGGCAGTTCGGCAGAGAGCAACGATCGAAAAAATCACTCAGCGACGCTTAAACAACCAACGGGACTGATTACCTACCTACCTGCTTGCGTGCTAGGTCTCGTCCGAGTGTGAGAGCGGTTGGAAACACCGCAGCAAGCGATAAGCTTTAGTACATGCCACGTGGCGACTTCCAGCCGTCCCAGTCAACGGCTACTTCGGGAACTGTCGCTAGCAGAGTGTGGCACGCGACTGTGTGTCATATCAGCCGACTACGACAACCAAAGCTCTGTATCGTTGCCGGCCCTCAGCGGCAGCAGCCGTGCGTCAACGATAATCTAAGATGAACCTCGACGACGACGACGACTTAACTCTTAACTCTCGTCCCGTGCACATCGAATCAGACCGTATCAAACCATTATCCCGTATCAACCGCACGAATTGTCGCACTATGTATGCACGCGTATGACTGAGTGAACAACGGCACGAACGTTGCAAAGAACAACGGCAAAACGTTGCACACAGAACGTGCACGCACGTGCAAGCAGCCATTCGTCTAAAAAATCCTAGAGAATATATATATATATATATATATATATATATGCATATATATTATACATTACATATATATATATATATATATATATATATATATATACATATATATATATATATATATATATATATATATATACATACATACATATATATATAACTATATATATATGCATATATATATATATATAACCACAGTCTGCAAGACAGATCGCTCCGAAAGCGTCGTGCCAGGATCAAACCTACGACTCCTAGTGTAAAGGTCGCCAAGCTTCTCCTCCACTTTATCACGTCAACAATATATATATATATATATATTTATACAGATTTTCAGGAGTTGTAATGGTCCTTGTTTGGGAAAGAAAAAGTTTGCAAAGAACATGATTGCATTCTACGTAGAGCAAGAAAGAAATGAGGCTTGCATGGCCTGGCTTGCAACAAAGTCCCGGGAGGCTCCTACGACACAATCAGTTGAATCGAGCTATGGTAAATGTTTCCGGCAGGCGGGTTTTCCAACCAAACTAAAACCAACTCGCCTTACTTATTCAGACAGAGACAGCAGACGCATGGGACAAAAATTATATCATAAAAATAAAAGAAAAAGTAGTATTTAGGATGCAACAAATCGTGTAACTTTGTAGATCCCATTTATTACTCACATCATGCAAGGCAGGTCATACCGCAAACAACGACGCATTTAACCGACACAAATACCTCACTCTGAGAAACTATTTTGAATTGGCTCTACGCGCATTTCAAACTTACTGCAGTGTGCGGAAAACGGCGAACATTTTCCTAGCGGAATAATGATGGCGGACATCAAGAGAAAGCGGAGACGTTGTAGTACACACTTCTACATTCACCTGGCTCTAGTCGTACACTGTAGGAATACCTGAGCTGTTTTATCCTGGCTCTTCTGAACTGTTCCCTTTGAGGAGTATTCTTCAAACACGGCCGGTGTGGATGACGCGTGGGCAGGATTTGATGGCTTGAGATAAGAGCGCTGAAAATTATTACTATTCATATATATATTATATATATATATATATATATGGCATTTGACTTTTAGCATGCTTTAGTTCTGATTGCCGTCAGTGTACGTACGAAGCACAAGTTTTAAACGCAATAGTGTATTGTGGGTCTACGTGTAAGTTTTATTGGCATGTACGCTTCGCCTGTCGTGCGACCATAATACGCTCATCGCTAGGCTAATAATACGCCTTATATATATATCTATATATTATATATATATCGAATATATATATATATATATATATATATATATATATATATATATATATATGTATATACAGGGTTATTCATAACATATGTACTTATTATAAGGTTTGTAGAACTCGGCAAGAAAATAATTTTTCGCAATGGAAGGAGGGGGCGGAAACGTCTTGTTTAGGAGAGAGAGGGTGAAATTTATAACAAGTAGTTATTTTGCCATTTTCTCCTACATAGTTGTGCGGAATCTACGTTTGAGGGAGAGTCAGTCAACGCATGAAGGAACCGACTCTACCAGCGTGTTCTGAAATTCCGGAAGTCCGGAAAATTCGCCCCATGGAAGACACTCATTAGCTTGCGTAGCGAAAAGCGAATAACTAGGTGAAGGAAAGTCATAAAAGTCGATATGTTACGTAAACGCTTTTACGTGAAAAATCGTAAAATTTTTCCATTGCGGCCAAAATGTACGTCCAAAGACCGCTCTCAAATTTAAATCCCCACCATTTTCGTACCAAAGTAATAGTGCTGCGTTACGTAGTTGTCAAGTAACTAACTACGTAAAAATCATTTTCTCGTCGAGTTCTACCAACCTCTAAATAAGTACATATTGTTATGAATGACCTGTGTATATATATATATATATATATATATATCATTTTGTGTTGTGTTTCTTCGGCTGATGTACGAACAGAAACATCTGCAGAGCTTTTAAGTAAAGGCTTTTCAAGCCTGAACCGACTAATCTTTCTATCTCAGATCCTTCCGATTTTACATGGCTACAGAGAACATATCTTATCAGTTTCTCGCCTAGTACTTCAACTCATTCTCGTTAATATCTTTAGTTAGCTAAAATAATCACCAACCCATGCAACAATGTTGAGTTTTTACCCTGGTTCGTCACTTAATATCACTTGATAACGGCTTTGTGTGAGGGTGATTTGGTGATACACAAGTAGGTACCCAAGATAGACAGAATACAGTAGCAACTACATGCACTTGTTACAATATATTGGTAAGACATAATACAAGTTTAGCGTCGACATAATGCGTGAAGTATATTTATTATTATTATCCGAGTGTTCTCATCATTACTATCGCAGTCCTGATCAGCGGTCGAAGCGATATGGGAAGTAAGCTAGCGGGGGTCTGACGCTTAAGAGATACCGTTCCAGCTACAGCCTTGCGAAGAATATCGTTCAGATTGAAAGCATATAACAATGGCCGATTATTCTACGGCACAGGAAATGGAATAATAATGCTGCTTGGAGATGTTGGTTCGGCCCGCAGGAAGCGCGCGGGTGTGTACCACAGTGGTGTATTGACCCAGTAATAATTTGATGCACCGGTGTAGTCGAACGACGATGGCTAAGCCAATGAATGGCAAAGCTAAAAACAAAAGCTTGCTGGCTACCACGAGCAATCTCCAGGGGTCAAATACGGCAGTATCAAGGCGACCCACGTTTCAAGGGACGCCAGAGAAGTCCAGAAGAAAGTCAGGAATGCAATGTAGCGAAGAGAGCTCAAATATTTGACAGCCTTTTCAAAGCATTGGCCCTAAACAGTACAAAAACCCTCATGACATAAAACGCACAGGGAGAACTCCACAGTATGGCCAAGTATGAAGTTAAAGGTCGAGAACGTCATAATGGGCCCATCCACTAATGATCCCTAAGAATAGGGTCCAAAGAAGAATAAAGTTAAATTAGGGCAATGCCCGAACACATGCTACTACACAACTAAGTAGGGGGCATAGGACGCAGCCCCGCACCTTAACCCGAGGAAGCCAGAGGACGCTAAGAACGGAACATGGAAACCCGTCACACTATGAAATAAGCTTCTGTAGGTCAGTGTCAATAAAATGAGTAACGAGCCGTCCACTACCTCTTAGCAAAGTTCTTGACCTCAGCATAAGAACACAGGAAAATGACAATCAGGTTGCCACAGGAAGCTTCAACGCGGCATATGCGCGTTGAGTAAATAGGCACATCCACACCAGACCTGTCAGAGAACCATCGTGGCTTACCTTTTTCGATGCAGGCGAGGGAAAACTCGATTGCGGTGAATGAGAGAGATATTCCACTCGTAACATTAAAGAGATCTAAG
>QVRM01005250.1:0-48946 GCA_003439945.1 Dermanyssus gallinae
CGACAGCGTGCTGGCTATCGTAGATGCACTGCTGAACCTCCCCGCACATGCACTTCCAACAAACTCTAGTCACCGTCTTTTGTGGTGGCCTAGGGTTTCCCGATGCAATTGTCCTATCTAGCTAGCGGAGATAGCTCTACCAGCTTGTCTCCGTAGGTCTATGAACATGCCAGGACCTTCTAAATCATGTCGCTCTCACAAACCTAGAAGCTGGACTGGAATCAAATCGTCATAAAGCAGTTGCCCTGGGCGGTCCCGAGCCCGCTGAAGCCAGGCGCCAGCTGATTCTAGCCAGCGAAGGGAAGCGACAATGAGATTTTCTTAGGCAGCGCCTGTAACTAATGTGCAACGGGCAGTGCGGCCTCGGTCCTACACTGGACCCCGATAGCGGTACACACCTTCGCAGGGACCTAAATGTCATATTCCCGCTTCTAATGGTTCAATAGGTATTGTGTATAATCTAATATAAATCTAGAAAAAATAAATACGTAGATATACAGAAATAGTAAACACGTTTATTTGCGCAAAGAAGTCGCTTTGTCCACAAGACGAAAGATTAAGTGAGTTAAAGAAACACGTTTCATAGGTTCCTTCAACTCACTTAATCTTTCGTATTGTGGACAAAGCGACTTCTATATATATATATCTATATATATATATTATATACATTATATACATTTATAAATATTTATGAGCAATAATTATCAGAAGGAGTGCTAGCGTACAAATGGACCATGTCGCGCACCTTAAAGACTTCATTCCATATGAGAATGCCGCTTGTGTCGCGTTCACTACCTCCTTTCCAGCTGAATCCCTGCAGTCGCGTGTTCTCGTCGCCAAGCCAGTTCTTATCGCCTTTAGCACGCATATACCTGATCACAGTTGTATCAAACCATACACACGTACTAGTACGTTTGCCATGGTATTGTTTGTTCGTGTCACTATAAATATATATATATATATATATATATATATATATATAAACTACTTTTAAAAATGTTGCTTATAAACATGAATAAGCAAATGTACTTCTATATTACTATTTGACATAGTCGCCCCAACAGCATAAATTGTTTCCACCGAGCCTGGGCCTCATCTTACCCGCTTAAAGTAATTGCGGTTCTAAAGGTGGCAGGTTACAAAAATGACGCAATCCTAAGTAGCAGTCATTTACATAATATTATTCATTGAAAGCTGGAACATATCATGGTTGCTTCCCATATTACATCACAACTCAACGTTGCCATTATCCAAAGAATATAGAAGGCAGTTGTAAGCAGCAACGGTTTGAACCTACCCGGATACTACCCCAAGGGATCGATTAATTGGCCGAATCGGAGCCATTGCTTGAGCGCCGCAATTGCCCAACTTATCACGTCAGGACTTCTGCCTTTAAGGCGTCCTAAAAGACGTCATCTACGAGACGCCCCTTCATTTGCGTGATAATAATGCTCTCCAGAATATACGCCGCCATTCGTTTGCAGTCGTTTCGGGATGTGCATCATAACTGGCGGTCAAACAGTTTTTGTAACATAAAAAAACGGGCGTAACCTCTGGAATAACACATAATAAACTAGTGTGTGTTTTCCCAGAAGTACATTTGATAAAGCAAGAAGCATTGTAATTACTATTACTATGTTCTCACCGTTCAACTTGAATTACTTTTTAAACCTTAGTTACCTAAACTTTTTTGGGCCTCAGCCAACATTTAACGTCCGCGGAACTGCTTTCGCATTACATCGTGAGACGGCCCCCCCCCCATAAATACAAATGTGCAACGGTAGAGCTCAAAACCCGTGCATCTATGTGTCGCCTTTGGTCGCAAGGCGCACGCGAATGCACAACGCTATTACTGCAATAGTAAATTCTAGTTTTCGAACGTGAAGCCAGTTCTGGTATATATAATTATTTGCTCGCAATCGTACGTTAACGAACAATGTTCGGCAAATTGCGTCGCTATAACACCCAACTGAACTTCTCTGTCACTCCTAAACGACGCATTTCGGCACCCTCTAACAGACAGGCAAACGTATGCGTAGACAAACAGTTTTGGTGATACCCTCAGTAAGATAAAATATGGTAATGTAACCATGTAGCCTAAACAATAGTCGTGAAAATGTATTAAGTAAATGATCACACTTTTCGTAAGATGAAGGAGATGAAAATTAATCACCATCCTTGTCACTATACACTATAATAAAGTAACACCAATTTTGACATTTCAACTCAAAAACGCGCTCGTAAATATGATCACTTCATACGTTCCAAAATGTTATCATCCAGCATTATATTACGGGAGACAACCCTTCTACGTACAATACTAGCAATTATTAGAAAAACTTGTACCTTGGAGCGCTTCCAATACAATATCGTTCCAAAGGTCAATATCCAATTTGTTCTTAGTCGGGCTCTGTCCGCTAAACAAGTTTTAAATGTTTTTGTTGCATTTCGGAGAAGTTGTTTTAAAGGTCTAGAAGGATATCTTCGTGTATGCTATAAAATGTTTCTTCCACGTCGAGGAAAGTACCTGCAACATACTCATTTCAGCCCACTAGCACATATTGTAGACCTCTGTAGTGACATTCTTAGAAATGGTCCAGTGGCGGACGAGTATTACTTTTTCTACAAACTCACCACTGTTAGGGTGCACAAAAAACGTTGCAAGAAGTATTTTGGCCGCTAATAATTGACTCGAAAATGTGGGCAACGGAAGACGCATAAAAAGTTGGTTTATGCATGTTTTTTGAGATAATACAATACTTTGAACAAACCTGAGAAAAAAATTGAGCAAAAAGCTTTTCCCCTTGCGGAAAGAACCCGCAACCGACACCACGACAACCTTCATGTTTTTAACATCTTCCCGAAGAAGTAACTTGGTCAGTTCATCGTCATTAAGCGTATAGGTGTGGTCGCTGTTGGCCGACAATATCTGTATAGGCGCAGGCACGGAGCCCTGCTCGTTCTGACTGGAAGGCCTCGCAGATGGTACCGTCGTGGGTTTTTCAGGATTTGCCATCTGGATTTGCCCTTTCTGACTGGAAGGCCTCGCAGATGGGACCGTCGTGGGTTTTTCAGGATTTGCCATCTGGATTTGTTCTATCAGAAAGCGCACTTGAAGATGAAACGTGCTTTGCTTAATTCTCGTTGAAAGTCACTTCGTCCCGACCTCTACCAACAACTCTACTGAATGGTCTATTCTACTAATCGTCTACTAGTGCACGGTATTACAGCTATATGATATCATATTGGTCAGAACGTGACAACGATTCTAATAGCAGACGCGCTGCTATCGAACGCTATCGTACGGCATCACAACATACATGTTTGTGTTTGATATTATTTTTGTGCAACACTCAATTTAGAATCGCAATCAAAAGAATTACGATTATTTCTGGCGTTAAGGCAGAAGGAAGGGCAAAGACGGAATAATCATATATATGAAAGTTATGCACAGATAACCCAAGCTGAGGACCAACTCAGTAACATAACGACGCCATACCAGAAAGGCGCCAACCAGCAGACGGCCACTGACGCTTACACAAGCATAATTATAGAACGCAAAGGCGCTTTTGCAATCGAACCTTATTCAAGTGATGAGGAAATTGTAAACGGTTTTTATTTGAAAACAACTAAGAGCGAGTATGCTTTTAGTCAGGCCAAATAGCTGTGTCAGCGTACACACTACCCTCAGTTATACAACTGCATTACAGTGTTAAATACATTCGTTTAGTACAATGTACGGCGACTCCGTTTGTTAGAATGTCCTGCTTTATGCGTATGGAAGGCAAAGGAAGCAATGCTGTAATGATATGCTATAGATAGCTTGCATGTAGAGCCCGGTGGCGTGGTGGCTTAAGTCTGCGCCTCGCAACCGGAGGAGACACATAGGTGCGCAGGTTCGCGCCCCACCGTTGCACATTTGTATTTATGGGAATCCGTCTATGAAGCAATATGAAAAACAGTTCCGTAGACGTTAGATCTTGGCTGAGGGACAGCCAGAAAACTTTAGATAGCTTGCATACGTAAAAAGCTTCATGATATTCTATAGATAGCTTTCATACTTAAAAAGCTGCAAACATTTTGCGGGGACCAAAGTATCAAATGAAAGTTCTACTTACTCAAGAAAAGTGACTTCCTCAAAATTTGTTTGTATCAACCTGGCAGTGGACACAGATACCACTACAGGTCTAGAAATGCATAACGCGTCACTTGTAGTTGCAGGATCTATGGCTTGTAGTTGCTGGAGTTATAGCGCTTAGATAGGTGCCGCCTTCAACCGCTATACAGCAGGGATTTTAGTACTATGCAAGCCGGTCCGGTACCATGTTTGTATACTTCACATTATTTGAGAAACGTTCTTTGGGGATTTCACCATAATGTACTAGAAATGAGCTGAAACTGTATTCCTAAGTAGTACTATTTTCCATCATGCAGCATCGCCTTTGCAGTTATAAGTAAGGCATTCCCAAGACAAAACACCATTTTTCTTCAGCTTGTACAGTGGACTCAAAAATTTGGAATTAGAAACTGCGATGAGCGAAATGGAGAGCAGTTGCTCGGCGCTTTGAAAGTAATAGGTGCAAATTAAAGATGACACTAAACCGTGCAACATTTCACATTTATTTGACGTGGGGACGACACGTCCTTCCTCCTCTATTCAATGGGGGCGGCAGTGCTGTGGCTAGTGCAAAAATATGCGGCAGTGAAACGAGACCGTCATTTAGATGAAGAGCCTAGCTATCAGCCGACGAGCATAGCCCACTACAGGAACCCCTAAAACGGTCTTT
The DNA here is from genome assembly GCA_003439945.1 of Dermanyssus gallinae. NCBI lineage: Eukaryota > Metazoa > Arthropoda > Arachnida > Mesostigmata > Dermanyssidae > Dermanyssus > Dermanyssus gallinae. Next base: position 4,788 of record QVRM01005250.1, read on the forward strand.
CTAGTCTTGTTTAACCACGCGGATTCCATAAGCTGATCCGCTCAGAACAGATAGGCATGCATCGTAAATTGCAGGAAAGGTAATATAGATTTTAAAAAACATTACGAAGGCAATAGAGAAATCCCAGGGAGAATACAGTCAACACTACACCAATGTAACGACGACGTTACGCTAAGTTAACTGCGGAAAGCCGCAACCGAGAACAGTATGGTCTATTGTCTCTCGGTCTCCTGGGCAGCTATATCGTGTTTTTAAACCACTATATATTTTATTTGACTACCTACATACCTACTGTATACTTGTGATAGATGCTACAATTCCACTGAACCGAAGAGACAGCAATTAACCTGTCTGATGCTAGTCTTCCATCTAAATACCACAAATATATATCTTAGACCGACACTACTATTGTACATATTAATGTGCAATTTTTAACTTCTACTTTTGACGCTATTTTGCATAAATACAGCACGTAACGAGAAATGACATAATGCTCCCTGGGTAGAGATAAACAGAATGATGGTTAAAAGGCCGCTTCATTTTAGCGATTTTAACAACAACATCTGCGTAAAATCGCGCCATCGTTCACATACGAAACTTTGAAACTTACGGGCCCACCGCGTACATTTTTTCATAAATTTGTACGCGGTGGGCTGGCGCCCAAAGATGGCAGTGCCGCTCAAAAACTTCGCTGAAGTTGCACCACGGTGTCAACATAACAAAGTAATATAAATATATAGGGTTCTTTTCGCCGATAACTTCGGAATTAGTCGATTATTGCTTTGATTGCTTTCGACGTGTATATCTACTGTAAGATGCGTATGGAGGCCCGATAGTGATTCTGACGATGAGAGAGATGTTGTGGTTATGGTACACAGACATGGAGGTGCTGTGGTGACCGTGCTGCGACTCAGTTGGCATGTAGCTGCGCGGTGTGAGTATCAGGTCTACGACGGTGTAATCGGTGTTGCTGATAATGATGGGTGGCGATGTTGTGGCTGAGGACGATGCCCTTCTTGGCCGATGTCGTTAGTGCACGTAGGGAATTGTGGTCGTTGCGCTGTCATGTAGTCTTGCTGGCGCCGTACTGCGTAGCTGATGTAGTAGACTGGCTCGGCACGAACCAGCTGTAGTGGCGTATCGCGGGTTGCAAGCTGGCTTGTGGAAGTCGGTGAGTCGCATAGATCATTGTCAGCGGCTGCAGGGTCCCTCTCACTCGATGTCACCTTGCCCGGGTGGTTTGAGTTGTAGTTTTGTATGGAAGGTTTCACTCTAGATAGATGAGCTCTTTTCTGGATCTGTCGGGGTTTAGGGATGTTTGTAGTTTAAATTGGTTCAACCTCAATAGTTTAGTTGGGGATGATACGGTGATGTTAGATCGAAATTTGGGAATGGTACGGTGGTTTGGGGATGGTATGATGATGCAAGATTGGAAATTTTCCCCGATAACTAGTGAGCACTCTTGGGGCACAATTCACTATAACGATTTTATTCACTAGAAAATGTGCCATCTCCGCGGCCGGGAAATTTAGCAAAGCATCGTCGACGAAGTGCTTGGTGAGATGGCACAATGCAGTCACTCTCGCTTTGTTGCTGGAAACTGCGTCGTTGAGCGAGATGAGGTCGATGCCGATCGTGTGAAACGGCTCGATGGGATATTGTATGAAACCACAGAATCGATGTTTTGCTGCTGGTAGGTTTCCAAGAGCAGACGTAGCGGTCGGTGACCTTGTATGCGTTCTGCCGTAGAACCCCTATGTGATACGATCATTTGTTTTGACCAAGCCCAGATTGCCGGCCAAAGGATTAAAGTATGCTCCTGCCAGTGCCTCTCGTTGGTCCTTGCACAGCGGCGCCAATCGTTACTCTTGACTGTTGTTGGCTGAGGATGATGTCGAGGCTCTGGCTGAATGCATCTGTCCGCATAGTTATAGGCTTTTTTAGGTTTCGGAAATGCCTTATGCTGTACGCCATGAACATCTAGCATGACTAGTGTGGAACTAACAAACCTACTAACCTATTCCACCTCATCCTCCAGGCTCGGTATTGCTTTGGCATTACTTCAAAACCACGAACTTTAGTTGAAACCACCTGATATGTGCGGCTTACCCTGATCGCCAGCTTCCGTTGGGCTTACCTTAATGCTATAATTATTCACTTTTCGATCGTGATCTAGCGGCGCCTTAGCTGCTTTCAGAAATAGCAACTTTTCCTAAAATGACCAACTCACTGCGGCGGCCGCTCAGGCATCTTCTTACGCTTTATTTGAACAAATTGTTTAACGATTTCCCCTAATATGTATTTAAAAACAGACTAGATGCGACTGCTCTACAGGCGAATTGTTGTTTAAAAGTGAAGCAAATGACAACAGAAGCACTTTAGTTCTTGTTCGGTACACGCAATAGGCCACATAGCCACTCGCTAATGACAGACAGTCTAGAAATTTTTGACGGCTATCCATGAGCGAAAATGCTAAGAGACAATAGTCGGGTGTTTTCTCGTTCAATTTTCTTAAGCTGTAAGAACTAAACGTAATAGCCATGATACTTTACGAATTTACTTCCTTGAATACCGGAACATGAAAGTAGTACCGGTCTCATATAGCTCTATTTGGCCCGCCAGGCAAAACTTTATGTACCGGCTCTGTACGCGGGACGAAGTGTGTCATTAAGCTGCGGTTTCTTAAGACTTTAAGTGATTTCTATAGCTTTTACTTTAAAAATAAAATATTGTCTGTAACGATAGGAACGACACTACTCTATTTTCTGTTTATGTGTTTTTTAAGAAAAGCTATTGTTAACTCGATTTAAGGCCTTACAAACAAAAGCATTTATAAAGTATACTTGTCGAATAAACTTTACTGAAAACAATAATTATTTCTAAAGAATTACGGTAGCAATGAACTTACTTTTCAACATAACCATTAATAGCAGAAAATGTTGCACTGTTGCTGCATAAAATCAGCATCGACATGCAGTATATCTATGGCGTCTGTATTTAAGTATCTAGCATTAGCCTATTATGTGTTCTTATACACTTATAATGTGCAATTTCTTCTAGCATAAACAAAACTAAGCAGGTTGGGAAGTTAGTCTATTTGGCAAATATAAACGAGCAGTCTCTTGGAATCCCTATAAAAAGTAGCAAGGCAGGTGATGTGCTCAAGATTGCCAAGGAGCAAATTCCATAAACAAATCCCATATACTGTTTTTTGTGCTTCAGCGTTTCAGCATACACCGGCAGGTACGCGTGGATAGGAAGCGCGCAGTTCAGGTGCGTATGATGCAGGGTGGGTAGATTTTTTTGCGTTTATTAAACATAATGCTAGAATAATGGTCCGATTTGCAAAGCTATTAACTGTCTACATACCTACATAAGTTACAATAGTGTTGATGTGACTCTGCTTTCAGAAAACATGGCTCAGTCGAATTGAGCTTCTCGGGTTGTTACCGTGTCTTCTATTATCGAAATGTGCCGCCGTTACTGTGCCCACCGCTCTGCTTTGGCTAATCGCGATACCATGATGTATCTGTGCAATAAACTTTATTTGCTTTTGGATTTTAACAGTGCCTTTAAATGTAGGCGGATATTTCAACTGCTCCAGAATTGAATGTCCTACACATGACGATGGTAAGATTTTTAACTTATTACTGTGTACACGTTAAGAGTTTACACAGGAGTCGGCGCTTGATAAACAAACAGAACTGCTAAGACCAAGTTGCGGAAGCTGACGTAAAACCCCCCGAGCTCGCGTATCCACAGAAGATAGACAAACAAGGAAAAGGTCTACCTAGGAATGAAAAACGAGTTGTTAATTCCGCGGCAGGACGCGACGCCCGCTGAGCGAGAGGTCAGAGCCTTGCAGGAACCGCCGCCAGCGAGAAGAAGCCACATAGGAGAGCAGATAGTCAGTCGGAGGGAGACCTCACCACCCGCGTCATGAAGAAAATTTCGGGCGCTGGCAAAGTTAGAGGCAGAGGCAATCCTGCATAAGACAAGCCATCACAAGTGGATTGGCTGCCTCATCAGCAGTAACGCGACTTCTGTAAGCGCGCAAATTTGACAAGCAAGGGGTATGTGCCACTAACGAATGAGTGCGCCTCCCGATTTGTTTGAGGTGCAAGCGAGGAGGCCACAAGGCGGCCGCGCTGCAATATACAAGACCATATAGTGCGGAATCTCAATGTGTATGTCCCAAGAAAGTTTGTGTGCCTAATGAATGAGCATCAGGCTGACAGCATCTCGTGCTCGGTGTATCGCCGGCAGACGGAGGCCATACGTAGAATGAGGTGGAATGCAACGCCAACGCAGTGGCCTGCCGTAGCACCTGCGGCCATGCCAAAAAAGAAAATATTTTTATTACAATCCCAGCTGCCAATCTCTTTACTCTGGACATGAAGAACAGCGACGCCCCTCTCCCAGAAGATAGATTGCCAAAAAGCGCAAGAGTAGAAAGACCCATTGAAGAACAGCTGAAAGGACTAGGCAAAAATTTAGACAAAGCAGAAAACACAATGACCAGTTTAATACTGATTAATTTTTTTTACTGATTAATTTAAATAAGTGCCGTGCTGGTTACAACGTCCTCGAACAGACGGTGCAGCAAAATGGAGTTGCCTATTAACTGAATCCACCGTTACCACCAAACGGAGAGATGACTGGATTACGAATGACATACGAACGCCGCTATCTGGTATCACCAAATCTTAAACATAGGGGGCTTTAAGGATCTAACTGACCGCCTGTTAACTAATAATTTGTCATCACAGAACGCAATAACCTATATCTCGTAGAGCAGCCGGCATGCCGTGCAACGCACATGGTGACTGTGGACTAAGTGGCCCAAAAAGTATACTCTCGAGAGAAAGGCCTCCAAAACAAAACTGTTAATAATTTTAAGACGTTTATATATTACGAATTAGAATGAACGATCATCACGGTCTTAATACGCGGAATGACATATTGTACATATTCAAATCAACGGGATACTGTTTGGCGCCAAATGCCGGATGTACAATGACATGTTGTAAATTCAAATAAACGGAATACGGCCTGGCGCCAACAGCCAGACGCGCGTTCGAAACCGAAGCATGCGGTCGTGTCTCGCGCAACGTAGGTCTCCAGAAGTGTTAGTGATACGAGCGGCAGTAGAGATGGACTAGGTTTAACAATCCCACTGACGGCTAACAACAGCCCCCTACCGGCACACCCGTGCCGCAACAAAAACGGAGGCTTCTCACAGTCGCGGAATTGACGGTACTAAACGCTGCTCCTTTATATGATAACACGACCCTTCGCACCGCACGGACTGCTGGTGCTACTGCACCACTGCAACTGAGCTGTTGCTAGTCCTGTTTAGTCTTCTGCCCTACGACTAACTGGCCAGCGTAAGTGCGCACTTTTTTATGCGAATGTAGATCTCTGAAACGTTAGAGACAACAATAAAAAAAGAGACGGAGAAGTAGGAGCACCTCCTTACACAGCGTCAACGACAAAGAGACGCAACTACTCATCCCGGACATTCAGGCATGCCACGACTGCCCTTGTGGAAAAAAGACGTTAGCGTCTAGCAGGCACTCACTGGGCATGGACAGTTCTAATCGTGCATGATGAGGATCGGCAGAGCTAAAACGGACGCCTGTGTGCTCTGCACCTTAGGGGCACAGATGAGGAAAAGCACGCGATGCTGCATCGTGCGGCGTTGACCGACGTTCGCACAGGCCGGTAGCACAGGTAGGGCAGGCCGCACAGGCCGGTAGCACAGACAATGCAAGTGTTGTTCAAAATAGTCCTGTGTTTTAGAAGTAGGAACCTAGAAAAGAGATAGTGTTGCCTCTATAGCCGTGGTATACAATAGCAGAACAGCTATGATAGATTCACTCCTGAATATGACTAACAATTTAGCAATAAGACGATATTTCCACAGCTGGCCCGGTCGCACGGCAATGTCGTTGGGCTTGAAGGATTAAAGCTGGCAGTTCGGGGCTGGTCGGATGACGAGACAATTTAGCTGATATTCTGTCTCTTAGATGCTACTGTCTGAAAATTTCGTTGTTTTCTTAATATAAAGTACCAGATGCAGCTTTGGTAGCTTTGGCAGTAGCGGCGGTAGCAACAATCCTGGGCAGCTGTGCTCCAGAAAGACGCGTGATGCAATCTATGTGCTTCAGTCAGAGATGGAACTACCTGCGGCAAAGCCGGAAGCCAAGTGTATGCAGAGTGAGCAAGAAGTGTTGCGGGTAAGACAAAATGTGGGAACCCTGCAAACGGACCCACTAGGCTGTAGCTCCTTCACTTTTCTTCTTGCCGATTTTGTCGGCTGTATTTGACAAGAGTTCCAGAAGGCCATAGTTGTGATATACGTAAATGACATGGTGATCACTCATCAAGTTGAACAAGTCCGACGAGAGGTTGGAGACCTGGATATTTTCAGTGCCTCTCATTTCTGGTCTTGTCTTGCGCGTGACGATCGCGTCCATACCAGACACATAGTTCATGACCATCATCATCTGGTCTGTTTAAATACGAACTTCCACGAGGAGTACACAGAGTGCGTCTGTCGACTGTACTCAGACGTGTACGAAATGCGTATGTCTACCTGGCCCTTGCAAAGAGAATAACATCCCGACAGCAGCTGACAAGTGTATGAGTACTAACGTTACACGCATACTAAATATGAGTGAAATAAATGTGATGATAGAGTGATGTCAGGAAAAACCACTAAGTTTTATTTGAGCTCTAACACGCCACGCCAACTTCCAAGACTTTACTGCACAGGCTCGAGAAGGCCACCGAACGTTGACCAATGCACGAGGGCACTTTGGAGCACAAAATACTGACTTACCCGGCCAGCGGACTAATGCACATATCGAAGCTACTAGTGAGCGCAACGGTACCAAATCCTAACAACAAACTATGTGACATCAGCAATTTGTGGCTTTCCTCGCCTAACAAAGTAAAGCGTCGCAGGCCTGTAAAAAGACGCTTTTTTGGAACGACACCAGCTAAACGACTTGTGTGTGGTTTTCCATGGCAATCAGCAAAAAATCCAGCTACGAATATAGAAAAGAGATAGATAGTTTATGAATAAATGAAGAGTGCGTTATAAACCGGTGGCTGTCAGCTTAACACACGGCGGAAAATAGTGTGTATATTTCTTTTTTGGTCAAATGAGTAATGCTGCCACAACAATGTCTTGATTGCTTTACTTGTATGGTGGTTTTTTACTGTTGACTCGTGTCTTAACCCGTACGACTTCATGCCCTTAAAGTCGATCAGAAATTATCTTCAACATGTTACTCGCCTCTGAGTGCCTTATGCTGTGCTTGCAACTTGTTTTTTCTTGTTTCATTTCATTGTTCCATTCTTCTCCCCACATAGTAAACAAGCAATTGCCTCGCCTCGGTTCGAACTTAGCAAAGCTTAGACTTGTTATTATTTGTTGGTACATTTAATCTGACTCGGCATTACCCTGCTGCTATATTCACTTACTGAAGAAAAACAGACTACGCAATTATAAGAGCGCTATGGCCTGGTTGAAGACAGGAACAAAATAAAAACGTCTATTATTATATTACCAACCAGCACTATAAACAATTAGGTTCAGAACACCCGCTAACAAATCTCAAAGAAATGACCGTTAACTGCCCTTCCCGGGGCGAATGGCTAAGGGTTGGCTGAGTGGCTTAGAAGTTTATGCGGCGAGCTGTCAAGTAGGATAGCAAAATGCTCTGTATGTAATGTTTGAAGTCCTGAAGACTATGTGTGACGTTCGAAGTCTAAGGTCATTCAATGTATAAACCGGGAGAATAAATAAATCAAACTTTAATCGTAATAAGCTTTAAAACTAACTAGAGTTACGTTTGTTGTTTTGTCAGTGGCGTTGTGTATGTTGCGAAAGATGCGTTAAAAGATGCTCTGCAGATCAAACCGAGCAAGATGGCTTAGTGGCAATGCCTTTGCCTTGCATTCGGGAGGACTGGGTTCGAGACCCAGACCGTCTACTCGTAAATTGATTTCGTTTTCAATTGAATGAAAACGGTTTCCAATTTAGACAAGGTAAATGCCGAAGTGGATTAAAAATTTGCCACGGCATAAAAAAACGTACACGGACATTAGCCTTACGGAAATTCTAAAAGAAAAAAATAACAAACTGTAGTTCTTGAGCTGGTTCAAACTGATCAAGGAAACAAACTGGAGTGCTAAAAGTGGGGCTTAAAAATTGAATTTCGACGTGTGGATTCTTATGATACTTTATGTTGCAATTTACTTAGCAAGTTATACCGGGCGATGTATATTAAAACTAAATAAATCCTCAACATTTGATATATCGCTCCCAAAGCTGCAATAGAAAATTAAACATTCAAACAAGTTTGTGGAAAACCGATATGCGCTTCTATCACATAAAAGTGGTAACATGGCACTGAACATTAGGTGTACGTAAACTCAAATTTAAATTATACTATTGATAGATAGACTATGCACAATAAATCGTATACTAATGTCACCACCATGGTGATATATTATATAGCAAAATTCGATTATATATATATATATATATATATTATATATATATATATATATATATATATATATATATATATATATATATATATATATATATATATATATATAACGACCTATAAAAATAAAGCAAAAGCAGAACTTGCGTTTTAACATTAGTACAAACATATTCCCTTTTTAAAATTTGAATGAATATTAACAGATGCGATTAGCGGTTGGCGCTGCTTTCTATCTGCGTATAAGGCGCACGAGGCGTCCATTCATATGGCACTACGATCATTTTTATGGCGTGGCAGTCATCTGTTACTATATTTTGTACGTGATTTCCTACTTATAACCACAGTTCCTGTGGATATGATGAATATCCATATAATACTATTGTTTTTAAGCCAAACTATCGCAGAAAGTGACCGAACCCCGTCAAATGGGATCGGTTAAAATTTGGCGTGTCCATAGTTGAGCTTGTTTGTTTCTGTTGGCAAGAGGGGACCTTGAGGCCTTGAGCGCTGCAATCGGCGACTTCGGACTCTTTTCCTTGAGTTCTGGCGCAGGATCAGGCGACAATATCCGATCGTCAACGGGCTGCTTACGTTGCACAATCCTGTATGTTGGCATTACAATCTTCTCATCCGCACCGACGCGATTTGTTTGGATGTAAAGAAACAACAACAACAACAACAACAACAACAAATGAAACAATCATAATATTTAGTTTAGGTGACGAGATATGTCAGGAAAATCAGTGTGGAGCACCAGGCGATTAAAAATGTAAAACGCCGTCGATAAAGAGCGCGAACTTACATGCATCCAAACTAGGTTCACGGAGATATCGATGTACTGTCCAAGTTTGCGCATGTCTCCACTGTACTGTACGTAGGTCCACGAAATCAATAATACCATCAACATACCTGCATCAAACAGCCCAGCAAACGCAGAGAGAAGCCAATAACACGGACTTTTAGCTTGGCCAATACTTACCTCCGTCAAGAGGAGAAAGTACTGGTGTATTGGAGGGAGGGCAGATACGATGCCGTATGTATATATTATATATATATATATATATATATATATATATATATATATATATATATATATATATAATGCACATGCTTAGTGAGAGCAGCATATAACAAAAGACTAAACTAATGTAAATCGATGTCCATGTAGACATGCAAAACAATAAGCAAGTGCATACTCGTTTACAGAAATAAAGAACTTTACCGTTTGCGAGACTTCCGCACAACAGTACGTCGACTGTTACGTAGCTGAACGTTAATTTTAGCCGGCGCCATCATCCAACAATCGACATAGCCTTATGTTGAGAACAAAATGGTAATTTTATACGTAGATCATTATTCTACTTTCTTGTTAAGGTCGACAAGCCAAAACGGCTGCAATCTTAATTTAGGATCCAATAGCTCGTCTAGCTAACGTTTCCAATTGAGAAAGGGCGCTCACCTATGACAAAACTGAATGCCCCGGCTAGTAGACGGATACTGAACAGGCTCAAGATTCCGGAAACCAGATATAACAGAACAACAATCGAAAAGAGGCAGGCAGGCGTTCGCATGGCTACAAAGACATTTTTTTGTGCATTCTGCTTTTCAAAGTTCATGTAGATCACTTCGAGTTCATCCATCAGCCGCTCCAAATATAGAAGGGAAAACTCTTCACCGCCCATTTTGCGGATTCCCTCGAACTGCTCTCGAGCCTGCAGGGACAACCAAATATACAGCAACAGCACATTCGTTATTCACACTCTGTTATAGTTAATTTCCTATTGTTTTTTGTTTAATTTTATGTTTACCGGTACGACAGGCCGTAGTAGAGTGGGGTTTCATGTCCCACCTAACAATTCGCCTTGCCAATTTGGCTTTGATGTACTTCAATAAGACTCAAGAGAAAATTCAAGTCAACTTCGGCGCTATCCTGCTGACCTTAGCAATGTGCTTAATATGCGGGGTATCTGGGGGGGAGGAGGATTGTGATTTTTAGTGATAGTAGTTTTCCACACAAGGTGCCGTTGGTTGCCAGTTCCGATAGTGCAATAGCGTCTTTTAACCTCCCATATAAAAAAAAGGTAAGTCTGCGGACCCCAGCTGGGGCGCAGAAAAATTGTCTGCTGAAAATGTGAGTGTACTTACCGTTGTGAATAAATAAGCGTCTTAAAATATTTTTAGGGAAATTTTAGCATGATCTGGAGAACAAACAACTTAACATAATCTACCCGTCCTGCTTTGACTGCCAGGACAAGGGTCAGATCGGGCAAGGGCCGACATTTCGAACATATAAATAACAGGTTCGGACAGACACGCGCATCGACCGGGAAACTACCCACCATTTTACAAGCGGCTTGTCTTTGGGTGGTCCCGCCAGGGGGCCCGGGTCGTTATCCCCTAAGCCCACTCTCTATCGGTCAAGAAAACTGTCAAGTATATAGCTATTGATGTAACGCAGATGATGCGATTGACTTCTCGCAATCCCGAATAACAACGCTTGACGCGTGGGCTCACGAGTAGGCCACGCCCGGTTCAGGAGTTGCCCGGGCGGACTGGCCCTGTCGCTTATACCGGACTTTCCACGTTAGTATGACGGACTAAGCCACGGCTTATTATGGCACGACGCCTCCGTTCGGGTTTGCGAGTAACTATATAAATACTAAAATCAAGGTTTCCTCAATTTTAGTAATTATATAGTTGGACCAATTAGAACATTGAGTGACACGCAGTTAGGTGGACTCATAAATGGAAGGCAGCTGTCGGTAAAATGATTTAATTTATTGTGTAGATAGGAATAGGAAGTTCCATTTTGCACACATGCAAAAGTAGATAGTCTATTCGCGGAAAAATACGGCCTACATAACACGACTTCCGTAAGAACCGATCCGTCCTAACTGCAATACATTGCATAGCGATTAAGGGGATTTGCTATCCAGTTCCACCATACAGGAAAGGCCGCTGCTTCATAAAGCAAGGCAGTTCCACCTAGCCGCTCTTCTAGGCGTTGAGAACGCCTTCAACAGCTGGCTTACGACGACGTCCATCGTCTGACAGGTCTCCCTCCAAGGAGTGGACACAGTGGCCTATACCGACGACCTGGCGATAATCGTGCAGGCTAAAACTGCCGACGAGCTTGAACTGAATATGAACAAAGCTGTACACTTTGTTCTGACATCAGAGTGGTTGAAAGCGGCGGGACTTAGACTAAGCCAGGAAAAAAGCGAAGCGGTACTCGTCATAGGGAGGAGGAGGATTCGTCCGCTTACTTTGCAGCTCGACGGCCAGAAGATTAAAATTGTAACGGAAGCCCACTACCTCGGGGTCACACTGGACACAACAATGAATGACCTCAGCCACATAAAAAAGCAACGACAAAAGCAGCCAAAGCAGTGTGTGTAATAGCTAAAATCCTGCCGAATATCCATGGCTCCAAGGCCCGCACAAGGGCACTGCTAATGACGGTTGCAGAATCAATAGCATTATTCGGAACGCCAGCTTGGGTAAGGGCGACTTTTAAGACCAATAAAGCGAAGCAAATGCTACAAAGGACCTATAGGGTAGCAGCCCTGAGGGTTATTCAGGGGTGCCGCACAGTCAACTGCTCTAGTGCTGGCGGGGTCGATCCCCTGGTCTCAAAGCACTCAAAAGGAGGCGATTATGGAACTTAAATGCTCCCACGCAGACGGAAAAAGGCTTCTTCAACTCGCACTCGGTCCGAATCAGCTCCGTCGACGATAGGCGTGTTTTGCCAAGGGGCACGTAAGACCACTCCAAGTCATACACTGCAACAGTGCTCAGCCTGGGAGGCTGCGCGGTTAAAGGTAAGCAGACGCGTCCGATAAATGGATCAGGGAGGGTCATCATGAGGTCAGCGATCCACCACGGGTCAGCCTAATGGAATTCACAGAATACATCCAGTAAGCAGGCCTGGAAACTGGGAGTAGCTACGGCAAAAGAGGTGATCTAGCAGATATAGGAAAAGTGCAAAGAAAGGCAGACACTGCTTCAATCCGAAAACAATCGAAGAGATGTGCAGCTTGAAGAGAACGGGCTTACAGGTGTTGGACAAGTGCGGGAAGCTGTCGGCGGCCCCAGCCAATTCATCTGAAAGAGCTCGCGCCACTTCTCCTGATAGTCCATAGTACTATTCTATGAACATCTGGGCAATCGGAGAGTGAAGCTTAAGGGGGGAGGTGCGTTTAGTGGGTATAGACTTGTAGCGGTAGTGAGTTACTGCATTTAATACCTCCTCCACAAAAAAAGTTGAAAGTGGCATATTGTGTCTACGCACTAGCGCCATTAACCTCAGGCTATCACGGCCTAGAAATTAATTCAACGGGCTCGATGAAAAACCTTTCTTGTATTTAAGATCTGCGAATGTCACCTCATGTGGTGTGTACTTTATGCGAAGAAGGCGCATCTGCCCCGCAGTGTGCCGGACAGTTTAGCAGAACATGCCACAAGCAATTAAAAGATAAAGCAATTAAATTGCTCCTTGCTGCTGTTTGTCGCTAACCTGAGTTTTAAGACGCAAATGGTAAGCGTGTAAGTCCCCCGACGAAATGTATGGTTGATTGCCTCCACATAAGTTCTCCATGGCTTTCGTGTAGAAGTCGCGGACGATAGAAACCGCAGCGAGATTGTTGGCCTCTGCTGTCGCGTTAAGTAGTGTTTTTGGCTCTGGCAATTGGTTTCCACTAAAGACTTTTACATAGGCCCGTATATACTCCAACAGCTCCTTGCACGTTACATCCTGTCCATCAATCTGTTTCTTGACCAGGTTCTCCGGAGCGAGCAGTGACGGCACAAGATCGAGGAGCTGCTTCTTAAACTCGTGGTTGATGTCGCGATTGCGGCCGTCAAAAACCGGTGATGTAGCCACCTTCAGGCCCGGGTGGGGCAAGAGGAAGCAGCAAATCTTGGAGAAACATGAGCGGATGTATCGCCGTAACTGCTGCAGTTCGGAGTGCTCCTTGCTTGAAATCTCAAGTCTCCTGTCAATAATTTTTTGTCCACCTTTAAGCCCATAAGGGGCCTCGTACGGGTAACTCCAATCGCGAACAACGAACACGAGCTTCTGGAAAGGCGGACCCTGATGCTCATTTTCCGAGGCCACACGGCCGTACTCCGTGAACAACTGCAGATGCTGCAAATCATTTTCTTGGATATTCTGAAAGCATGTTAGATAGACAGAAGGACAGGCATTCAGCAATTTTACATTACCAAACAGTACTGTAAACAGCACTAACAATATAAACTATAGACGAAAAATAAGCGTCCGTAATTAACGAAAAGTACAAGTGCATGCTAGAAATGTATATAGTTTCTGTTTAAACCAAAAAGTGAGTATCTATTTTGGCATTGACGACTTACAAAAGCCTGCAACAGAAACATACAAACAATAAATTACACATCACGTAAGGAAAGCAAGTGCACAAGCATGTATTTATTATTGTGCCAACAATTGTCGATGCATCGCCAAATTAATTGTTCTTTTTTATGCGCACGATAAAGTTTATCGCGGCATACTCGCGAGCGCTATTGGCGACCCGAATTGGCACACGTCTTCGTCTCGGATGTGACCCGTCACCCCCCATCAACGCAAATGTGGCCGACCTTCCAACAAGTTAAGCCACCACGGGCTATCGTGCATCATCAATGCCAGATGCAGCTATTAGCGAACTTTTTAGCCAAGAGCTGCCTTCATCTTGACGTCCAACGCATGAGTGCGGCGCTTGTCTGATCCATGCTGACAAAGTCGTCCATAACCCCCCTTTACGAGAAAGAGAAAAATTCCCAGTGCACATGTTCTTGGGAAACAATTGCCACTTCACGTATATATATATAGATATATATATAAAATGGAACAGAAAGATTTCGAAAGCAGTAAAAGGAATTGTAGAATTCGTTAAAGCAAATATTTTTTCCATTCTCTGAGAAGCCTCGTTTCGGAGTGAGAGTGATATACTAAAGTCAGTGACACTGGTGTTGTTACGCGACGAAGGAGCATAAAATGTTCCATTGCGAGACAACCAGTCCTTCTATACAAAAACTAAGCACACGGTCGTGTTCGTGAGAAATGATCGTCATGGAATGCGCATTTGCCTGAAGGTGTTAGTTTTAAACGCTGCGAATGGTTGTAGGTTTATAGTTTTAAGGTATTTGGTGTGAAAGCTGATAAAATAACATAATTTTTGCGAATATTCTTCTCAACGGCCATGTCGCATCTTCTAGCCGGCCTTATATGTCCTTCAGAAGAAGCAGAATTTTTTCACGAGCACGACGGTATGCTTAGTTTCTGTATAGTGGCCCCACAATTTCTTATATCGCTTTCAAAGTCTTTCTGTTACACCCTGTATATAAATACATTTCCATTTGTATATTTGGTGCCATTTGTATTATTGCAAACTATTTCCATAATTGACGTTATCTAATATACTCTGTATGTAACGTGATCACCTATCAGTTGACAGTATTGCTGTTCGAACATACTTTGAGAAATGTTATCGTAAGGAATACATAAGGGATTCCCTAACGCAAGTCTGCGGTTGGCACTCCTCTTGTGTATGAGGAGATGACTTAATCCTACATATCTCTCAAAGAGTATATTATATCATTTGAGTTAGTACGGCAGCATCGTATTTGCATAGGATTGTTACAACCTGACAGTGACCATTAATTGGCACCAAAAATTACCTAATTAGTTAGCGCTTTAGTGAGATCTCTAATGGTAGCCGGTGCCATCAGAAAGACGTTCAGATTCTGCCCGTGGGAGAAGAAGTTGATCTGCCGCTATTATGTAACCAGCAGGTGCGGCACATTCAGGGTATCACTCTTAGACAAAGTTACAAGCATAAAGCGCTATGAGGGCTTATAGGTCTACACAGACGCAGCTGTTTTACATGCGTTAGCAAACATACTTTTTCTGAACAGAAATTAAGCTTTTCTAGAGTTATACTCGTCTTTGAGTGAAAACCTTGTTGCGATTAGGTGTGTTGCAAACTTGAGACTTAATATCCAAGATGCCCGAATTCTAATTGTTGTAATTATAACCATAATCTTGTGGCCACTGCGTTTACGTATACGTTCCTCGTATAGTACGTTGTGTTGTCACATAGCATATGTTGACAAGTGCACGCAAAAAAAAATCGTGAATAGCTGTTATTGCTTAATAACTGAAGAACTGTTAAAGTCATTGAATACACAAACTACAATTTATCATGATCCAAATACTTGTTCACATGTCATTTGTAAGCCTGGAACGTTGCTTTGCGATGATTTTAACTATTTGAACTCTCTTTTAAATATGTACTGCCAAATAGAATGACATTCTAGGACAACGCTAAGCTTGACTGCGTTACCAGATCTCATCCCTACTATTATCAACTGGCGAAGTACCAGTCAACACGCATATGTATTGAGCCTTAAAAAAATATGTCATTATGAGACTTATCCTCTAAAATTAGAAACAACTCCTTAAAAAATGCTTTAAAAAATTGTTCAATATTTTGTCTAAAAAACAGAATATATCACTTGTTGTAGTGGCTATGACTGACGCACTTCTTACTTATTTAACCCTTTCATCGTAAACGTTTTTAGAAGAAAGTTGGTAATAATGACATTCGTCTATTGTTATCTTAAAGTGAGGCTTAAAGCACCTATAGGCTTGCTCCAGATAAACGCGTAAATAGGGAGGTGTCAACTTCTTCATGTCACTCCTAATTTTCAAGGGAGGACGCCGCTAGCACGCCGCTGCTTCAAATAGCAAATTGGTCGAGCACTACTAATAATTATCGGTTTACTCTTCACTGCACCTCTTTGTGTTTTCTTTGAGCTTTTGGCCGAGTAAATAATAACATAATAGTTACAAATATGGCAGCTTCAAAGAAGGATTAGACCGCGAATAACCCGCTGTTTTGTTTTCCACACCTGCGCCTTGGGGTTCCACAAGTATCTCGTTTGGAATCATTGCTCGTCATAGTATATATATATATATATATATATATATATATTAGTTTGCAAAACGTGACATGCACGTTTCCTAACACGGGCCAGAAAGATCCTAGTTCTTTATTGGGATTCATATACCAAAGGCATCTACTTACAAGGATCTAGAATTAAAAACATTTTAAAAAAGGTTGTTTTTAATTCTAGATCATCCTCCGCTCCCTACGGGCTTGGAACTCACCGCTAGGTATATCTTCAATGCACCAAGGGCCGGACATGTTGAGATATCTAGGGTTTCTCCAACAGTCCTTGTGGCAGCATGGCCGCTGACTCTCAGCGGTATGGTTTATCATATATTCTCAATGAGCATCGCTCAAAGAAAATTCGATCAACAACAGATATCGAACCAGCGACACCCCTGTAGATGTCGACCATGACTAGCGCACTAGTGCCCTAGACCACGCCGCCACTTTTTTACAAGGATCTGGGCGTCATATTTGATGCAATTTTTTAACTAGGCTATACATTTTGAAGACAACCAAATTCACATCACATACTTCTAATTCTATGCCACGCGCTTTTATAATACAAAATTATGTTTTGCGACGACTATAGACGCATTTATACGATATCGTCTCACAGGCAACTTAGCCCATTACGAGCGTCTAAAATGTGGTTGTCAGAGCGTTAAAAAAGTGTCGCTGGTTTGTTTCTAAATCGCCGTTTCGAACGGTACGTTAGCCGCCTAAGCCACCGCCGCTACCATCTATCCACTTTGAGCTATCTTCTTTGAGAGACATTGTTGGTATCTGGCTAAGCAACGTTCGAAACCGTATGTCAATTTAACCTCTTGAAATAGCTGCGCTGTATATTGTCAATAGAATTGCTTTGCTTGTATGAATATGACGCGACGAATGCATGCTGACAAAGCACCTTGCAGTGCCCACTTTGTAACCGAACTAGACTTTAGTCCATTGCAGTACTCATGTGTCACACTTTGAAAAGACAACACGTGAAGTGACACAAAATCAGAGATACGAGATTCTAGATCGGTGTGGTAACTACTGTGACATTTCTAAGTTTAGAACCACGCATACGATGCATTTAAAAAGGGCAAAGGTCATAGGTGGAACAGAAACCTAAATTATTTAAATGTATTAACGTGGTTCATGATCAGTTAATAAAAACGCCAATTGCCTCTTATGCATCGACAGTTCTATGGGGACCAACAAGAAGGCGCAGGGGTCCAGAAAAGATGCGAAATGCGCGTAAATGCGCATTTCAACCCCTAATGCAGGTGTTAAAATACCGCGCTTAACATAGTGGGATGTCGTGGATTCAACACCAAAACTGTACGATGTGTAACTGTGTAACATGCTACAAAAGCTGAAAATACCTATAACAGAGCGTGCTTTATTACATAGGCGTAGTCGTCACTCACTTGGGATAGATTGTAGACTTGTATAGATGACGTCATTATGGAGAGTGCAAAGATGGTGGCGCAGTCCTTGACGGTCGACTTTGAATCGAAGACTCCCTGAGTGTCCATCAGAAGGACAGCGACCTCCTCTCCGGATGGTGTCTTCACCTACAACATGAATAACACCTTATACTAGTAGGAGCGACAAACAGCCTTCACTCAGTAATCATCCGTGATTACTGAGTGAAGGCTGTTTGTCGCTTCCAAATTGTGTTGCAATATGATGATAGTAAGGCTATATTTTAATCCTAGATAATATAAATGCACTAAGGCCGATAAATTAGCGACAGTTTCTGATATACGAGGTTGCCGTAGATTTAAATCTGGTGCGGCACAATCTAAGCGCCAGCAAATAGTATGCTAATTTGTCACCTAATTGTCGGCAAACGATTGAGAAATAAGCATCGCAATTACACTAAGGCCATGGCAAGTGATTAAAGTGCTCGATAGGTTTGGGCACTGCTGCCAACCACTAGACCGGATGCTTCATACTGCTAGCCGATATTTCTTCATAGTTAAATGATTGTGTTAAATGTTGATGAAAACTAAGCCCAGCAAAACTGGTGTCTGGTAGTCAGACTAACTCAGACTAACATTCATCGTTTGCATCACTCCCGTTGTGAACATCTAGATGTGTACGTCCTAATGCGTAAACAAACTACGCTAAACGCAGGAGTAACCTAAACGCCGTATAGCTTTATTAAATCTTCGGTAAATGGCGGTACACCTTGGTAAAAGCAATTTTTACATTGTCACACTTTCATATATACATTAAGCTCTTTTCAAATAAAGAAAGTGTAGAGATGCGGGATGGACTTATCGGCCCACAGTGTTTCCGCCTAATCCATGCGTATTCCTTTCGTTTTCTTTTAATTGGTAAAATAGCTTATAAAAGAGAAAGGTGGTGTTAACAAACGTGTACGGCAAATTGTTGGCCCCGAACATTGGCTAACTTGGCCCATTAGGCCTGGCTGAGTCTAGTGGTGGTCTCATGGTCCCAATTTCCCCGTCGGGGCTGCATTCCTACGCTGGACGCCGATGGAGAAGTATATAAGTACATACATCAGGAACTCGCTTTTTTGTAGCGAGTACAACTCGGTCGCCCACTTTCTGTAAGAGTGGCCTCGTGTGGGGATCAGATTCACAAAGACATCACATCTGAACGAAAACAGTCAGTCACCGTGCCGTGTTAGACCAGGGCCACCCATTCCACCACCAGACCCCCCCCCCCCGAACATGAAAACTGTATTTCCATTTTTAGGAGCCTCGTGGGATTGCGCACCCAGAAGACTCCGGCCGAATGCAGGGTTCCAGCTTAGAGTCATTTATAGCAGTGTTTCCGTCCCAACTCGAACCTCAAGCATAACAGCCAGCGCCGGCCCAATACGCTCATCGGCTTGCCGGACACTCAAGCGGTTTCACTATTTGAGCCACCAAACGAGAAAGAAGGGTCAGCGCAGACATGGATGTTCGCGTGGCTTAATAGAACTTCTACCAGAATGCCGGTTATGCCAGCGGGTAGAGCCTGGAACGGTGCCACGATACAGATGCGTGACACAGCTTGAATGCTGGCCTTTTCGGTCTTATCAACAAGTGGAAGGAGACCCTAGTACTGAAGCCACGTCCTTCGTTCGGCTTACATCTTTTGGAAACTTGGGTTTTAGGAGCCCCTCTTTTTGTCCGCGGGGAGTTTAGTCTACGTCTGATTCAGCGCCTGAACAAAATGCGTCTCATGCGCTCTCGGAGAGCAAGCCAACCACCATGTCCGTTTCCGTGTATGGAGGCCACCACCACCGGGACGGTAATCACCCGTGCCTACCTACATCAATAAATAGCAGAGCCCGTAGTCCAGCCATTATAGATATTAAGGAAACAAGTCGCCGAGGGCATCGACACAATTATTGTTAAATGGGTCCGTGCAACTAAGGCTACTAGACAGGTCGCACTTAACCAGGATATCTCACGAAAGATCCCTGCAGGCTTCCAGCAAAGGGACAACCTCCTAGTCATGACCATCATATCGATATGATTTCTAACCAAAATCTTTGCTTATTTCGCTTCCTAGATCTACCTTAAGATGCTTAATTTGATTAGCAAATTCTAATTTCACCGGGTTAGTCAACAGTGACAGTGCAACTGCCGCGGCGAGACCTAATCAAATTTGTTCTGTAAAAACACAATTTTAGGAAGTTTGCTTGTTATTGCGTCCATTCTGACACCTTTGCTATTTACTTTAATGGCATACCTAGAAAACTGGGTAGAATGTCAGACCAGGTGATGATAGAACAATGTTTCTGGCGTACACGGTGATATCCTCCCGATGCATTCAAGATCATATTCGGCCTGCATTGTAGTATATCTTCCGGCCTAAATGTTAACATTTGTCTTTTCCTAAGGTCATGTTTTGCAAATTTAGAAGGCAACTGGCCCCGCAATAACAGCCTAGAGTGTCAGAGTCCCAGATGCTTCCAGCAGGCTGATAAAAGTATCGTCGTAAGCTCTTGCCCGCCTTATAGCGCATGTAAGTAATCTATGATTAAAACAGATTTTGCCCAAAAATACACATTCATATGTTGTCCGAGTATGCAACAAAAAGGTGATCTGAGGCATACGTTAAATGGTAATAACTCGACTAGAACGGCTTCTCAAATCAATAAGCATCTTCTCACCGCGTCAATTTAGTTTAAATCGCACAGAGACGTTTTCTTATTATTTTTATTTCCCCGAATTTGCAATTCGGCCAGAATCAAAATTTTCACATCATATTACGATTGTTTAAACAATTTTGTGAATTATATATATATATATATATATATATATATATATAGAGAGGGGCGCAAACGTACAAGTAGATCATATCGCGCACCTTAAAGACTTCATTCCATATGAGAATGCCGCTCGTATCGCGTTCACTACCGCCTTTCCAGCTGAATCCCTGCAGTGGCGTGTCATCGTTGCCAAGCCAGTTCTTAGCGCCGCTAGCACGCATATACCTGATCACAATTATATCACACCAATACACTAACGCGAGTACATCTGCCATTGTATTGCTTTTTTTGCCACTTTATACATATAAGAGTTACATTTCAAAAATCTTACAAAGAACGCAAAACAAACAAACGTGTACTACTATTTGACGTAGTTGCCCCAACGACGTGACTTGCTCCACTAAATCTGGCATCTCATCTTCTGAAGAGGCTTTGAAGGTAGCGGGTTAAAAAAAAGCGACGCAATCCCAAACAACAGTCATTCGCATAACACTGTTTCTATAGAAAGCCGGGAAAATATTAATATGCGGTTGCTTTCTATACCGGACACCACCTGGAGCACCAGAATACGCGTTAGATCGTGCTCTTATCTTGGTATGCACGTTTTATTAAATACCAATACTACCGAAAGCTAAAAAAGATCGTTTCAAACAACTGAAATTACTTAGTCGGATTTCAGGAGGATCTTGCTAGGTTCTTCTTTTATTCGCGTCAATCCAGTTGCAGTGTAGGCGGCTGCATGGCGACCATGTTTGATTTCAAAGCTGACTAAAAAAGCTCCAGCATGTTAAAGTGGTCACCGGCCAAGATATTGCCGGCCTTTCGGCAATAGCGATGCCGGGGGGCTCTCAAGGGCTTAGCATACAAAGGCCGTTTCCCTATACCCGCGCTGACGCTGAAACGCTTCATCGGCCAAGACCACGTATATGGTTTTTAAATACTAGGATCGTCCATTTGTAATGCAAAAATGTTCTCCCAAACCAATATAGGCTTAAATCCTACTATGTTTTCCTGAATGACAATACAATACTAATATCGCTTGTATCTACTGGATATACAACGCACTGTGTAAAACTACATAGGTTTGTATACAAAACATCTCAAAACGCCACCAATAGAAATGTAACAACATAGTATCAAGCAGTCAATTATCTCACCCAACCTAAGCGTAACTGAAGTAGCTGTCTTGCACATCTCCAGAAGAATGTAAGATTGCCAAATGTAAAAGGGGTCATCGTTCAAAAGCTACCCCACCATTCTTTTGCAAACTAAGCATATTTGTCGGCAAAAGTTGGTGTGAGTCGCCGCATTGTGCACAATGTGCATATCGACGAAGATCTACAGTTCTACCGGCTTTGGCAAGACTCTGAATCCTACTGATTACCACCAACACATTAGGTACGAATGCTGGTGTCTGCACAATAGAGAAACCTAGGAGCAAAAATATAGAATAAGAAGCCTACGATTTGAAAACCCTTATTAGAGACGAGGCAAGCGGTTCTATCTCGACTAGGAGTGGGGAGCCACAAGTAGCTACATCCTCATTCCAGCGATGCACTACTCTTAATAGTGCATCGATGGATTGGCCGAGGCGGGCTCAATACTTGGCTGCCTTGATTGCACGACCTAGCAAATCAGGATTTTTGTCTCTGGGCCATCTAAAGGGTTTGGCAAAACCCCGTTTGTTTGTGTGAATAATCGAGTATACGCTAAATACTATAACATGCGCCGCCATTCGGTCTGGCGCATGTTAATACGCGTGCAACAAAATGGTTCAAGCAAGTAACAGAAGCCGGATACCTCGGTATCCTACTAGATGACACAAGGGTATCAGGGGGCACTAATCACATTAAAAAGTGCACGGTCAATGCGGCTAACGCGATAGGCAAGATCCGGACGAACATCCAGCCTCTAGGGTCGATTCCCACACAGCTCGAGAGGGGAAACACTTCTCACTCGTAGCAACAATGCATTCACCCTCCTCCACCAAAATAAAAAAGTTGCAGTCATTTTCGAATGCGTATCATACCCAGCGGTCGAGCAGTTCTTGAAACATAGTAAACTGGTTTATGGTATTTCAGCAGTAACACGACAGGTAAATTTGATAAAGCGACGCTCAAAATCTTAGCTGTTACGACGTACTAAGTTTAGACACTCCCACCGTTTAACCTAGGCAAAAATTGCAACGAATTTCACCACCCTCTGCTTAATACCCAAATCCATCCATATAAGACGTGTGTTCTCCTAAACGTGCATGTTCTGTTACTGTTTTAACTTTTGGAACGTAACTACATTTTTCAAATTGTTCGCTTACAATCGTTCGCTTACTAATCAATGTTGAACCCATTGCATCGGTATGATTCCCTAATTGAAATTCACAAACGTCGCATTTATACTTCCCCTATACTTTTTCGTGAAATGTATGTTACACGCCTGTATAGAAACACCTGTACATTTATTAAGCCGTGATAATGTATTAGATTAATGATGAGACGTATCGTAAAAGAGGCGAAGAAAAAATTGGTATTTGAGCTCTCAAAAGTGCATTGTGGCAATTCTTAATGTTGAGTTAAAACATATAGCATCTTAAACGCTTTAACAGTTAACATAACCAGCCCATATCTAGTATTTTGTAGTAATTCACTTGAATTGCACACTAATAGCAGCAATTTGATTGTCCCGTCGAAGCCCTAAACTAGCACAAATTGCATAATTCTATGCGATTTGCTTCTCGCAGGAGTTTAGGAGTGTTTAGCATTTCTGCCAAACAGGACAATCTATTTGCTACATATGGTTCAAATTAATTAAATTAATGAAAAAATGCTATTTGTAGTTCCTAACAAACATAAAACACAGTGATGGTATTGTGAGCTTCAAAGGTTCAATAGAGGTTTAAAAATGTGGGCCTTATTATTTAAACAATAACTTAGCGGCCCTTTGAAAAAGTGAACGTTTAAATATTTAGTAGGATTTTTATTTATGCTATAAAATGTCTACCACGTCGAGAAAAGCAGCCGCAATAATTTAATTTCTTGCCAGTAGCACATCATTTTCTGTAGTGATATCGTTCGAAGCGGTATAACGCTAGACTAGTAATACCTTTGCCATGAAACTCAACCTGTCCATAATATATAAAAGAAAGTTGATATAATTATGTTTAGTTACTAATGATTAACTCGACAATTTGGGCTACAAGGCCAGAAACTACTAAGTACATGTTTAGGTTTCATTTAAGACTGGGTGCCACTGTCGTTTTTTAATTAAACTATGCACATTAAGAGGCGTGAAGTAGCGTCAATGAGTACACAGTACCGATGTTAGGGTCACAGGGACGCAAATAGGCAGTTTGTAGAATCTAGCTGTTGCAAATTAGATGAGATAGATAAAATAGATCCGCCAATACTAACGTTATCTAGGGAGCCCTCTCAATGATTTCAATAGCATTATATATATATATATATATATATATATATATATATATATATATATATATATAACCTCGATTGTGCGTGCTTTGTGAGGAGAAAAAATAATACTCAACCAATTTGAACAAACCTGAGAAAAAAATCCAGCAAAAAGCTTTTTCCCTTGCGAAAAGACCCGGCAACCGACACCACGACAACTTTCTTGTTTTTAACATCTTCTCGAAGCAGTAACTTGGTTAGGTCAACGTCATTAAATCCGTGTGAGTGGTCGCTGCTTGTCAGTATCTGTATAGGCTTAGGCACGGGGACCTGTTCGCTCTGGATAGGACGCTTCGCTGGTGTGATGGCCGCTAGCCTCGAACAAACCGCCATCTGCTCCTGTCACAGAACACACTTCAAGACGAATCGCGTCTAACTAAACCTCGTTGAAAGTCAGCCCGTTCCGACCGGCCGCCACCAACAGCAGCTCTACTGTATCGCCTACAGCATCTACACAATTTTATAGCTTGTCGGAAGCTAGAAACAGTGTTCTGGTCAGAAGACAACAACGATGCTATGAGCAGACGAGCTAGCATCGAACGCAAGCGTATACGATCACAACACGTAGACTTGTAATGTTAGCAGCTGTTGTGTATGTGCGCACACGATCAAAGGAAACGCGATTATTTATGGCGTGTGCGCTAGAGCAAGAACGAAAACGGAGCAATGGAAAAATACCGCTCTACAAGTGACCCACTCTGAGAACCCAATCAGTAACCTAACGACGCCACACCAGAAAGGCGCCATCTAGCAGACGGCCACCGACGCTTACCGACGCTCGCGTCATTGCAGAAAACGTATCGTTTCACGCGTAAGCCTGTTATCATCATTAACCGTCAGTTAGCCTTTATTAAGAAGCGATGAGTAGCTTTAAAGCGAAATTAAAATACAATTAAGCCTGAGTATGCTTGTAACCAGTTGTGTCAACCTCTAACGTAAACACTAGCGATTCTTATATAACTAATTGATCTCGTTTATCTCAAGATTGTTCTTAAGCTGGTATGTGGGCTTGAAAGCGTATAGCTCGGGCAAACTTTGGTTTGCTTGAAAGATATTTCACAATGTGCATGACGCGAATCATTTTCTTGTTAAGGCGGGTAAGACGCCACGTTTTTTAACCTCACGTCAGGCTGTACGCTGGTTATTGAGATAATTCGGTTGGTAGGGTAAAAAACGCCGCGTACTGTATCATTTTAATGCTTTGTCTTGAGATGGCAAAATAAAGTTGAAAAAGTTAAACCGGATGTTGTAGACCTTAATATATACAGTGCCTTCCTCCTATGTTCATGCATAGTTCATGGCTATTATCGCTTGATTTGTTTAAATAGGAACTTTCTTGGAGAATAAACAAAGTATATCTGTCGACTCTTAAGCGTATTCAAGATATTATGCGCCTTCCTGCCTCGCCCTTTCAAAGAGATTGCAGCACTTTCAAATGACATGTCTAAAGCAGCTTACACCAGTATAAGTAGAAATGGTATATGCATATTCAATATGAATAAAATAAATATGATGGTTACCTATAACTAAATTATAGTTTTAAATAATTTAGATTTAGTAAGAAAAGTGGCGGTGACACAGTTTTTTAGGCAATCCTGCTTTATAGGAGTAAGCGACAAAGAAAGGAATGCTGCAAGGTTATCCAAGTGTGTGCACTCAAAAGCTGCAAACATTTAGCGGCGACGGAGTTGCTAACCGAAAGAAAGTTGTAAAAAGGGAATCCATAATGTACATGTTGACATATTGAGTTACGAGTAGCTCAGCACAAATTAAGACCTCAAAGTTATCAGGAAGTTTAATGCAAAACCGTAAATTTAAATGGATTGAAGTACCAATTTATTATCTTAAGTACCGGAAGCGTATCAATTTACTATTTGCCGTCTTTGCATGCACCGCGAAAGACTTGGACATACTCCGATGTTTTAACCAGGCAGTAAGTGAAGGGTCACTTGTCGTCGCTGGCTTTATGGCGCTTATATTAGTGCCGGCCATAGCTG
Organism: Dermanyssus gallinae; assembly: GCA_003439945.1. Classification (NCBI taxonomy): domain Eukaryota; kingdom Metazoa; phylum Arthropoda; class Arachnida; order Mesostigmata; family Dermanyssidae; genus Dermanyssus; species Dermanyssus gallinae. The sequence goes on from QVRM01005250.1 coordinate 30,966, forward strand.
CTATACAACAGAAGTTAAAATGCAACAGCAAGCCGTTTAATACTATGTTAGTATACTTCACATTATTTGAGAAGGGTTCTTTGGATACGTCAAAACTATAGATTGGCAATAAACGGAAACTATATTTATAAGTGTTGTGTTTTCCATCATACCTTATTGCCTTTGCTACTATAAGTAAAATCCGGACAGAACGCCGGATTCGTTAAATATTTTCCCAGTTTGTAAAATGACCAACTTTTAAAGGTGTTTTTGACAGAGATGCGGGCCAAGGACCGTGTGGAGTTTTACTAGAGCGTACAGCAATGCCGGCAGCAACATTTGCATAAACAGCGGAGCTGAGACCAGCGTTTAGTCCAGTTACAAGGCGAGAAAAGTACCGGTGTGTTTTTAATGCAGAGAACGAGGGCAGACGATAAAAAAACTCCATGAAGGCTTACATGCGGACGGTGGCTAAGCTAGCGAAATTAGAAATCATGTGTGGCGTAGTTACTCAGTAATTTGAAGGAAAAGGGCCCAGTGCGAATTTAAGGCAAAACCAAGCGGTGCAACGTTTTACATGTATGTGATGTAAAGAACGGCAAGGCAGTTCCCCCTGTGCTGCCCAGAATAGATATACGTTGCATGAAAGGCAGTATATATTCAAAAAATTACTAATTATTATTATTATTATTTTAGGCAAGAAGAATACAGTCGACACTACACTATGATGCGCAAGTCATATATCAAGTAGTGAGTATCCAAAGTAAGAGTTAGAGACGCTATCGTAATTAAGAAATGACCAGCGCCAACAGGAGGGTCAACCAGACTACTGCCAAAAAAAGCGGTATGTAATAGTAGGAAGTATTACAATGGCGCTTGTGAGAACACTAGTCTTTGACATGATAGAGAAAGTCCAACTACGTCATGTCAGTTTTATTTACGTTGGCATAAGATGCAATAGAGTATGGAAAGTAAGAATGGTATTTTTGTTGGAGAGTATCAATCGGTATTCTAAGAATAACGTGCACTAGCAATTCATTAACAACGATAACCATGTGCAATGTTAGGAAGCATTGACAAGGTTATGGATAAAAACAACATGCTAATAACTGAGTGTTTATTGAAGGATCAGGATGGAGAAGAGAAGACTAATACGTAAGGCTCAGAAAGTAAGGTTCAGCGTACATCTGCACTCTCCAAAAAGCAATCCTAACGTATTGCCAGAACTAAGTTCTGCAGGCGAGGAGAAAAGAAGCAATAAAAGTGAAGTTCGATGTATAGAGGTAGACAGTATTTTGCTTGTTGTTGGAAACGTCCGCTAGACCAAAACAGCGTGTGTTTTATATGTCGCCGAGGTAGACCGCTCTTTAGTGAGTTTTGCTCGCAAAGTCCGAGTTCTTAATAAGCTAATTGGTTCATTCTGCACATAATTTGTCTACAATATGTGAGACTGGTGTTTTTGCACGATGTAGGAGCGCAAAATGTGCAATTGCGAGACAATTAGTCTATTTACACAGAAACTAACCATCGTGTTCGTGAGAAAATACTGCTTGCTCTGAAGAACATATAACGCCGGCCAGAAGATGCGACATGGTCGTTTAAAACGGAATTTGCAAAAATGAAGTTATTTCATGGCAATGTGCGCCACGGTTGCGGATTGATCACGATTTTTCGGCGGGCATGTCGATACTTAGTGCATGCATAAATGACTGTAAGGCGACGTTGCGGCTGTCGCGCGACATGTATTATTATGCATGCAGGATTTTTTTCACGAACACGACGGTGTGCTTAGTTTCTGAATAGAAAGACTGGTTGTCTCCTAATTGCACATTTTGCGCTCTTATGTCAGGCAAGAACACCAGCGTCACAAAGTGTAGTAATTTCACTCTCACTCCGAAACAAGACTTCTCAGAGATCATGTTGCTTTGAATAAGCCCCCAAAGGCCCTTACACCTAAATGCATTTTTTCTCACCACACCAAGATACTTGTACTGACTTTTATAATCCAGTTCCTTTCTTTGTACTACAAGCTTCTTGTTCCCCCAAACCTCAATAAATACTAAAATTGCTTTTTGTTAGATAAACGCCGTGCCCGGTTCCTCCGCAGCTTCCCCACATGCATTTAAAATTTGTTGAACTTCGTTAGTGCCCCGCCCTAACACTATTAAATTGTCGGCAAACAGCAGCACTGGTGTCTTGATATATACACTCTTTTCCCCTATCTGCCATTCTAAACCCGTTTATTAATCCTTTGCGCTATTCTCTCTATACAGGGTCATTCATATCGTTATGTACTTATTTCGAGGTTTGGTAGAACTCGACAAGAAAATATTTTTCCCAGTGGAAGGAGGACGCGGCAACGGCTTGTTTAAGAGAGAGAGAGAGTAAAATTTATAAAAGTTGTTATTCTGCCTTTTTTTCTTCTACATAGTTCTGCGAAATCTACGTTTGCGGGAGAACCATGGAGGAACCGATTATAAAAGTCGATATGTTGTTATGTTTTACGTTAACGCCGTTTCGTGAAAAATCGTTAAATTTTCCCATTACGACCAAAAATGTATGTCCAAAAGACCAGTCTCACGCAATAACAAATTTAGCGCCCACCATTTCCGTACCAAAGTGATGGCGCTGCGTTACGTAATTGTCAAGTAACTAAGCTTTTTCGATAGCCATATCGAAAACGAAGGCATGCATACGTGCATAGAGTGTATGATAAAGTTAGGTACATATTTTGAGGTTTGGTAGAACTCGGCAAGAGGATAATTTTTCTTAATGGAAGGAGGGGGCGAAACCGTCTTGGGAAAATTTTACGGTTCTGAACGTGAAAACTTGCACGTAAAACATAACAACCATAACTGTCGAAAAAACTTAGTTACTTGACAACTACGCAACGCAGCACCGTCACATATACAGACAGTCTGTATGAAAATTCTGCTTTCTGAAGGACACACAACGCTGACTAGAAGATACGACGTGGTCGATCAAAAAATAATTCGCAAACATTGAAGTTCTAGTGTTAGCTTTAACCTCCAATACCTCAAAATTATAAACCTACGACTTTTCACAGCGCGAATAGTTGTGCGTGTGCTTCTTCACACTAAAGAGCGAAGGAGTAGATCATTGTTGTTTGCACTCAATCTCGACATGCCCGCCAGAAATCTTTATTTACCCTATAAGCACGCATCGAATCGCCATTGTTGTCGCATTTGTTACTTTTGAGCGCCGTTAATGCCCGCTTGGTTTCAAATTTTAGGTATTAAACGTGAAAGCAGCAAGTTGGTTGCTTTTCTCCACAGCTTTACGGGCTTTAATTAATTATAATAAGAGACCCAAATCGAAAACACGTTACCGCCTCATTAGGAGACTGTCGAAGAAATGCCACGCAATGTCGAGCGAGTACAAAAGCGGATTTATTTAGTTTGAGTCTCACACTACTTGCTGATAGCTGCCAGCGACGCACGTACGCTATGCATTCCGGAAACATTTATGAAAAGTCTCATTAAAAGCTTCTTCTTTGTTGGCTTTTTTCTCTGAACCCCTGCCTTCGGAGCAAAGGTGCCTATCTGCGTGCACCACTGATTCCATACAACGACCGGGATTTAAAAAATGTACACTTCCTGTTCCCATTAGTAAACGCAGTTCTAAGAACGCTGAAAATTTAGTTTGCTGTTGTACGGCTGGCAAGCTTGTAGCCCGGAAGCCATAACCCCTCGACCGAGAGAATTTGCTACAAAAGGCAGATTAAATATGCCGCGAAAATATTTATTTTTTGTTTCGCGCAATGCAACTACAGGCTGCAGATTTGTCCGGAATGAAGCACTCAACAATATCTGAAGTTCTCAGCGGCTTTTAGCGGGAGACAGCAAAAAGCCTCAACAACACTCGATAAACGCTTTTATATATCGCAAACCATAACGATTGCCGAACAAAAGACATAGACAATTGTTTGAATTTCATTCTTTTTTTTAGTATGTTAGTCAGCTTTGCCTTTACTAAAATCTATAGTATGCCAGCTCTCCTCTTTTTTGCAAACCGTCTCTTTTGCTTAACCCTTCTCTGCATAGTTTTTATTATGTCCCTCACCGCTACTAGCTGATATTACTGCATTTGTTTTAATTTCTCAAGCTCGATCTGGCAGTTTATTGGCTGTTTCTTAGAGATTGCAACATCTTAAATGGCAAGCTCACTTTGCCTCAAGTCTCTCCTGATGCTTTACCCAAATAAATTGGTAATCGTTCGACCCTAATATAAAAAAAAACCGAATACGCGCGAATACCCTGTTTATATGCTAAGCTCAACACTGCCGCAAATTAGAACAGAAACGCTCTGCCTCGCAATTACCCCAACTTACCCACAGTGGGCAGCCACTCGCCAATGATAGGCATTTCAGTGACCTTTGAGAGCCCTCCACGAGCTAATACTACGAGAAAGCAAACTATTTAAGTAGCTTTTCGTTCAATCAGACAAAATCAGAGTGAATGGCTGTTCCGCTGGGGTTGAGTCCCACACTGCTTGAATTGGAAAGTGGGACCTCCTTATTTTCTACTCGTAGCAATAGTACGTAAAAGTATTTAACCCTCCTTCATAAAAAAAGACGAATTTAGAAGTCAGACGAAAGCTGTAAAGAGGCGCCTCTAGGAACTTTTGAAAGGTGTACTGTAATGGCATCTCTCAATGGTTTGACTTCGTGTGACCAGCAAGAAAACTATGTTTAAGAGCAGAGAAACAAGGCAACTATGTTTATCCAGTGGTTAACTACTGAAGATTTAAGTGGCTTTAAAGCACAGATATTTAGAAAATAAGCTTGTAGCAAGTATATATATATACATATATAAATATATAATATTTTTACATTTTTTTAACTAAACGATTTTTTATTTAATGTAGTCAATCATTTGTGGTCGGAACAAGACATTTAGGTCCCTGCGAATGTGTGCGAGTATATATATATATATATATATATATAACTAACTTATTCGCTGAAAAAGTACGAGTGTAAGACAGAATCGCGAGATTACGAATGCGGAACATAGGGCAGTTGCAGAGTGGTCGCACGTTTGTGGTCCGTGGCGGGTTGGTACGAGGCGCCTGCAGGTCTCTATTCGGACTGCTAGGGCACGCTCCCCAGTGCGGAAACACTTCTTCGGCGGAAGCGCCTTACTTACCAGTGCCTCTTTCACTAAACCGGTATCGCTTAGGTTTCAAATATCCGATTGCCGTCGGTTTTGAAATTCAGCCTGAATCCTGCCCATATAACGTTTCTGGCTTTTTTGGCTATTAAATTTCCTAAAAAACACACCGTACCTTGAAGAGAGGTTTAGCGCATTGTTTTGAATTTCGGCTTAATTTGGATTCTGTCGTTATACTGCGCAAGTTTACGGTATCCAACAAAATATATAAAATGTAAAACAAGTTCCTATGCCGAGCATTCTAACTTCATAAAGGAAAGTAATCTACAATTTATAAAAGGACGATAGTGTTGCAAAAGCATTTTCGGTCAAAAAGTAAAAAAACAGCTATCTGTCCAGCAACGTCGACCTCACCACAAAACGTCAAAAGTAACGTTCTATGCGCAATGCTATATTGTCTATTTATTGTCCAATCTAACAAAATATTTATAAGTCCAGCTATAAACACTATTGAGCTTTATAAACAAAGCCGCAGCAAATTAATGAGAACGCATTTTTTTGGTATACATCTTTTTTTGTTCTCTGCTTTGGGTTACCCTTAGGACTGGCATGGTTAAGACCAGAAACAATGGTCACACGAACTGACGCCTACTATCGCTTCCGGAGGGGGACTAAGAGAAGATGTGTGGAAGACAAAGATAGGAAGCAATAAAAAAAAACATGATCACGCAACATCAGCACACCACGCAGTAGCAGAGCTTTGAGGAAGATAGGACCGTACTGGCAGTTTACGGAGCAGCCGTTACGGCAACGACGCTGTATACCAGAGAAACAGATATTGTCAGTCTCTCTGACAAGAATGAAAAGCACGGATTGTACTCTGTTTTTGTCTGAAATTATTTTTTACACAAAGAACGTAGATTCTTAAATACGTCAGTGCCGCCAATTACTACGGTCATTCACTTTACGACGAGCAGTCACTTACTGCAGACTGCCACTGATCCGCGCCTTTATGTTGAACCGCCTTGCGGTTACAAAGCCAACCAATCTTAACGTGTCGTTAGTTTCTGAGCAAACACTTAAAATTAAACACTTAAAATTAGAGTGCGCGACAGGGACAGCGGTCGGAAAGTGATGAGTCTCGTGTGCACCAGGGGTTCGCAGCTATTAAAGAGGTTATATCTGATCCGAGGTTAGCTATTGAAGATTTAAATATAACCTAAGCGTATGTTTGATGAATCGGCGCTTGGGCACAACATTTCTGGTGCTCTATCTTTTATTATGCTTAACATCCACCAGCTCGGGATCTGTTTAGAAACAACCGACGCAAGCCAGATGGGCTGACCTTAACCCCTCTTGAAGAGAGTCGGCCGCTCGTATGAGAAAGCACTGTTACCAACACTCTCACACCTTCCATTGTCGGCCGCGGTTCTAGCTGGGTTAGGCAGCCGTGCGAACTGACGAAAACAAGATAGAAAATATTCCGGGGCTTAGCGTCCACAAGTGTTTTCGCCACTGGCGTTGTTTGAGGTGCTGAAATGATTAGGCCTCTCACCAAATAGTAATATTGCAGAAGGTGTTAGACCTGAAAGTTACAAGTCATCCAAGGGCAGGGTGGTATTTTTTACAAAGGTTCTTATTAGTAGTCATCCCCTTGGAGAAAGGAGGGTCAATAGCGGAAAAACAGCATGGAGTTAGGAAATAAAAATAAATTGACTCATCAATTGGGGAGCCGCTAACAGCAATCTGCGATACGCTGTCTAGACCGAGGAGGTATCTGTATGCTTTGTTTGTGGATTAACATGTGCGTTTGACATAGGACCAAGGGATAAAATAGTCGCACAGTTGGCAAAATTTGGAGTGCTAGGAGCAATTCTGAGGTTACTTATCAATACCTTAAGACATAACATGGTGCTGATTGATAACGGTGTCCGGCATTTGCGGGGGAGGTGGCTCAACCCGCAGGCGTTCACCATAAGGCAACAAACTTCCCCACCCCCCCAGGCTCGGTATTACTTTGGCATTACATCGAAACCGTGGGAGAGGCGTCCCTGCCGTTCTCCTTCAATCAGCTCTATCCCTTACTATCATCCCGCATGTCTACCTGCGGTTGGATAGGGGGATGCCATTTTGTAATCCGTCCTGTGAGGGTGCGTCGAGACCATGAGGGCCTGGCTGCTCCCCACCCCCTCCCCCCTCCCTCGGCTCCTCGTCTCGACCACTCTCCCGAGAGACCCGCTCAAACCTCTCCCGCCTGGCCGTTTCCTTGGCTGTCTTGAGTGTCAAAACAGCGTCGAACAAGTTCGTCGCCTCCCTCCATGCCTCCGCCGAAGTCATCATATGGGAGACCACCTCCTTGATGGGTCGGCCCCTCACAGCGGTTGGTGCTGCGTCCCGTGCTTCCCTGAGAGCATCACACCGCAGAACAGTATGCTCTACGTTGTCCGTTTCTCCAGAGTCGCACAGTACGCAGATATCGCTGATGGCCTTCTTGATCCTTGACAGGTAGCTCTGGAACTGGCCGTGTCCGGTCAGAACCTGAGTCGTCCAGTAGGAAAGCTCCCCGTGTCGGCGGTCATACCATACCCTGAGGTCCGGTATCAGACTCTTGGTCCAGCTCCCTGTGGTCACACCGGTCTTACCTGCGCCCATTCCTCATGCCAGGCCGATATGGTGGCACTCTTGGCCCTGGTGAGATCCAGACCTTCGTCTAGATACATTTTACTTCGTTCAGCCACTAGGAGGTCCCATGGCAGCATTTTGGCTAGGACCAGGAGAGCTTCGGTCGAGACTGTTCGATACGATAAACTTAGCTCACTGCATCTGGGATGTAGTCACCACTTGAAGCATGGCCAGAGAAGATGTGCTTCAAATCAGGGAAACAGGAATCCAGTATCTGTAATCAAATTCCCATACCTAGGTAAACAAAATTACATACCCCTTATCAACAAGCGGTAGTAGCTTTCGATCATACATTAAGGAAAGCGTCAGGAAGGCCACCATTCCAGCTGCGGCAATTTAGCACTCACTTACGCTGTTTCCGTACTTCTGCGAGGACTACCAGGGAGGAGAAAGGACGGGATGGACCTGAGTTTTTTTCAAAGGGAGAAGAGCTTAAAACAAAATTGGGAAAAGACAGTAGCTATAAAATTTCGAAGAAGCGGCCGTATGGCCAAAGACGTCGTGCTTCAAATCAGGGGCACGTAAATCAGGGATTTGTAAACAAATTTAGATTACACCTAGGCATTATCTTATCGAGAAGCGGTAGCAACTTTCGATCATACATCCAGGAGAGGGTCAGGAAGGCCACCATCGCAGCTGCAACAATTGAATGCCCGTATATGATTTCGGTTTATACAGGTATCACTTATTTCGGGATACCGATAGCACTTATCGCCACATATGGTGTTCCAGTAATATGATTTAAAGTGGGAGTGGACAAATCGCACTTGATTGATGATGTAAAGTTTTTTTTTAAAAGAGGGTTTTGCGCTATCGATTGCATGCAGGAATAGGGCTGTCCACGTAGTGGAGGCCGGCCCGCTCCTGACGAAAGATCTGCAAAAACGGTGGCATCTGAAGAAAGCGTGCGCCTTTAACGTTTATATGCGGAACTGGCAAAACAAAATTAGTGAGGTGGGCATAGGAATTTACAGAACAGCAGCAATGAAGAGCACTAAGTGGCGGACTACCGGAATGAGGGATCGACATCTAACCACGGCTAAAGCAGCCCACGGATTTTACCACGTTCTGTGCAACGTGAAGGGTTTTCATGAACTATGGATGTCGATGCAGGCAGTGCTGGAGCAAACGTATTTTTTTCTTCACGTCTATAGCAGTTTTAGCAAAACGGTAGATTGTTGATTGTCTCAAAACACTGATATAAAATAAACATATTTACTCAGCCCGAACGGTTATATAATAAATAATAGTACTCATTTTGAACATATACTATAAATATATGTGTATTATAAACTCAAAGCTTGCCAAATAGCATTAAAAAAATAGGTTTTAGACTTTGGCAAGGGTGACAAAATTGCTTACAAAAAATAGCCCGCCTTTTTGGAATAAGCAACCGAAGAAGAAGCTAGCGTTGTCTTTACAGCTGGGACATACAATAAGCATGACAACTATACTAAATTTACCTGTGGAATAATATGAGTAATATAGACTAAGAATCAGAGCACCGGGAATTATATGACTAAGAGCCGATGTAAGTTTCACTTCCGCAATGCGGTTAGAAACGAGCTCAAGCAATTAATCGATTTTCTCTCACGTGAACCGGTCACACAGTAATGTCGTTGCGCTCACGGAATTGAAACTGGCAGTTCGCGGCCGTTCGGATGATCTATGATGTAACAGACATTTCTGGCTCTACAAATACTGTTCCAAAACTACGTAATATTCTACTGAAGCAGGTACATCTTCGGTAGTTTTATTTTTTCGGCAGCCAGAATCCTAGGAAGTTTTGTCCACAGATCCGAGGAAAAAAAATACCGTATACTTTACTCCATCCGACTAGACGAAGAATGACATCTAAAACTTGAATAGATTGCTCGCCATAAAAAAAACAAGCATGGCTTACTTGAAAGCCTTGACAAACCACAGTAACTTCCAAAAGCTAGCTGCACAAGTACAAAAAGGCCCTCAGTGCCAGCGTCTGCGGCCATGTACTAGAACGCTCCAGAACGCAAAGTATTGGCTTGGCCAGACAGCGGACCAGCGCATATCCTCAACGCGTTTAGTGAGAAAAAGGCTTCCCTCGCTTAAAGAAGAAGAGTATCCGTTATTAGCGCAATAACGTTCTTCTGGCAAGACAGCACTTGACCCTACCTGTATAAGTCATTATTTGCACTATTACCCAGGCAGAATTAAAGAGAAAGATAGTTAATAAATAAATGAAGGGTGTGCTATAGATCGGCGGCTATCAGCTCGCACAAAGCTGAAAGTAGTGTGTGTCTTTATTTTGATCGAGCAATGCTACAAAAACTACGTATTGATTACGTCTAGTGTATATCTTTAAAGTCTGTTTCTCAAGCCTATTTGCGTCTGGTGACTCCCGTGTGGAGTCTCTTATACTGTGCTAAAGAGTTGTCTCTTTTGCTTCATTCGCTATGTCTAGCAGTAGAAAGGACAGAGGGCGAGTTTATAGAAGGCAGAATAATGGTATGCGGCAAAATAGCGGCGATGACCTTCGCCTCAAACGCCACGTTATATAAATCGAGGTGCCGCCATGACAACTACAAACAATTGAATATCCTTGCTTTGAACTTAGCTATCCTTTGACTCATTTTTATTTGTTGGCCCATTGGATCTGATTTGGCGTTAATTTGCCGCTCTGATGTCTCTTTGCTGGAAAATAACTAGGCTTGGCAACTATAAGAAAGCTACGGGTTTAATGTTTGTCAACGTAAAGGTGTGTAATAGCAATTACCAGCTAACACTACAAACAAATTAGCTCGACTGTACCTATAACTTTTTCCTCTGGTAATTCCTGAAGGCGCTTCATGCTACAGGCTTAAAAATATACTTGCTAGAAAGTAGTACACCGACATGATGTCTATGTAATGTTTAAAGTCTGAATGGTAAAATGCTTGTATATATGAGTTTTATGTCAGACCCATAAAATTAATAAAAGTTAGGTCTTAACGAAAGTAATAAGCATCGAAATCAATTAGAATTATGCTCGTTGCTGTGTCATAGAGTGGCGCTGCAATATGTTGTGCAAAATGCGTAAGTAAATGTTCTACAGATTTAACGGCCACCGTTGGTTGGGCTCAAATTGATCTGTGAGACGAACTGGAGTGGTAATACACTTGAGTCTAAAAGTAGTAAAACACAAGTTCAAGTCATTTCATAAGGTATTTTTGCATTTCATTCTACCCAGCAAGCTATATCAAGCGATGCATGGTAAATGCTAGCTAGTACATTAACAAGTGATATATCGCTACCAAAGCTGCAATGGAAAACATTTTAAAAAGTGCACGGCTGCGAAACGATATGCGCTTTTGTCAATTGCCGATGGTAACATTGCAGTGAGGATTCAGAATTTCACAAACGAAAATTCAAATTTGAAGTATACTATTGACAGATTAGACCATCCACGTATAGTACCAATATCACAAGCGCGGTAATATATTATAGCAAAATTCAAAAACATAAATCAGCGGCAATCTACAAAAATCAAGCTCGAACAGAACCTGCGTGGTTACATTAGTACGAACATGTTCACCATTTGGTATTTGAATGAGTATAGACAGAAGCTGTTAGTGCTTGCTAATGTTAATGCTGCTGTTAGCCGTTCTACTTGCGTACAAGGCCATCTTTATGACACTGTTCGGTGCGTAACAGTCATTTGTTACTATATTTTGTGCTACTTATTTCCTCCTAGTTACAGCCACAGTTTATGATTATGATGATTATCCGTATTGTTATTACTATGGTTTCTAGGTCAAGCTATCGCAAGAACTAACCGAACCCGATTAAAAAACGGTCAGTTAGTATTTGGCGTGTCCGTCATCTAGCTTATTTGACTTTGTTGGGATTGGGGGACCGTGAGGCCTTGAGCATTGCAATCGGCGACGCCGGCGTAGGACTCTTTGCCTTGATTTCGAGCGCAGGGTCGGGAGACAATTTCCGATCGTCACTGGGCTGCTTTTGTTGCATAATCCTGTATGTCGGCATCACAATCTGCTCTCCCGCGCAGCAGACGCAATTTGTTTAAAGGTATAGAAACAAAATAAAGCGATCGTTATCAGTGATTAGTTGGTCACAAAATAGGTCATATACATATGTGTAAAGTGCTATGCGAACAAAAACTTAAAACAACCACCAACGAAGCGCGTGAACTTACCCTTGCCCACACTTGGTTCACGAATATCTCGATATATTTTCCAATTCTGCGCAAATCCCCACTGTACTGAGTGTAGATCCAGGTGACTAGTGACACCATCATTACACCTGCATTATACAGCCCAGCAAAGCATTTTTAGCTTGGACAGTCCTTACTGCCTTTAATAAATTGGGGGAAGACTGACACGATACACCGTGTAGACTCGGTGCGATACCCACTGACAGCAATATGTGACAACATATTAAACGCATCTAAATCAGTGTCCATGTTCGCATAAACCAGGACTTCTCATAAACAATAAGCAAGAATATGTTCGACTACAAAAATAAGAAGTTTTGTCATGCACAACTTCCGCAAATACTGAAAAGCCGTCAGCTATTATGCAGCAGCACGTTCTTTTCAGTCGCGGCCGTTCACTTAACATGCAACACAGCCTTTTTGTTGAAAATACTACGAACACTAATACCTAAATGTAACCCACACTCCTTATCGACAAAGTTCGATAATCCCAAACGGCTGCAATTTCATTTTAGGGTCCAATATACCGTCTCTTACGTTTCCAATTCCGACAAAGGATGCTCACCCATGAAAAAACTGCACGCGGTGGCCAGAAGACGGATACCGAACATACTGAAGACTCCCGAGACCAGATATAACAAAATTATAATTGTCAGGAGGCAGGCGGGGCGTGCGCATGGCTATGAAGACATTTTTCTGTTCATTCTGCTTTTGAAAGTTTGTGTAGATCACGTCGAGTTCCTCCATCAGCCGATCCATATACTGTTGGGAGAATTCTTCGCCGCCCATTTTTCGGATTCCCTCAAACTGCTCTCGAGCCTGAAGAAACAACCAAATACACAGAAACAGGACATTCGTTATCCTCTGCTATGATTCAATTTCCTACTGATGTTTCAACGTTTTGTGGTTGCCGACACAATAGGCTGTGGTAGGATGGGTTTTTGCGCGTCCATCTGGCACTACCTCATGCAAATATGCCGCGGATAAGCTTAGAGTACATGTGATGTATTAATCTATAATAATTTGGCTTAGTATTAAAAGAGTTCTCCAGTAAGACCGCTGGCCTTGGCTGACGCAGGTCAAGTTACTGTGTTGTTAATCGGCGTGTAATTACCGTTGTGAACATTTACTCGGAGTTTTATGGAACAACCGAGAAGGAAGCACAGAAAGTTCAGCAGTGTAGAACCCACAATATATTTAGGGGGCAAGTCCCTTTGTTGAGAACACCTTGATGGTAGACGGTTAGAGTAGTGTGTTGGAGACTACAAAAATCTGGGAACTCCGAAAGGAGATCCGCTAAGATCCGCAGTGGCGGCTCGTTTACCCTTGTTCTCTCTGATCTTGAATACGTCCGACAAGAGTACCAAAAAAGTGATCGTGATGTATGCAGATGATATCGTGGTCGCACATCGCGACCTGGGTGTCATCAAGCGCACTACCTCTATGACAGGGGCGTTTCCTGCGGTAAGACCCGGTGTGACCACAGGGAGCTGGACCAAGAGTCTGATACCGGACCTCAGGGCATATTATGACCGCCGACACGGGGAGCTTTCCTACTGGACGACTCAGGTTCTGACCGGACACGGCCAGTTCCAGAGCTACCTGTCAAGAATCAAGAAGGCCATCAGCGATATTTGCGTACTGTGCGACTCTGGAGAAACGGACAACGTAGAGCATACTGTTCTGCGGTGTGATGCTCTCAGGGAAGCACGGGAGGCAGCACCAACAGCTGTGAGAGGCCGACCCATCAAGGAAGTGGTCTCCCATATGATGACTTCGGCGGAGGCATGGAGGGAGGCGACGAACTTGTTCGACGCCGTTTTGACACTCAAGACAGCCAAGGAAACGGCCAGGCGGGAGAGGTTTGAACGGGTCTCTCTGGAGAGTGGTCGAGACGAGGAACCGAGGGAGGGAGGAGGGGGTGGGGAGCAGCCAGGCCCTCATGGTCTCGACGCACCCTCACAGGACGGATTACAAAATGACATCCCCCTATCCAACCGCAGGTAGACATACGGGATGATAGTCAGGGATAGAGCTAATTGAAGGAGAACGGCAGAGACGCCTCTCCTACGGCTTCGATGTAATGCCAAAGTAATACCGAGCCTGGGGGGGTGGGGGAGGAATCCGGGTTTAGTGGGTTTGCGAGTCTCACACTAGTCACGCAGGCTGCTAGTGGCGCATGTGCATCATGCGTTCCCGAAACCTCCCAGGAAAAAAAGGGGGCGTTTCCTGTATCAAAGGGTCTTGAGGTAAATGCCAGAAAAGTCAAGAAGTTCCGGCTTAGAAATCAATTGGCTGCCGGAGACGTTATACGTTGCTACGGCCAACCGCTGGAGTTTGTTAACTCTTTCCTCATAAGGCCAAATACTTCGGGTTCTACATACAGGAACGATGTTCATAGCGCATGTAAACGAAATAGTACAAACGGCTCTTGTCTCTCTCCGTAGTAGAAATCCAATGTCCGAAGACTGTCCGTCCTTTCAGCAGTGAGGCTCTTGGTGCTCAAGATTGCTCCGTGGCGGATGTGTGCTTCTGACAGGTTATGGAACTACCTTGCGTTGGCCAGTTTCAACCGAGTTGAGAGGCATTTTTTATTATTTATGAAGCGAGTGCTTTGTTTGTCTGTCCGAGCAAAGGGTCGCATTTTGTATATCGTAGCAGACTTTCCACTAGCTACCGAAAAAATCCGACTAAGACTGAAGATGCCGCGTACAGTACTCAATGAATGTTTTATTTCGGAGTGGAAAGCTATAGTCAAACAGCCCAAAGGGGAGGTTAGGAGTTTAGACGTATATAATGCCTTGCACCTTGGGTGTGGTCCTGCATGTGACAGTCGCCACACATACACCAGTCACATAGTGAATGCAAACTACCTGGCACGCTCAAACGGCACCTTTCACGAGGAGTGCGAGTTGTGCACCTGCCGGTCGATTTTACCTGCAGTGGTGTGCTAAGTACCATGAAGTGGAATGCGCAGCACTGGAGCAAAAATTGTTGCACTACTTCTCGCACCGGAAGCGTGAAGATAATAAAGGATTAGGAAGGCTACCTTATGAAGTGTATATTATACTCAATTTGAGTGAAATAAACAGAAAAAAATGGACAACCTTGGGATCATTCTTGTTTTTACCACCCTATTTGATATATCTTATACATTACCTCATAAATATAAGCTTTTGCTGTGAGTGGCTAACCTCTTTTTTTATGCGCAAGTGGTTGGCGTGCAGATCCCTCGGCGAAATGTATGGTTGACTACCTCCACATAAATTCTCCATGGTTTTCGTGTAGAAATCGCGGGCGGCCGAGACCGCAGCGAGGTTGTTAGCCTCTGCTGTCGCATGAAGGAGTGTTTTTGGCTCTGGCAATTGGTTACCGCCGAAAACTGTTACATAGGCACGTACATACTCCAACAGCTCCTTGCACGTTACATCCTGTCCATCGATCTGTTTCTTGACCAGATTCTCCGGGGCAAGCAGGGACGGCACAAGATCGAGGAGCTGCTTCTTAAACTCGTCTTGTATGTCGCAGTTGCGACCGTCAAAAACCGGTGATGTAGCTGCGGTCAGGCCCGGGTGAGGCATGAGGAAGCAGCAAATCGAAGAGAAGCATGAGCGGATGTGGCGCCGTAGCTGCTGCAACTCGGGATGCTCTTTTCCACTAACCTCCAGTCTCCTTTCGAGAATTTTCTGTCCACCTTTAAGTCCAAATGGGGCCTCGTACGAGTAACTCCAATCGCGAACAAGGAACATGAGCTTCTGAAAAGGCGGGCCCTGATGCTCGTTTTCCGATGCTACACGGCCGTACTCCGTGAACAACTGTAAATGCTGCAAATCATCCTCTTGGATATTCTGAAAGCATACCGGATAGAAAGAACGATGCGCGCAACACCAATATTATAATCAGCAGCAGTGAACAAAACAGCGACTATTCACGATAAAAATAACAACTAGTCTGTTCTTAGAACCAGCGTTTTTCACATTTTTCTTAGAACCAACCAGTTCTTAAAGCAAGCGTTTTCCTCATTCTCCCAACTACCAGTTGGTTGCTAGAATGAGAATTTTTCTCATTCTACTAGAGAATCAGCCGGCTCTTAGAACTAGTGTGTTCCTTACTCTCCTTAGAACCAGTCAGCTTTTAGAATCAGCGTTTTCCTCATTTTCCTTACAATCAGTCGGTACTTAGAAACCCTTTCATCATTCTCCTTAGAAACAGCATTTTTTCATTCTCCTTAGAACTAGCCGGTTTTTAGAACCAGGGTTTTCCTTCTTCTACTTAGTCAGCTGGTTCATAGAACCAGCGTTTATCTCATTCTGGTTAAAACCTGTCGGCTTTTAGAACCAGCGTTTCATTCCCCTTAAAACCAGCGTTTTCCGCATTCTCCTTACAACCTGCCGGTTCTTAACCCCAGCATTTTCCTTATTCTACTTAGGACCAGCCGGTTTCCTCAACGTTTTCCCCATTCCTTTTTAGAACCAGCTAATCTTAAGAACCAGCGTTTCCTCATTTACCTTAAAACCAGGCGGGTCTTAAAACTCGCCTGGTTTTAAGGTTTCATTCTTCTTAGAACCACTGTTTTCCTCACTCCTCCTCACCCTTCCTTTGAACCAGCCGATCCTTAGAACCAGCGTTTTTCTCATACTCCTTAGAACCAGTCAGTTTTTAGAACCAGCCATTTCCCATTCCCCTTAGAACCAGGCGGTTGTTAAAACCAGCGTTTTCCTCACTCTTCTTTAGAACCAGCTGATCCTTAAAATCCGCGTTTTTCTCATTCTCTTTAGAACCAGCCAGTTCATAGAACTAGCTTTGTCCTCACCCCTCCTCGCTGATCCTTAGAACCATACTCTTCATACTCCTTAGAACCAGCCGATTCTTAAAATCAGCCTTTTCCTCATTCTTTCTTAGAAATTGCTGATTCCAACACCAGCGTTTTCCTCACTTCTTTTTAGAACCAGCGTTTTTCTCATTCTCCTTAGATTCAGCCAGTTCTTAGAACCACCGTTTTCCTTACTCCTTCTCGCTCTTCCTTAGAACCAGCTGATCCTGAGAACCAGCCTTTTCCTTAAACTCTTTAGAACCAGCCGGTTTTTAGAACCTGCCTTTTCCCCATTCTCCTCAGAACCAAACTATTCTTAAAACCAGCATTTTCCTCACTTTTCCTTAGTACCAGCTGATCTTTAAAGCGACCGTTTTCCTCGTTCTCATTAGAACCAAGCGGTTTTTAGAGCCAGCTGACTCTTAAAATCAGCGTTTGCTTCATACTCCTTAGAACCGATCGGTTTTTAGAACATTCTACTTACAACCAGCCTTCTCCTCATACTGTTTAGAACCAGCCGACTTTTAGAACCAGCCTTTTCTTCGTTCTCTCTAGAACCAGCCGCTTCTGAGAACCAGCGTTGTCCTCATATTCTTTAGAACCAGCCGGTTTTTAAAACCAGCCTGTTCCCCATTCTCCTTAGAACCAGACGGTTCTTATAACTAGCGTTTTACTCACTCTTTCTTAGAAGCAGCTGATCCTTAGAATCAGCGTTTTTCCTCATCCTCCTTAGAACTAGCCTTTTCCTCGCTCCTCCTTACTTTTCCTTGGAACCAGGTGATCCTTAGAACCAGCGTTTTCCTCACTCCTCCTTAGAACCATCTGATACTTAGAACCAGCGTTTTACTCATTCTCCTTAGAACCAGCTGGTTTTTAGAACCAGCCTCTTCCCCACTCTTCTTAGAACCAACCGGTTCCTAGAACCTTCCTTTTCCTAATTCTTTTTAAATAGCCGGTTCTTTAAACCAGCGCTTTTCTCATTCTACTAAGAACCAGCCGGTTCTTAGCTCTTTAGAATCAACGGGTTTTCAGAACCAGCCTTTTCCTTAATCTCTTTAGAACCAGCCGGTCCTTATAATCAGCGTTTTCCTCATTTTCCTCAGAACCAGCCGGTTTTTAAAAACAGCATTTTGTTTATTCTCTTTAGAACCAGCCGGTTCTTAGAACCAGCTTTTTCCTCATTCTCTTT
>QVRM01005251.1:0-38736 GCA_003439945.1 Dermanyssus gallinae
CCGACTGCGGCGGCAAAAAGACTAGTCGACATGAAGCACCTGCAGATCGGTAACACCACGTGCCGGGCAGAGGATTGGTTTAGCGTACCAACATGCTTTAACTGCCAGAAGCAAGGCCACATGGCTAAAGACTGTCAGGGAGGAGAAGCGCAAGGCCGACGCTGTTACCGGTGCGGCGACGTCGGGCACCTCCTTAGTGCGTGCACTAGCGAAACCGGGCATTGCTATATCTGCAAAGTCGACGGGCACTCGGCTTCGTCAAGCAATGCCCAGTGCTGGCAAAAAACTTGAGGAGCTGAAAGAGGCTGCCTCGTAAGAGTAACCTCGAGAAGTTCGAGGGTGAAAGGAAGCGGAGAGAAGCATCCGAGCAAGAGGCTAGGGCGCGCCAGGAAGCGGCCGAAAAGAAGCGACAGCGCAAAGAAGCTAAACAATTGACTACGGACAGCGAGGGTTACAGCAGGAGAGGGCGTGGTGCCATCAGCGCCGCTGTCGCTGGTGCCGCAGCCAAGGGAGGGGAAGTCAATGGTACTTCTAATGATTAGAATACTTCAGGTGAACCTCAACCGGTGCAGAGCTGCGCACGACCTGCTTGAGGAGACGGTCCGGGAGAGGGGCATAGCATTATGCCTCCTTTCGGAACCGAACAAGAAGCGAATGAGAAGAAGAGCTCTATAAATACCGATGAACGCATCGATGCGGCGACCTGGTGGACAGGAGAGGAAACGCCAATGGGCAGTACGGGCTCAGGGAAGTGGCGACAGTGGCTTTGCGTGGGTGGAATTAGACGGGGTGGGTGTTCTCTACTCGTGCTATTTTTCACCTAATAGGGAGGTACAGGAGTTTCAGGCTTTCCTGGGTCAACTAGGCCGTAGCTTAGGCACGCACGAGGGAAAACCATTGATTGTTACCGGGGACTTCAACTCGGCCAGTACTGCATGGGGTAGTCGTAACACTTCGGAAAGAGGACAAATCTTACTGGAATGGATGGCAGAGCAGGGGCTTATGGCTGTGAACGACGGGGACGTTTCCGACCTTCTCACGGGCAGGGAGGGAATCCCACGTAGATCTCACGCTTGCCAACGAACGGGCATTCACGGCGATAACCGGGTGGAGGGTCGATACGGTTCATAACCACAGCGACCACCGCTACATCTGCTTTGAGGTACGAGCCCCAACCGCGACGCTTCCAGCATCACCTACCCGGGGCAGACGGTGGCAGATGAGACAGCTGGAAAAGGAAGCGCTAGTAAAGGAGATCGACGCGAGGTGTCGGACGATGGAAGTGGGAACGGTGGACGAAAATCAACTCATTGAAACACTCATTGCCGCATGTACAAAGGCTGGCCCGCCTCACCCGAACGGCGGAGGTGCCCGACGGCACCGGTCCGTTTACTGGTGGAGCAAAGAGATCGGGGGAAGCGAGAAAGCGATGCACAAGGCTAAACAGGGCGTATACTAGGCAACGCAGCTGGCTGAGTGGAAGGTTGAACCGAGGGGAGAGGGGGCTAGACGTTGACGAGCAATCGGTCACACTCCTGGAAAGTTACAGAGCTGCCCGCGAGGACCTTCAAGGCCTCATCTGGAAGAGTAAGGTACAGGCGTGGAAACAGCTGGCAGAGGACGTGGAGAGAGACGTGTGGGGGTTAGCGTACCAAATCGTTATGGACAGGCTTCGGGCGCCTTCTCCGAGACTCCCGCCGGATGTTCTAAAGGATCAGGTCCATAGCTTGTTCCCGGTTCACCCGTGGAGAGGCGACGGGGAGGAGCCTCTGGTTGCTGAAGAAGATATTCCGAGGTGACGTTGGAAGAAGTCGAGCGAGCATGGCAGCGATTGACACCCGGTAAAGCACCCGGCCCGGATGGAGTACCTCCTGGAGCGGCGAAGCTACTGGTTCAGCGATGGCCGAAGCTGTTTTCAAGCACTGGTGATGCGTCTTCTAAGAGAAGGGCGATTTCCGCGGCTGTGGAAAAACGCCAACCTGGTCCTAATCCCCAAACCAACGGGAGAGAGCAATGCTTTAGCAAGTAGTTCTGCTTACCGGCCTATATGTCTTCTTGACACAATGGGCAAGATCTTAGAGAATGTTATCGTTGAGAGGCTCAACGCTGAGATTGAGCTCAAAGGGGCTCTGTCAGACGCCCAGTACGGTTTCCGTAAGGGAAAGTCCACGCTTGGCGCCCTTACACGGGTTTTAGAACGGGCGACCGAACAGTTAACAAGGACTCCGAAAACAAGAGACTTCGTTGTGCTCGTCCTCCTGGACGTCAAGAATGCCTTCAACTCGATGAGCTGGGAGGTGGCCATGGACGCAATGAGGCGCAAGGGCATTTCGCCATACATTCGCCGGATAATTTCGTCCTACCTATCGGAAAGAAGGCTGTCGGCCGGCGGTCAGGAGTATGAGATCTCTGCGGGGGTTCCCCAGGGGTCGGTCTTAGGGCCGATTCTGTGGAACCTAGCCTATGACGGGGTCCTCGAGCTGCCGGACCTACCGGCGGGTGTTGAGATGGTGGCCTATGCCGATGACTTGGCGCTGGTTATCACGGCACGGGAAACGGGGGCCCTGGAGTATGCCGCTAATGAAGCCTTGGAGCAGGTGGCAGAGTGGATGGAAGACCATTCTCTAAGACTGGCCCCGCACAAGACGGAAGCAATGTACCTTACAGGCAGGAAGAAAACCCGGAACATCCGCCTGCGTCTAAACGGTCATCCTGTCAAGCTTGCTCGGACAGCAAAGTATCTCGGAGTGGTGCTCGACAAAGGTCTCAATGGATCGGCGCATATCCAGCATGTGGCTGGTAAAGCCCACAAGGTCGCGGCCGGCCTGGCGCGGTTAATGCCCAGAGTCGGCGGCTGCACAGAAGGCAGGCGGCGCCTGCTGGCCAGTGTAGCAGAGTCGGTAGCGCTATACGCGGCTCCAGTGTGGGCAGACATGGCGCTGAGGACACAAAGAAACAGGAGAGCGCTTCGATCGTCACAGCGGCCGGTAGCCATTCGTGTCTGCCGGGCTTACCGCACGGTGTCGACCGCGGCCCTCTTGGTCCTGTCTAAGATGCTACCATGGGATCTGCTGGCAAGTGAACGGGCCGAAAGATGGAGGGATGGCGATCTGGACTTAACAACGGCTAGATCGAGGACAATCGCCCGGTGGCATGAAGAATGGGCCACAGTGCAGCCGGGAGACCCTCGGAGGCCGCCCGCGGGGAGCTGGACCAGAGACCTCATCCCTGACCTGAAGGCGTGGTACGACTGCAACCACGGTGAGCTGTCTTATGGTACGACACAGGTGCTGACCGGGCATGGCCAGTTCCAAACGTACATGGTAAGAATTAACAAGGCGAGTGTCGACATCTGCGCGTTATGCAGATCGGGTGAGACGGACGATGTCGAGCACACAGTTCTGCGGTGTCCGGCCCTCCAAGAAGCCAGAGACGCGGGTGCGACCACCGTGAGAGGAAAGTCGATCAAGAAGGTTGTAGCACACATGCTGACTTCGGCGAAGGCGTGGAGGGAGTCTTGTGCCTTCTTCGAGACTATCATGTCCTTAAAGGTGGCCAAGGAAACTGCCAGGAGAGCTCGTTTCAACAATAGCCCCCGATCCAGTCGAGAGGGAGCGCCCGTAGGTGACAGGGAAAGAAGGGGAAATAGGCAGCGAAGGCGAACTAGCCTTGGGATTAGGCAGGGACAGCCAGGGACGCTCCAGGCGATGACTCTCGACGCATCCCCAGGTGGCGGAGCTGTGGAAGGCGTTAACGGTCTGGCTGACGCGTCTGAGCTGCACCAAGGCAGACATGAGACGATGGATGATGCCAGATTGGAGTAGAATGTAGGAGTTGGTGCAACACCACTCCCATGGATTCGAAGCAATGCCTACGCAGTTACCGATCCCTGGGGGTGGGGGGGGAAGCGGGTTTACTGGGTTTGCGAGTCCCAGACTAGTCACCATGGCTGGGGTGGCGCATGTCCGTCTGGATTCCCGTAATCCCCCAAAGTAATGCTGAGAGGTTTCAGCAGTAAAAAAAAAAAAAAAAGAGATAGAGACTCGTAGCGATAGTGCGTAACTGCATTAATACCTCCTCCAAAAAAAATTAATATAGGTCCAGTCGCTCGCGTTCGCTTAAGCACAACGTTTTTAACAACGCCCAGTTGCTGGTTTTGTTCTCCGTGTAGAGCCAGTATTTTTCTAGTTTTTAGATTGTTTCTTGTACACTCCCTGGAATAATACTTGTTTGTACCTGTGTTGACATCTCGGCGTAGCCTCCCCACAATACGTGCCATCTTCTAGTTTGACACAATGGGCTGTAATGATGGTTCATGGTGATGCTGGCCGTCGCGAACAGCAGGTTTGTGATTGCAGAGTCGGTTTCCTGACCGTGCACGTTGAGCACGTTGAGTTTTTGATCATCTGTCAAAGGATCTTGCTGTGTCTTCTCCCAAAGTAGATGCTGGTTGCGGCCTTGCGGCGCTCGCACATATTTGACCATAACAAAATCACACGCTCGTTTGTATGGAAGATATCACTACTCACTAAACAGTAGGCAGGAAGAACGGTCGTGGTCGAGCTCGGTTCTGTTTTTGTTTTGAAAGTTGACATTAGCTAATGCGTAGACTCTCCTCAACTATCGCCTCGTTCCGTTGCCATGGGGTACTTCTGTCCATTGTAAGCTGTCTCCCGCTTAATTGTCTGCGAAACTTACCCGCTAGACCAGTTAATTCTGACAAAAAAAAAAACGTTGACACTTAGCCAAACCTGTGAGTTATTACACCTGTGTTTGTATGTATATGTGCAAGTAAGTGGCAGATCTAGTGCGCGCACTAATGCAATGTTGTATGTTATATAGTGACTAAATACTAGCTTATCAAGGCTGGCTGTCGATAGCTGTATCAGGTGTTGGTGGTGGAAAGTAAGTCACCATGTTGCGTCACATAGTTCCAACGACAGTAACAGAACGAATCGTAACGACCCACACGCGTCGACATTTTTCACCCACCCAGGAAATGACCAATGACTAGGGTCGGCCGGCTGTAGCCGCCGCTGTTTATTTGACTACGAATACGGCTTCAGTCTTCATCATGTCTACGAATACGGCTTCAGTCTTCATCATTTCTACGAATACGGCTTCAGTCTTCATCTTCCGATATGCGTCTTTCTTTCGAGCGCCGAGTTCAGCCGATTTTGCCACCGTTTGGCCAATCCTCGCATGTTGTCTGCTTATCTCCGCAGGACTGCTTACAACGGGAACAGCTACGGAACTTGTTCAGTTTTCGACGATAATCAGCGCCAGGCCTGCACCCGCCGTAGTAATACGGCAGGCACCGATTCAGAGTGGAATTAAAGAACCACTGCTTCTGCAGGGCTCGGCAGGGCCCCGTATAGGGCTCGAGAAAGCACCGCTTCTTCCGTTCTGTTTCAGTGAAACCAAGCAGCAAAACGAGATGAGTATCGAGTCGCACTCGCAGAATCTTATAGTATGGCCTATATATATGAACATATAAATGAGACAACACCCCCTGATATAAAAGGGTGACGTGTGTATTTCGTATTTAGGTAAACATGTCAAGCGAATAATATGTATATAGATTTATATATATATATATATATATATATATATATATATATATATATATATATATATTTATATATATATATATATATATATAAATATATATATATATAGAGGACATTCTAAGTCTAGATTTAGCAGCTTTGCATGACGCAATGTGTTTTAGAGTTACATTATTTTAAGCCACGTGCACACGGATACAGCCCTTACAAAAAGTGCTCAAATCTTCACGGGTGTCACATTAATACAACTACGATTTGAGAAAAATAGGTTAACTATTTGAAGTGTAAGTATTTGCTTTTAATAATCTATTAAAATAACTTATTGTAGCTAAGTTAATGTATATATGTTTGCTGTAGTTGCGGTGCCGGCGGTGTTAACGAAAACACACATAACAGATAAACAACCAGAGAGTGTAATGGGACAATGGCAACTTTTCATAAAGAACAATATAAAAAAAAATAAACTGTAGAAGGGAGACGGCGCACAGGTTTGCTAGACAGTATTGGGCGTATTTCCGGGGCTCTGTAATGGGATTCACAGGAGCTCTGTTCACGGGATTTCCACTTGCACACACTGTCGATTACCCGCATTAGGTTTTCCCTCGGAGAATGACGGCAGCAGAAGCAGGAGCAGCAACAACAGAGTCGTGTGGCCGAATAGCATAGCCTTCAGCGTGTTGGCGGAAAGCCTCATTCTAGGGGCTGATCACCG
The DNA here is from genome assembly GCA_003439945.1 of Dermanyssus gallinae. NCBI lineage: Eukaryota > Metazoa > Arthropoda > Arachnida > Mesostigmata > Dermanyssidae > Dermanyssus > Dermanyssus gallinae. Next base: position 6,280 of record QVRM01005251.1, read on the forward strand.
CAACAGACCGCCGAAGACACGAGAAAGCTGGCTGGTGTAAAACGGCGACACAGCCTGGTTTTCGTTTATCGTCTGGGTTGTATCGGCTTGCCCTCCTTCGAGGCGCCCGCACCGAATGACCCAAACAATGGGCAATCACAAATCGCCTGAGCTCGGGCTGAACGATTCGCACACGCGTGAGTTTCTCGGGAAACTTCTGATCCGTTTTCTACGGCGCCCAACGTTCCTTTGTTCATTCAGTGCGTGTGTCGTACAGATACGTCCGTGCGTAGGAATATTGATATAAACACTGAGGCAGGAGACTGCTGTAGCACGTTAATTCACGGACAACAACGAAGGCTATGGCGCCAGACGTTATTCCTGTCGAATCAAGGTTTCATAATTGTACAACAGCGACGTAGTAGGTGTCGTTGGATGAAGTATGAGCAATTTTGACTAAGCCTAGACCACTGTGTTGCGCTTTAATAATAAAAAAAAAAAACTTAGACGTCGGTTTACAAGAGTGGGCTGGTTGATAGTTAAGCCTCATGTGACCTGGAGTTATAATTTCTATTAAAATTGGTGGATTTGCGTAAAATCGCGCTGATAATTAGTTTTTTGCAATAACATAAATAGGCTTTGCCAAACATTTCTGGGACACGAGCATCGTTATGGGATTCTTTGAACAAAATGTAAATGGTCTAAATGTAGAAAATCGGTAAATTTCGTTGGGTTTATATTTATATACGAGCATGGGATGATGGAGTACTTTATAATTGACTGCACGCGCCCCAAGCAAACGTCAAGAGCCAAGTTGGATTATAAAAAAGAGAATTACAACGTCATGAAATTGAACTTTGACCTCACAGACTGGACCAGATTTTTTCAAGGTTGCTCCTTTATGAAGTGTATTACAGTTCGAGATTATCTTGCGTCAATTATGCGTCCCGACGGCTCATTGGCTTCCGATGACTACGCGAAAGCTGAAGTGAGAAAAAACACATTTTTTTCTCAATTCAGCTTTACATTTGCGCAAACCTGTTCATCGGATGATGAACTACGTCGGCGAGATTCGGGGGTGTGATACTATTTCATAAGTGATGTTGACGTCACATCAGAAAATCTATTAAAACATTTAAAGAGCTTGAATCCTGAGACAAGCGAAGCCCCAAATGGGGTGCCGTCAATCGTGTTCAACCTGCTCGGCATCTCGATATGTCATCTGTAGTGTCCATCACCCCCATGGCTGGCCGGCGACCGTTACGAGTTCGCCATTCTCTCACTCAAGCAACACACGTCCTCTGCCTGGCTCGCACCAACGACTACTAACTCATTTATTCTCATGCCTCTTTATATTCTCACAGATTGCCCGCGTAATTAGTGACTCCCCGCGTCTTCTTTAGTAGGGTGGCGGCATCCTCTATTTGGCGCCATGTATTTTGCTTGCTTCGGCATTGCCGCCAACCGACGCTGTCTATGCCCGCGCTGCGTAACGTTCACTGCTATCCTACATTCTCCCCCCCTCATAGGCTTGTTTTGAATTATATGCCGCCTTTACTCACGAATTCCCGTAAATGGCTTGGTGCGCGTCTAACCCGCCGTGGACGTCCTTCACAGCGGTCCGCTGTCGTCTTCATGTTCTTCATGTAGCGCCCCCCGGCGGCGGCTGGCCTCCATATACTGACCCAATCGCAGGGCACGAACTTGATTTCGACTGCCGTTCTTCTCTCGTCTGCGTACTCCTGTTTGTAGTCCACTCGCGCCCGCTAGTCCCCGTCGTTTCGTTCGGTGTTTCCTCGCCTGGGACTTCATCCAATTTTGTCCTCATCAGTCGCCAGAACGTCTTACGTAGTCGATGCTTCGTCTTTGCCATCCCGTGATTCGCATCCTCCGCCGAACGGAGCCGGAGGAAGACGGCCGAGGCGACCACGTCAGGATGGTGACGAAGCTAACGGAAATGCTCAAGGAACACACGGGAACAGCCGTTGCCGACGACGAATTCGGCAGCCGTTGCCGGTGACGACAATGGTGAGTACCTAGCAGAACTGCGGTGACTGGAGGTGGGGTGCAAGCTTGCCGCTCGGGGCCAGGTGTTGAGGAGCCAGCTCATTCTGAGCGCAATAAAGCCACAGCTGAGAGGAAAGCGTCTCCTCTAGGAGGCCTTGCTAGCCAAGCAGGCCGGTGAGAGCCGCGCTACAGGTGGAGAGGTGCGTCACGGAAGCCAGGTGGATCGCAGGACGGTACGGATAGTGACGAGAAGCGGACAGCTGAAGGGCCGGCGGAAGAGGGAGAACACGGAGCGGGTGGATCCAAGGTGCACAAAGGGAAAGGCCACGAGTACGGAGTAGCCGAACAGGCCCCGACGGCCGCGCTACACCTGGAGAGGTACGTCACGAGAGCCATGTTGGATGCAGGACGACGCGGCTTGATGAACGAGGTGCGGGAGGCGGCAAAACGAAGCGGACAAAGGCCGGCGATAGGGCGAGAACACGGAGCGGAAGAATGCCAGGCGTGCGGATGGATAAGGCACGAGTACGGGGCCAAATGCGTCCGGCGAAACGAGTAAGATACCGAATGTATGGCAAGTTTGGCCATTTCGGCGGAAAGTGAAGGAGAGGCAACGGTGGGACGTCGTTGGACCAACGGCGAATGCCAGGAAGCGGCGGAGGATGCGAATAACGGGGTGGCGAAGACGAAGCATCGACTACGTAAGACGTTCTGACGACTGATGAGGTCAAAATTGGATGAAGTCCCAGGCAAGGAAACACCGAACGAAACGACGAGGACTAGCGAAGACGCGGGAAGTCACTAAATGCGCGGGGTAATATGTGAGTATATAAGGAGGCACGAGAATAAATGAATCAGTAGTCGTGGTGCGAGCCAGGCAGAGGACGCGTGTTGTTTGAGCAAGAGAACGGCGAACTCGTAACGGTCGCCGGCCAGCCATGGGGGTGGTGGACACTACATCATCCTTTAAGCTTGATATTTTGTTGATCGCTTGAAGATTTGATAGAATAGGGGATTTTTTCTGAACGCCAATTGTGGAGTCCAATACAGAAGCGGGGAAATAAGTCAAACCCCAATAATAAGCAACCGATTTACCTCACCGTTATAGTTTGTAAACCTTTATCAAATGTAATTTTCATGGCTATATACCAACTTTTGGAGACGCGCTTCGACTGGGCATAACAAGTTCATGCATAAATGTGTTTTTAAATTATATATTTAGATTTTAAGTCCGCCTTTGTAATACTCCGTAACCTACTTAAGGCGCTGCCTAAGTTGCATGGATAAATGACGTTCTACGTGAGCGGACCTTCCATGTACGTGCTCACGATGCTCTGTTTGAGAAGACTAAAGCCACCTCCGGTTGCCCTCAAGGAACCATTATATTCATCAATAACGTCCATCCGCTCGGGTACGTTATATTTATAATCTACATTCATCCGCCAAATTATTCCCGACAACGTGCAATATAAAACCTTTTGGTGATGTTAAAATATAAAAAAAAGATATACTTTTACGGACATTGTTCTAAGAGCAAGACGGAGAGCGAATTGGATCACACGCTCTTAGAAACCCACAGAATGTCTACTCAAAACAATTTGAGATGTACGTACTTGCTATAATAACATATGCAGCCCCTGTTTGGATCCATATATGGAAAAAGATCAGCGGTTCCTAGACAACAATATGTGCAATAAAGAGCGACATAGAATCGCATACAAGTGTGGAATCTCAAGTGATGACGTCCAGTTTCTCAACATATTTGAGAAATTTAAGTAAATTGTGAGATTCTTGTTAGCACTGAGAAAAGTCATAATGAACTAATGTTAACGACGTCATCCATATGACTACACTTCGTGAAAAGAATATTCCTTAAAAGTTTGTAGCGACAAAACGACTTCTGAGTAATATGTTCTCATAGAGTGTAACCCGCCAACTCCATGGACACTTGATGTTAACAGACTAAACATTTTTTTGAATAATGCATACTAATACACTCGTATGTATTATAATAATATAATATGATAAACATTAACAAAACATACAAAACATGAAACAATATATACATTGTATATTATAAAAAAAAAAACTTTAAAATACAAAAGTTTATATTTTATATTACACAATGTACATTATATATACAGCGTCTTTCTCCTCAGTATTCTTTATAACTTTATGCATACACTATTGTTTTCACGGTAATTGCCTTAGCATATAGCGTTGAGTGTTTATTTAGTAAAATGTCTGTGCGTTCTTATCTCTCTTGCGGTATTATCAGTTTCTCTAAACCTCTCACGTTGAACTGTCCGAATGTGGTTACACTGTAACCGCACGATCAACGCGAGCAGCCACGATTCCGTACAGTTCCAAGTAAACAACCACAGGCCTGGTGGCAGTGCATCAGACAGCTGCCGCTTAGTGGTCGCTGATCAACACTGGAAGTGCTGGGCTGAGAACATCGGGTGTACATCTCCGACAAGCTTTGAAAAACATGTCCGTTTTTTAAGATTCGATTATATTTTCGTTGTCACTCATCTAAGATAGCATCTCCCGGTAGATGCTAACCATGCGTTAATTTACTAAAGAGTTATTAAAAACACTGATATTAAAAAATATCAAATCAAAAAAATTATGCTGGATACGAAAAATTAGAATTATGTATGTATATATATATATATATATATATATATATATATATATATATATATATATATATATATATATATATATATATATATAAAGAGTTGTAAGAAACACTGATATTAAAAAATATCAAATCAAAAAATTATGCTGTATACGAAAAATTAGAATTATGTTTATGTATGTATATTTATATATATATATATATATATATATCGCAGCGTTCAAGAAGGAGCTCGTCATGACTTCATACACATATTTAATTATCTCATTGTAATAAATTGACATGTCTTTTCTAACAGCTCTTCCTTTAGCTATTTATATTTAATCAACTTTCTAGAAACCAATCTTTCTCTCTCTTTCTTTCTTTATATATATATATATATAATATGATTATGACTATGTAACCCATGGTGCCACACCACCTATATCAATTGTTACTCGCGACTTTGGTTGTTCAAGTAAGCTTTAGTCATGTAAGCTTGATTTCTGCGTTTATGTCATGACACAATTAATCAAATCTTCTCCAATCCTGACTAACACAATTTAACTACGTTGGAGATTCATGTCGTTGTCGGTTCTGCTTTCAGATGTGCGCTAAGTATTGTTAAAAAATCCAGATATATTAGCTATTCGTCTACACAAATCGATTGTAGCTTCTAAGCTTCTGTAATTTCTTGTGGATGAGGGTTAAATGCAGTTACGCACTACCGCTACGAGTAGGAAAAGTCGGTTTCCATCTCGAGCTGTGTTGGGACTCGACCCCAGCGGATGGATGTTACGCCGCTGAGACCCATACCCACTAAACGCACCTCCCCGCTTAAGCTTCACTCTCTGATGGCCCAGATCTCCATAGGACAGTGCTATGAGCAATCAGGAGAAGTGACGAGTGCCCTAACGGATCAATTAGCCGGGGTCGCTCACGGGTTCCCCCACGAAACTAACCCTTTGCCCTGTCAAACGCGTTTAATTGGTTTACTTCGTCTAACGCGTTGTGTAGAAAATAACACTATTTGTTTAAATAAACGCGTTTTCTATATCGGTACTAACGGGTACCGAGCGGAATTTTTTTCCGCATAATTATTATTACATCACCAATGTACAGCGACATTTGTCGCACGTGTTATAGAACCCGGTTAGATGGCACAGTTGTGGCGAAACCGATGGACCGAGAAACCGAGATACCGGGTAAGAACGTGGCGCTACATAAAGAGCGGTTCCACCCATGCATTGTCTAATATTGTAGGTGTTTTCTAGAATGCTTCTGGCACTTTTCTTATATTCTGCTCAAATTCTGTTACCTCTCGATTTCTCAAAGTAAAGCCGTAGGTGGATGTTAAAAGCAGTTTATCAGACCTTTGATGGACAGTGTCGTCATCGACAGACTCTATGCAGGTTAGCCTGTTTTATGTGTCCTAAGACTCTATTAAAATACACCGTGTCGAGAACAAAAGCTACTGACTGCAGAGACATTTTTTTCAAAATTAGTGTCATAGCTTATCATCCAATTAAGGCGACTGTTAGGTTGAGCATAAGAACTGCCTTTGCTGAGAGCTTCAGTGGCGCCGGGATAGAATTCATGGGAGGTCGCTGAGATAGTGGGCCGAGAACGATGAGCCGCTCGGGTGCTAGTGGGGGCGGTCAGTCTCAAACGTTTTGCTCAAAATCTATGCGGTTCCCGAGGGTTGACTTCTCATGCCTCGAGACAGAAGCTAAGTCGGCGCGCCAGGAGACTTGACAGTATCTTGTAGAGCTTTTTTTTGCAATATCCTACAAAGAGGATAGAGAGAGCTGGTCGCCTTTGTCGTTTGGATAACCTTAAACAAGCGTTTCGACTAGTTCCTGGAATATCACCTGTTTATAAGCACTCGTAACAGTGCCGTCCAAAGGGGCGATAGCACAACCGCCGCATTTACAAATTCGATCCAAACCAGGTCGGGTCCAAAGGCCTTCGTATCCTTCAAGATCTTCATCGCACTTTGAGCTTTTATAAGAGAGAATGGAGCATTGATTGGATGTAACTACAGACGCTCGCATATAGTCTATCGTCCAATAACTTTCACGATACCAGTATAATCCCGAGTGTGCTATCTGTCGTTGCAAATGCATCGATAAAGTGTTGGCGCAGACGGTCGGAGGCAACTGGACAAGTAGAGAATGTAAAGTTCTTTCTAAGGGCGCAGTGAGGCTCATGAAACAAGTACCCGGCCGTTTGATCAAGGCTAGAAGCCGAATCGTGTATGTCCCGAGTGACTATGCGCCAATGATAGAGGCGCGTCGGAGGCGCACGTCTGCATAGAACTCGACTGGGAACAGCAGGAACCAGCTGTCCGTAGTATCCCACATGATTTATTTCCACACCAGATTGGGTAAAATGACCAAATTGAAGATCCTTCTAAGCGATGCGACATCCTACTACGTTTGCAGGTGAGTAAAGTTCTGTTCTACTGTATCAGACCCAATTACATCAGGCAGGTTACGCAAAAGGTGGCAAGAGTATTGGACAACCTGACCCGTATATGACCCCGGGAGGGAGGCGCGTTCGATCCCAAACGGCTGCTGTTGCAGAAGCGGTCGGGCTCTATGCCGCACCAGTGTGGGCGGACTTAGCACTCAGGACGATCTCGACCCGCTAGGTCCTGCGCCGCTCCCAACGAGGTGTGACAATACGGGTTAGCGGGGCGCACCGGACGGTCTCCACGGACGTCCCGCTTGTTCTTGCATGCCTGCTTCTATGGAACATGCTGGCGGAAGAGAGAAGAAGCGGGAAAGCAGCGATGGGCATACGCGTTTTCTGCGACGCTGTGGTACGCGATGATGCTAATAAATCATGCGAAAAACTACAAAGTCGTTTTTCACATGATATATTTTGAATTGGAAGCAAGTAAAAATATTATGTTGATTGCATTTTGATTTGACCGCTTTTCCCGTGCATCGGCATGATTTTGGAAAATGAAAAAAAATTCAGGCGGATTTGAGTAGCGTGGTAACCTGAAAATGAAAATGTTCAGAGCAAAATGGGTGCAACGTTTGCTCAATCAAGGGCAAAAAGATGCGCGTGTTTTCGCCTCTCAGCGAAATTTGGCAAACATCTGGAAAACAGTTGGTCGTTCACTGCACTCCCAAGGCCCAAGAAGCACCTCGCCAATGGTGAAGAGCCTCCGAGAAGGGTGTGGACATTAGCATCGACCGTACAAGTTATGGCTACGGATTTTTAGGACCACAGTAGAATAATTTTAGTAGACTTTTTTGAGAGCGGTAAAATAAATTTAAAAGAATATTATGTTGGACTGTTGGACCGCCTATTGCAAGAACTCAGTAAAAAACAGCTTTGCAGAAGAATATTAATCTGTTTCACCTAGGACAAAGCTTTGTGCGCAAACAGAGTCACTATGCATTATTCTGGATTATTTATGTCATTGGCACTATCGGCAGGCCCTCTTGATAGCATATTGAGTGGACTCTTTCTATATCTTGCTCGAATGTACAACGCCTCAGTTTATTCCCTACACATCCCAAGGTAGACATGCCGCTCTTTCTCTGGAAAATCACTCATCATGGCCTCTTGATATCTGTTGCCAAAACCCTGCTGTACCGGGTTACGCAGATATTCAGTCGGAGTTGTCGTCGATGCTTGGCAGGCGTTCCTGCAACAGTAGTATTGCGCTCGACCACAACTGGTCCTATGGCTACAATAGGCCTTGTTGATCACGCATTAAACTTCTATGGTTCTTAAAGGACCCACTTATTGTCAAATTGCCTCTAAAAATGCGTCGTAATTTACTTTACTCTGTACAATAAAAGAAGGTTATGAGTATACCATTGGTGGCCAAGCAGTCATGTTACAAAAGGTTATGTTATTTAATAGTAAATCGTTATCATCAAGAGTAATGTGATCCCTAATTTGTCAAGAACGTAGTGGAGCAGACATATTGGCTGTGGAACTAGTACATCGCTAATAGAATTTTACGTTCACTCATACTTACAGATTCGTCGACTTTTCTGACCTTATTGTTACATGTCCTAAAAAATACCACCTATCGTCTGCGTGGTCTCATCTTTAAAAGGACCAGCCTTAATCTAAGTTGTACAATAAGTTTCTATATATGGTTGCATAATATAGAGTGAACTAAGAGCTATTCATGGCTTAAATACATTCGATATGAAACAGAAAACCGGCAATTTATTTTAAGAAGTAAAGCTTAATAGATCGGTTCTCTTGTACTAAGCAGTCACTGCAAATTAATTAAGTTATAGCAAGTATTGTTGCTGCTATTACCTGGGGTGGATACGTCAAAAAGTTAAGAGAAAACTAGCCGTCTAATTAGTTTGGCAACATTTTGTCATTTTCCCATCATCTTCTGAGTTGAACCTGGTCTGGAAAGATTCTATGGAGAAGCACGGCACTTAAGGCTAAGGTCTCCTTTAGTTATGCAAATGTTATGTTAAGTTTTTGTCGATTGTTGCTTTCACACGGATTACATTTTCCGCATCTTCCAGCTTGCAAAACCGGCAGGCCTTCTTGGGCTCGATTAGTCAATTACCAACAAGAGTTAGATTGCTTATTAGTTACACATTTATACTATTCGAAGCGCATTATTATATTAAATATTGTATTACAATTTATTATGTATACACCTGCGACCTACATTTACGAATGCCGTATGACGGTACATCAGCTGTACACAAAAATTGCCATATCGCGGTATATCAACTGTACACAAAAATTGCCCATTACACAGTTTACACGTTAGACGGGGGGTTATTGCAACAGCTCTTTGAGGTATTACACCAAACCAAAGGCTTCTCCACACGGCACAATTTTTACTGGTGTTTCATGACAAACGTCTCCTTGCCGCCATCATCTCGTGGGCTGACCATGCGCAGACCCTATTACGTAAGCTTGATACTTTTTGCAAAAACTACACTTCAAGGTTTCACTCATTTGATTCAGTCATACATTAACAGGTGCGTCACTTCCTCTTCTAGGAAACAATCGATAGCCTAGTTCTTTTCTTAGTTCTAAAAAAGCGATGTTTATTTTAGTGTCGATGTCTGCAGCGTCGCTTTTATGGCGGCGCCTAGGTGGCCATCACAACACCAAAACTCTTTTGCTAATGCATTCGTGTCTTAGTTGCGAGGAGGGTGGTGGCTATCTATATTCGCAGGAACAAGCATTTTATTGTTCAAGCATTTTATTGTTATTAATAATAGTAAACGCACTTTTATTTAGACATGAATAGTCTTTTTGCTCAGTGCCCGAACTGTTTTTATCAGCAGATAGCGAAACATTTAATACATCTAATATGAAATGTTATTTTGTTCTTTAAGCCAAAAAACAACCACCGGAACATCACGCTAAGGCGAACACGTGCTATTTGGCCTCTTCCAATAAATACTTCTCGACAATAGTTGGCCTGTGGGCGCAACCAATTATTTGTCAAGTATGGATAGTACGACATCGGATGAACGATAGACGTCGATTCCCTAAGAATCGAGAGCTCAATTCAGGCGCCACTTATATTCGTTCGTAAAAAACAAGCAACGTTTTGCGGTTTGCGTGTTACTAAAAAAAGGCAATCAAGTAAAAGTTGCAAATGCAGTGCTGTGTCTTTATTATTATTTTCTTTCTAACTATTTTCCTGCCGAATTCTACCAAACTTTAAAATAGGTACATATCATTCGGAGAGACCCTGTACGAGTATATCTGGACACACACACACGCACACACATTGACTATGTGCTTATATTTGGAATGAAACCCCACATTGAAAGATTGTGGGGACATTTTCGTCCCATCGCCAGCAGTTAGCGACCGCCAGGAATCATTTATTTCAGAGATTCATCAAGCTTGATTATATGGTCGTGCCACAGATCTGTTGGCACGTGCTGTTACTATCGAACCGGTTGTCTTCACCATATGGGTCGTACGGTGGCGGACATCCTTCATACGTAGTACACGTTCCCAGCGTGCTATTGTAGTACCACGCTTTGAAAAGCGCCCGACACACGCGGTCGGGCGGAATTCCGTAGCACCTTGCAGGCTCTGTTTGAGTCAGACCAATCAGTCAAATAAGAAATGATTCACGTAGCGATTAAAATGTTTGCAAGTATCTTCTATATATATATATATATATATATATATATATATATATATATATATATATATATATATAAGTTGTAAAAAAGTAGCTCTAAGTAATTAAGTATCTTTGCACATGCACACGTACTATATTGTGTCTGTGTGTGCGTGAGGCCATATTTTAATGAAACTCCGCGCTCGTAAGGAACTCTGCGTTAGTATTTTCCGCAAATCTAGTCTAGAAGACGCTAAGCTTTTTTCAAACATAGGTTTCATGATAGAGCTGCAAATATTGTTATGGACCGTGTGTACACCTCGAATGGCCAAGTGATTCAGTTTTCTTAAGCCTCTAAGAATTTTTTTCCTGGCGAGGGGATGACTATTGGTGGAGTAATACTTCACTTAATTGGTGTAATGTATACTTCAATGGCTAAAGTGAAACACACATTAATTACTAACAGTTTCAAATCAAAGCTGTCAGCCCGCTTGTGCAACTCATTTACCGAATTCTGCAACTTTATGCAGTATTTGCGTAAGTCCATCTTTCCATCTGTTTTAGTATAATCTACATATAATTTTTTAACGTTCGTATATAATAATAGAACACAAATGAATCAAAAGTTGCTCCATGTCTATGGCTTTAGCCTTCTCAGTCTGTCTTAAATATCTGCTAATTTATTGTATGGAAAGTTTCGGGGATGCCTGATGTGTCAAAAGCCAACATAACTATCCACAGTATAAATGACACCAGGAACCAGCAGACGTAGTTCTTCATCCAAATGATGATTTCTGAGGTGTACGACGATTATTTGTTCGAAACCGTCGTGACACATGATTGACGCTAGAGATTTCGAAATGTGATAATTTTTGTTGGATACATCTGTATATTGAGTTAGCATTCCTATCACGAATTAGAAGGAATGTGAAGGTGACTTTACGTGCATACACATTGTGGCAAGTTTTCTGAGGTATGAGAGCATCATGAGTCCTTTCAGGACACTGATTGAATCACGAAGGTATTCCTGAAGGCCCACCTACTTTGTCGGAGTTTGATGATGGGTTTCTTTGAAGCGTGCCGCGTTCCATTGGAGGACTCGCATGATGGCAGTAGACTTGGCAACAGCACCGTAAGTACCAAGATGATTAGGACAGGCTTTAGCATACCGGCTATATTCAGGCGGATCGGAGTAGAATGGCCAGGTCACCCTGGAAGTATTCCAGATCTGTGACTCAGCCTACCCTCGTCGTCCGGGCTATATCTCGACCTCTACTTGGATGACGCTCCGTCTCTTTGGTCGCTGTCGCTGGTGCTGTTGCCGAGGAACACACAGGAATGGATCGTAAGCAAGAATTTTCTACTCACACGTTTGATCACTATCATTAGTTCATATATATATCATTAACACGATGGCTTAGTGGCAAAGCCTTTGCCTTGCATTCTGGAGGCCTGGGTTTGAGACCCAGACTGGCCACTCTTAGATTGGTTTTTATGGTTCCCAATTTAGACAAGGCAACAACAAGTCTGTGCTGCTAACCATGATTTGAGTTGATGTCCCACCTGTGATCGTCTATGACAAGCGTAATCCGAGTTTGCTTAAGCTGTTTCATCACTCTATCTATTTCTATTAAAGTTCATGGGCCACCAGCCACATGGCAAACAATGAAGTTACCCCGCAAATGTTAGAACTTTAGACTACAGTTGCGGTTTCTTCTGCCGGTTAATTCACTCCTGTCACTAGAACATGACGTCAGACATACCCGTGCACGCACCTATATAGACTATATTTTGTTCAATTTGATTGCTGTGTTTGTTACTTTGCTCTGTTTGCACTGTAAAAGGCCATGCATTTCCCGTAAATGTGTTTTGCGCCCGTTTAGGTAAACTAAACAATTTCTTACGTAGACGCGTCGAAACTGTTAGCAGCAAATGATCAATTTGGCTGTCTGGATCGTTTCTAGAAGTAAAGCAAATTATATTTTTAAACTAAATTTTTTTCTCAGTTTGTTAGAGATAACGACGGGCTTTCTTGCGCTTACCGCACAGAACGCTCTAAAACAGGTTTCAAACAGAAGTAGTTTCGTGTGCTAAAACAAAGACTACTGGCTTGGTTATTCTATAATTGAAAAACCTGCTTCAAAAATTGGGTTGTCTCTGAGTTGTACCTGGGTGCAAGACTGCATCATTGCGGTACTTACCCGCATGTTAGACCGCACTTTTTGTAGACTCATTCATTTCAAGGTGTGCGTTAATTAAATTTGCCGTCCGTTAGTCCGTTATTATTGTTGTTTCGATCGTTTGAAACTCAGTACTGGTTCAGTCGAGTTCGTTAACACGTTCTGCTACCTTGAGGTTAACTTTTCGATGAAGGGCACAACCTTTGGACAACACATCGTCGAACGGACCAGGAAAAGTCTAGTCGCGATGTCCACAATTGAAAAGCCCCAACAATTATCTCTGAGCACACTAAAAGCACTTTTTGACCTGAAAGTTGCTTCGGTGGCGGCCTACGGCATTTAGGTCATATGGGAGAACCTCCGTCAATCACAGCTAGAAAAACTAGATAAGGTAAAGCCCATGTTTTTCAAGCTAGCCACTGGGTTGCCACGAAAAGCGAAAAAGCGTCTAGTTTACCTTATGACTTCTACTTTGTAAAGAAAGTTCGAGAAAATGTTGTGAAGAAAGTTCGAGCAATTTCCGGAAGCTTCTTCAAATCGCCAGCAATGGTCACACAGAACTGACAGAAACCACTACAACAACCCAACTGACATTTCGTGACCCGCTATTCACTTCACGGGTTTCACCATAAACTCTGCCATCGAAGAGGCTTCCACGATCCTGACGTCGGCTGTTTGTGCCGTTTCTGTGACCAACCGTGCCCTATCTATCATCTCGATACCTGTCAGAGAGCTAGTTCTCTTACGCAGTTAGCTCGATGATATTTTATTACTATTTTTATTACAGTGATATATATATATATATATATATATATATATATATATATATACCATACATATGGTGCAATAAATAAATGATAATGATTATGTTATTATTGTTAAAATGCTAGGAAAGTCTAATATTGTCATTGCAAGGCAGCGCCAATATGGCTTCCCTTAATGATATGGGTGGCCTCAATAAGGGTTTTAAAGGCTAAGGCTTCTCCGACCCACGCTCTGAATCAGTTTGAGTGTAAGGGGGCCTGCAGCTCCCATAGTTTCAAACGCCAACGGATAAAGTTCGTGCGGATAACCAACGCTAGGGTATTTTCTGCATTTGTTAGCCTCTGCTTACCTGGAGGCATGACCTGCTCGGTTCGCACCTGCACGGACCATCGAAGGGACTAATGAGTCGGTTACAGTTGCGTGCCAAACAAGCGTGCAGCCACGCTCAAAGAGCGTCAGAGTCAGACCGTCAGGTCTTTTACCACCATCCCTGGATAGACCCGGGGGTTCCAGTACACACAGAGAGCTGGCAGATCTCAGTGCTCGACTAGATGGGTCAACGCGTCCACAAGGTAACCACAACGCTATCGGGCGTCGGCCTATCACCCCGTATTTTACTGTAACTGTTACATGCTTGTTAAATCTTATAATTACGAGGCCTATGATTTTCCACCAAATCGACGTTTCCTTCAGAACCTGAGTAGAGCAAATATTGTCTAAAGTAAAGGACCCTAACCTCTGTGGATTATCACGAAGATCTACCGGCATCAGAGTAAAAGGTTGGCGGCGACATTTGAGAAGCAGACGATTTAGCCAATGCTGAGTTAGAGCCTCGGTAGTGTGTGGACACATCTCTTGGCGGCAAACTTTGCTCATCTGGAAGAATGCTTTCCACATATATGAGGCTGGTTGCTTGCCGGCCATGGATCCCTTGAGGCAAACAATCAAAGTTGGTCACGTTTGCACAAGATACATCGTGCACGGTTACTTCCACTCAAGCTTTTCACCAGCCAATCAAATGACCAGTGGTGATGTCGGTTCTGCTTGCAAGCTTCCGGTAAATACCACGCCCTGAACTGCCAGATGTCTTAGCGGTCTCTGCGGTACCTCTCAACGCAGGCGGGTGCCAACTTCACGTAAAGCTTTCTTTATTTTTGTACATATCTTGAGTTGCGAAGTAAATGAGATTGAATCCTCTCTTTATGAAACATGCTTTTGCGGCATCCTCATTTGGAGCAGTGCCCCGGCAACAAGTTTTTACTGCCCTGGCACCATGTGAGGGGACGATATTTTGTACTATATTCGGTTTCTAAGCGCTGCAGCGTTCACGACGCTTTATTATATTGCTGGCTCGTTTCATGACATTACCGTGGTTACACACCATTCATCCTGAACAATTCGGGTTTCGGAGAGGTGCGCTATTTATGGGGTAAAGGAAATGCCAAACAGTTGTCCGATGGCGTAGCTGTTAATCTCTTTATGCCGAAAGCGCGTTTTTTTAAAAGTTGACACACAGCCTAGATAGAGTGCGGATTCATCTGACAGAAGCAAAGTTAAACTCCCTTAGGAGGTGCTTTACGACGTACATGAAATCGAGTACTCTGCCTTTCGACCAGGGCTAGAAGCCGAGTCGTGTATGTCTCTAGAGTGACTAGGCGCCAATGATAGAGAAGCGTCGGAGGCGCAAGCCAGCGTAGAACTCGACCTCTTTAACCACGGGTTTGGTCAAGTGAGGGAGAAACGTAACATAGGCAGCGGCAAAAATCGAGACTTTCGACTAGCTTCGGTTGAGCTCGCTACGCTCTCTATTTCGTTGGGACAGCTGAGAACAGTACGAACAGGAGCGGTTTGTAGTATCCCACATGATTCTTTTACACACGCGATTGGGTAAAATGTACAACAGTATGATCAATATCACTACAGCTTCGTAATGATAATAGAAATAAACATCGCTCAGTGCCAGCTTTGTTAGCCAGGCGACTGCATTTCACTCACTGCCATGATATTTTACACATTCACGATAACAATATTTACAAACACATGTGTCACAGGACTGCCCGCATATTATATTAAAATATAAACGAGCAGGTGGCGAGTATTTTTTAGCATATTGGCACCCAGGTTGAAGATTCTTTCAAGCGATGCGACATTCTGCGACCACGTTTGCGGCTGAATAAAGTTATGTTGTGCTGTATCAGACCCAAATACATTTAGTGTGATGAATCGTAATTAAAGGGCATGCACATGGAGCATGGTCAATGCAGGTAGTTGGACTTTACCAATCGAGGAATACACAAAAATGACTTTGCTCTTCATCACGACCAAACATGGTCTACTCTGGTACTGACTTTCTCTGAGCTGAATTTTGTAGGAGTCATGGCAAGGTAATTGTGCATAACTTTCTAAGTGAACTACATTGTTCGGTTCTCATGCCTGTAGTATCTATTCAAACAGAAAAAGTTGGGCAAACAAAAAAAAAATACAAAAATAAGAACAAATGGTGAGCAAAGGAATAATAGGAAAATGCGAATCTGCGAACAGTTTAACCACAAACAAAATATAAAACAAGATACAGTAGTAGGATCGAACAGCCTACGCAGTAGCGAACTATTTACAGGTATGCTTTCAAACTAGCCAACGTTGTCGTGGTTATTAATGCATTCGCGTGGAGTTTAACTCGCCGCGCACGTGATTGTGATGAAGAGTGTGATATTTTGAAATCCTTTTAATAAAGGAGACTTTGTATAAACTTCTGCAGATTTGGTACCTAATTATTGTATATTAAAGAGTGTCGAAAGCGAAAACGACAGCACAAAACAGTTGACTGATAAACGGGCCTTTAGCATGTCCCCGTACGGCGTTTGGAGCGACCAGACCACCAGAACGAGCTTTCTGAATCAGAATTTCCACTCGACCTATCTGGGCCGTCGGGTTACACACAAGGCAGTTTTTTACATGAGTTATTTGGAATTAAAATTAAGTCAAAATAGTATGCTGATCGGCCGTTGCATTTTGATTTGACCGCTTTTGCCGTGCAACGTATCGGCATTGGAAAATGAAAAAAAGTTTCAAGCTGTTCTCAAGCATTTTACTTCAACCATTTGGAGTGCGAACTAAATTAAAACTAATTCAAACAAGATGTACCCTGACTCTGCACCGTCCTGTGCCACTGTTTCCAATTGGATTAAAAAGTCACACGAGCTCCGAGGATAAATCACGTTCAGGCCGCCCAAAAGAGGCTAGTTATGAGGAAAACGCGGGAATGGTGCGAAAAATCGTTGCCGCAGGTAGAAGAGGCCTTAAGAATTAGTTTGAGTAGCGTGCATTCTATTCCGCACGATAACTTGAAAATGAACAAGTTCAGAGCAAAATGGGTGCTGCGGTTGGTCAATCAAGAGCAAAAAAATGCGCGTGTTTTCGCCTTTCAGCGAAATTTGGCTTAGATTCGAAAACAGTGTGTCCTTCACTACATCCCGAGACCCAAGAAGCATCTCGCCAATGATGAAAAGCCTTCGAAGAGGCTGCAGACAACGGCATCAATCGTATATGTAATGGCTACGGATTTTTTAGGACCAGAGTGAAAACATTTTGGTAGACTTCGTTTAAAGCGGTAAAATGATCACATAATAATATGGTAGGACTGTTGGATCGCTTGCTGCAGGAACTCACTGCGAAACGGCCAGCTTTGCAGAAGAAGGTTGTTCTGCGTCACCAGGACAACACATCCTTGTGTAAACAGAGTCACTATGAATCGTTCTAGATTATTGATGTCATTGGCACTGCCGACAGTCCCACTTGATAGCATATTGAGTGGGCTCTTCCTATATCTTGCTCGAATGTATAACACCTCAGATTTTTCCCTGCACATCCGAAGGTAGACATGCCGCCTTTCCTCTGAAAAAAGCACTCACCTTGGCATCTTGATATCTGTTGCCATAACTGTGCTGTACCGGGTTAAGCCGATATTCAGTCGGAGTCATCGATAATCGGCAGGCGTCCTGCAAGAGTAGTATTCCGCTCGACCACAACTGGTCCTATGGCTACAATAGGCCTTGTTGATCAGGCAAAACTAGCGTTCGTCAAATTTTATTGCTCCGAACAATCTTATTGAACCGAAAGCTTGAGTATTGAGTAATGTTGCAAGGGACATTAAATTTCTGTGGTTCTAAAAGAACCCACGTAATGTCAAATTGCCTCTAAATGCGTCGTGATTTAATTCACCCAGTACAATAAAAGAAGATTATGATTATACCATTGGTGGCCAAGCATTTATGCCACAAAAAAATGCAATAGTAAATAGTTATCATCAAGAGTAATGTGATCCCTCATTAATCAAGAGCGTAGTGGAGCAGACATTTTGGCTGTGGGTACGATGTAGTACATCGCTAATAGAGTTCTACGTTGATTCATACTTAGAGATTCATCGATTTTTTTTTACCTTATCGTTGCAATCTATGTCCTAATATTACCACTTATGGTCTGCATGGTCTCATTTCTAAAGGGACCAGCCTTTATCTAAAGTTGTACAATAAGTTTCTATATATAGTTGCATAATATAGAGTGAACTAAGAGCTCTTCATGGCTTAAATACATTTGATGTGAAAGAGAAAACTGACAATAAATGTTATAAGGAAAGTAAGAAAAATAATGCAGACGTGATACCGACCGTGTTTGATGCCACACATGCAACTCAAATGGTCTTGGAAAAATCGTTCCAAAGTTTTACAGAAGGAGCTGTATCTTAAATACGTGTTAACAATCGCTTAATAAATCGGTTCTCTTGTTCTAAGCAGTCACTGCAAATTAATTAAGTTATAAGCAAATATTGTTGCTGCTATTTCCTAGGGGTGGATACGTCATATGAGTTAATAGGAAACTAGCCGTCTAATTATTTCGGCAAAATTTGGCCATTTTCCCATCATCTCCTGAGTTCAGCCTAGTCTGGAAAGATTCAATGGAGACTCGCCGCACTTAAGGCTAAGGTCTCCTCCAGTGATGCAAATGTTATGTTGAGTTTTCGTCGATTGTAGCTTTCACATGGATTACATTTTCCGTATCCTCCAGCTTACAAAATCGGCAGGCTTTCTTGTGCTTGATTAGTCAGTCGCCAAAAATAGTTAATTTGCTTATTCGTCATATATTATTACTGTTCAAAGTTTATATTGTCGTCATATATTATTACTGTTTATATATTGTATTACAATTTATTACGTATAACATTTGCTGGCTACTGTGGATGTGAAACCTCGTAAGCGTTGCACGATCATATGGAGATATATAAACTGTACACAAAATACCATATGGCGGTAAACCAACTGTACACACAAATTGCCCATTACACGATTAACACATTAGACAGGTTATTGCAACAGCTCTTTGAGGTATTACACCAAACGGCTTCTCCAAACGGCATATTTCTTACTGGTGTTTCGTGTACAAGCGTCTTCTTGCCATCATCTCATGAGCTAACCCTGTGCCTACGCTTGATACTTCTTATAAAGACTACACTTCAAGGTTTCACTCATTTGATTTAGTCATACATTGACAGGTGCGCCACTTCCTTCTCTAGGAAACAATCGATATCTTAGTTCCATCCTTAGTTCTAAAAAAATCTATGTTTATGTTAGTGTAGACGTCTGTGTCGGTTTTATGGGGGCGCCGAGGTGGCCACCACAACACCAAAATTATTTTAAATGCATTCGTGCCTTAGTTGCGAGAAGGGTGGTGGCTATCATGTTCGTGGGAATAAGCATTTTACTGTTAATATTATTGGTAAACGTATTTTTATTTAAATATGAATAGTATTTTTACTCAGTGCTCGAACTGCTTTTATCAGCAGGTAGTGAAACAGCGTTTTGCATACAACGAAAACAGCCCAAAAATCAATCGACCGTCGGAACGTCACGCTATAGCCGATACGTGCTACTTTGCCTTTTTCAAAAAATACTTACCGACAGTAGTTGACCTGTGGGCGCAACCATTTATTTGTCAAGTATGAACAGTATGAAGTTGGATGAAAGATGGATGAACGATTCCCTCTGAATCAAAGGCTCAATTCTGGCGCCACTTATATTCGTTTGAAAGAAGAAACGTTTCACAGTTTGCATGTTATAAATTAAAAACAATATATATATATATATATATATATATAAATTAAATAGAATTGACTACTTTAATTTCACTAATGGCGATCTTGGCGACTCTCTTAGAGTGCAATAAAAAATATAATATATATAATAGCTTTGGATAAATACTGTCTAAAGTACTATATGCAACTGTGTCTATATTAATATTTACTTTTTAGTTATTTTCTTGCCGAGTACCTTTCTAAAAGCCGCTGCTCTTTTTTCGATAGTGGGTACTATGCTAGGCTGCATATTTTTTTAACAGTACAGATAGCTCGACATTTCAAATAGTATGAATAGGGCGAGTGATGCAATTCGTGCGGTTGCTGTGTTGCCCTAAAGGCAATGTCTGTTGCGCGGACGTCAGTTGGGCCCCTGATAAACTAAACAAATCTCACTAAGAGGATGGCTATCAAAAAGTCTAAAGAAAGAAAAGACTAAAGCACAACGCAATCATCTACCGACAGTTTTAAGTTAAGAGAGTTAAATCAGTTTTATTTGCAGACATATTCCAATATTAGTTAACAAATTATAGTTATTTTTTGTTTACTCACTGCGCAGTAGCCCATTTCCACCATGTCCTATCAATAGGTGCAGTATGGTTAAAGTAAACCAAATAGGTTGTAGGGCCATACGCGTCTCATCGCCAGCAGTCAGCGACAGCCAGTGACTGCATTTAAACAATTTATTTCTGAGATCTCTGACGCTTGATTTTGGTCGTGCCACAGAACTGTTGGCAAGTGTCGTTACTATCGAACCGGTTGTCTTCACCATTTGGGTCGTACGGTGGCGGACATCCGTGATACGTAGTACACTTTCGTAGCGTGCTATTGTAGTACCACGCTTTGAAAAACCCGCGACACACGCCGTCGGGCGGATTTCCGTAACACCTTGCAGGCTCTGTTTGAGTCAGACCAATCAGTCAAGTATGAGATGATTCACATAGCGATTGAATTCCAGGTGTCTCTTGATTTCTTTGAATATATATATATATATATATATATATATACTCAAATATCTACAATAGATTTTTTAGACTAAATATATATATATAGTCTAAAATATTTATCGTAATTATGAATCTTTGCACACGCACACGTACTATACTATGCGTGTGCGTGAGACCATATTTTAGTAAAACTCCACGTTTTTAAAATACTCCGCTATGGTAATTTCTGCAAATCTTGTCTTAAAGCGGCTAAGAGTTCTTTCGAGTATGGGTTCCATGATAGAACTGCAAATATTGCTATGGACAGCATGTACACTTCGAATAGCCAAGTGACTCCGTTTGCTTAGACCTTTAAAAAGTGTTCTTTTTGCTGGCAAGGAAATGACTATTTATGGAGTAATTGTAACGTATACTTCAGTAGCTAAAGTGAAGCACAACTTATCTACTGACAGTTTTAAATCAAGGCAGTCAGACCACTTGCAAAATGCATTTACAGTATTCTGCAGGTTTCGGCACTATTTTCGTGAGTTCACTTTTCTATAATATTAGTGTTATTTGTGTATATTTTTTATAACGTTTGTATATAAAACTAAAACACAAGTGGCTCAAAAAATGTTCCATGTATATGGCTTTAGCCTTCTCGGTCTACCTCAAAAGCCTGCTCTTTTTTTGTATGGAGTGTCTCGGGAATGTCTGATGTTTCAAAAGCCGACTTAAGCCAACATGACCGCATGACTGACGTTAGAGATTTCAAACTGTGATTCTTTTTTCGGACAAATCTGTGAATTTAAATGGTAGTGCTATCACGAGTAGTAAAAAGCATGCAGGTGATTTCACGTGCATATATTGTGGCAAGTTTTCTAAGGCACTCAAGCATTTGTTTGGATCCGTCCTCTCAAGACACTGATTGCAGAGGTATCGGCGGTCCACCTACTTGGTCGTAGTTTGATGAGTTTTTTCTTTGGAGCGTGCCGCGTTCCATTGGAGGACTCGCATGATGATAGTAGATTCGGCAACAGCACCATAAGTACCAAGGTTATTAGAACAGGCTTCAGCATACCGGCTATGCTCAGGTCGATCAGAGTAGAATGACTAAGTCACCTTGGAAGTATTCCAGATCTGTAACTCAGTCTAACCTTGTCGTCCGGGCTATATCTCGACCTCTACTTGAACGATGCTCCGTCTCTTTGGCTGCTGCCGCTGCTGCCGTTGCCGAAAACCACATAACTAAATTGTAAACAACAATTTTCTACTCACACGTTTACTCACTATCATTAATTCCGTACACATATGTGTGCGCGCGCTGTATGGTTGCGACACCGTCGAAAATGTCTCTATTTATCTTTCTCTCGACAGTCGAATGCGAACAAAGCTGCCTATATTGCTAGCTACGATCTAAGTTGATGCCCCCTCCCCTGTGATCGCCCATAAGAGGCGTAATCCGAGTTTGCTTAAGCTTGTCTCCCCATTATATCTATTCCTATTAAAGTTCATGGGCCACCATCCACGTGGCAAACAATAAAGTTACCGCAAATGTTAAAGCTTTAGACTACAGCTGCGGTTTCGGTCGGTTAATTCACTCCTGTCACTAGAGCTTGACGCCAAACATACCCGCGCACGCACCTTTATAGACTAAATATTGTTCAATAGGATTGCTCTGTTTGTCGCTTTGCTCTGTTTGCATTGTAAAAGACCATATATTTCCCGCAAATGCGTTTTGCGCACGTTTAGATAGACTAAACACTTTTTCTCACTTGGGCGCGTCGAAATTGTTAGCATGATATTTTTGAACGAAATTTCTTCTTTAGTTTGTTTGAGATAACGACGGGCTTTCTTGCGCTCACCACACAGAACGCTCTAAAACAGGTTTTCCAACAGCAGTTAGCTTCGTGTGCAACAACAAAGGTTACTGGCTGAGTTATTCTATGATTGAAACCCTGCTTCAAACATTGGGTTGCCTCTGAGTTGTACATGGGATCAAGACTACATCATTGCGGTACTTACCCGCATGTTAGACCGCACTTTTTCGTAGACTCTTTCATTTAAAAGAGTTCGTTAATTGAATTTGCCGTCCGTTGTTATTGCTAAAAATGCTAGGAAAGTCTAATATTGCCATTGCAGGGCAGCGCTAATATGACTCTTTTTAATTATATGGGTGGCTTTAATAAGGTATTCAAGTACTCAGGGGCAATATATCATTCAACGTTGATTACTACTAGACGTTTTTTACTAAGGGAGAGTCTCTCGAGTCTCCCGTCAAAAGGCTTTCACTTTAAATACTTCCGGGCTGACTCTCAGCAAAAGTTTAACGCCCACGGTGAGGCGCGAGCGGATTCAAAGGGTGGCCCTTGTCTTCTCCTGCAGTATGTTCTTATAATCTTGCGTCACTTCGTTCCAGCCTGATATCGATTCCGTCATTTTCGTAGTGATGTCATGTAGGTTAAGAGCCGGGTTGTTTCTTAAAAACTCCGTTAGGCTGGAGGCATGACCTGTTCGATCCGGACCTGCACCGACCATCGAATGGGCTAAAGTGTCGGTTACAGTTGCATCCGAAAAAAGCATGCGGCCACGCCCAAAGGGCGTCAAAGTCAGACCGTTAGGGTTTTTTACCATCATCCCTAGACCCGGGGGTTTCAGTAGAGACAAATGGCCGACAGATCTCAGTGCGCGATTAAAAGTGTCATTTAATGCAGAGTGACGTGCTCGTCGGTCTGAAGTTGAGAATCATGACAAGTCATGATGGGCCAACGCATCCACAAGATCACCACAACGACATCGGTGATGCACGACTAGGTCAACACCAAGCTGCAGTCCTGCGCATGTGGCCGTCGTCTTGATGTCCAAAACAATATCAATTCGCGGACATAGCAGGGCTCTAGCCCCTTGATTACTAACAGTTCGAAGCCTGGCTCTAACAGAAAGTGCTCTATTAATCAGGCTTAGTCGTCTTTCTTGCAGGGGGCTGTCCAATTGCCCTGGTTAGCCCTATCATCGGGAGAAGAATCTAATAACAACGACAATCCGTCGGTCAGCCTTTGAAGTTCAACGCTATAAGCGATCCAGCCATCACTATCCAATATCCCTTCATTTTGTAAATTGGCTGCAGGAAGTTTTTTTTTCATTCTTCCGGTATTTTACCGCTATGTGGGTGCGTGTTGCGCGGTTTGGTTAAAGGAGGGCACAAAAGCATATATTTGTTTTAATGTGTTCATACATAATTTGTTTTTTTGAATTTGACTTCTGTAAATGCTCGATAATCATAGGTATTTTCCCTCGGAGATAGTATAGATTACCACCGTATAGGCGCGTATAATGAAGCACTCATTAATTGTCACTACTAACGTGTGACTACATAATTCAATTCAAGTGCTTCTTTATTGTTTTCAAAGCGTAGAGAATTATATACATGGTCATTCATGGTTTGAGTACTGCGCAGATTGTTGTTGCGAATATTAGAAAAAGATGGGAAGTCTATTCGACTCGTGCGTACATTTTCAAATCTGCTCTCGAGTGTCGCTTCGATATAGGTAGTGGGTCAACACTGCTACGCTTTACCTGACATCTTAATGCAACACGTCGAAGGAATTTAGACAAAACATTTCAATTGTCTCAATATGTCTTTTCAAATACGACCGCCAGACTTCACAGCTGTAGATGAATTTGGGAACTACAATTAGCTTATTATAAAGGCGGATATAGAATCTTGCACATCCGATGCTAAAACATCGAAATATCATATTACATATAAGACTAGCAGATTAAATAGTTTGCTTGAAGTGAATGTTAAAATCTAGCTCCGGTGTTACCGTTACCCCAAGATCGCGAATGCTGTTTATTCTGGGTATATCTTGTCCATCAAGTGTATAAACGTGGTTCTCCTTCAGGCACTCAACGGCGCATTTAGGGACCGAAATTATCATCTCATTTTTGGCGCACCAATCGGAGATGTAGTCAATTGTTCTCTGTAATATCTCCCTCTCGGCCTTTGTGCCAGATGGCCCATAAACTTTAAGATCATGTGCGTAGAGAGTGTGCTTTAGGGTTTCAGGTATTCCGGGCGGAGGACTGGATGATTTCTAATGGATGATTGGAATAGGACTTTATTTTTAGTTTTTGTGGAGCCTAAGGAAGCTTAAGTCGAGGATACGGTGTATTTTATGGCTTTGCATTGTTCATCAAACCATCGTTTGCGCAGTGAGTTTTAGTAACCGTGTATATATGCATGAACTCTGAATTGCACACCGAATAAATTGTTCAGTGTTGCTAATATTGTCGCCTGGTTGGATTAGTTGAAGCGCTTGTTGTAATATCTAGAGGTGCAGTGAGCGGCTAAGGGTGTGCACGAAGAGTGCGTTTGGCATGTTTGCTTGAAGCAAATTGAACTTCGTTTTATGGGGTTTTCGATGAGTTGTGGATTTGAATTCATTTAGCTGATTATTAGTTGTGGCTGTTGTGTTGAAATTTCGTACGACATCGACCCTGCCACTCTTGCCATTCCAGCTGGCGCTTAACGGTGTTGCATAAGATATACAGGTAGATGTGTTCGTTTCTTGATGTTCGTACATGTCGGCATTCTCAGTTCATCGCCAAGACGCCGCCGAACCGAATGGGATGAGTGTAGTCAGCGGATACGTTCATACGATGCAATTGAGCTGGCTCGCCATTTACTTTTTGTTCCAGTCTGTGACCATGTACGGAACAGTCAAATAAACCTGTTCAGCCTCACTGGTAACAACATGTTCCATCCTATTCGTTGTATGCTACTTTGGTGATCGTAAAACCAAGATTGTACCAATGCAGGCCAATAATCCTATCCAGTTAATTTTGGAATACTCCTTATCTTTCTGCAAAAACCCATATAAGCCAATGTAACCCTACATAAAATAAAAAGAAGCGTTAACAAATAGTCGCTTTTCTCTCGAATAGTCAATCGTCAAGACAAGCTAGTGTGTTTATTCGCTATGTGTTAGCAGTGATAATCAAGAGTAATGTACAATTTCAAACGTATAATGTTTTAAAGCGGTTGCAGATGTGCTACAAGGCTAAACCTTGCACGAACGGTGATGGTAACCAATATATAGCCGATATTTACCAATGCGTACGTCACTATTCCAAAGCGACGATTTTATAGCTTTTGCTTAAATACATGGCCTAGAATTAGCGGTATCAAAGTAGAATTTTTTGTTGGTTAATGGTCATTTCTCTATTAACTGGTTGCTTAGATATGATATATAATCTCCCTTAGCAGTCTACATTTCAAGCAATCCATTTTTAGAAAATATATATTGTGTACCGGCGATGCAGAAATTGCACATTCTATAAGTTAAATATAGCACAGTTTAATAGGGCCGTTTTCTAGCATATATCACTGTAAAGTCTTTTTAGTGGCAGAATCTCTGGCAGAGTGTCACGACAAACGTAGCTTTTCCTTGATTACATGAGTTGGCTTCACTCTCGTAGCCTCTTTTGATCAAAATTTATATTTCTCATAATGGCATTACTTTGGGGTTTCACCAGGTTGCCTTGGTTTTGTATTGACATATGGTACACTGCCTTCCCCGTACAACCAATTATAGCTTGGTTCTACCCCTAGCAATAAAGGAATCTACTCACTCTTGTCGTAAATTCGACGTTTTAAAGGTCATTCATTTAGTATTATACTAGATTGGGCCTAATTATGCTTAATATTTAGGTGTTTAGTAGAACTGTGCTTGGGATTAAAGTGATGAAATAAAAGCTATCTAATTGCAAGCAAGCCTGATGAAGACGTTTTCACCTTGGCGCAATCGTTGGATAAGCTTATGGAGGTAACTACTGTATTATTTCCACAACATATTTATATTCTTTATTTAATACATAACCGGAATATGGCTGCATTAAGTTCACTGGCCAATCATCGGCATCTGGATCTTTGCATAATTTGTCGTAACAGGCGTTGCACTCGTTGCATTATTTATTATATCTTATGCCGCTCAGAATTGCAAGCGTACATGCATCGACATATCACACTTGGCTATGTGAGCAAAGGTTGAGTCTAGGTATCATGCTTGCTAAAAGGCTTCTCCCGTAAATGTACTCCAGAGATATTTTTGAACTCTTTTTCAGCGGGTCGTATAGATGCAGGATTTTGATCAAGTACTATGCTGCAATTATGTATTATCGTCATAAATTTGGTCGTCGTTGTTTCCGAAAGCTCCGATTGACTTAATGTCAGCATGATTGGGTATTTAACTTAATATCCATTGTAAAGGACATTTCTGTATTTTGAGCCACTACATGCTAGGACCGGTGGCGCGGTGCATTCGCGTGCGCCTTGCTACCGGAGGAAGTACATACATTCACGGGTTTGAACACTACCATTGCACATTTGTATTTATTATGGTCCGTCTTATAACGGACCTAATGCATGGGAGAGCGGTTCCATGGATATTAAATGTTGCCTGAAAGTCAGCCCGAAAACGTTTACTTAAATGAAGATTTAGATAAGTTCCAGATTTGTAAATACTTATAGTTGTTGCGCTGACTAGTGCAAACGTACGCTCCAATGCCTAAATTGGCAGATAATGCTGCCGAAGCATGCGGCACTTCGTTCAGCCAGCGATCGCAGAAGACAAAACCTTTTCAATAGTGCTAGAAACAACTACCAAAAGCACATTGACACCGATACATAGAAAAACCGCACCCAACACGAGCATCTGTGTCTCATGAGTCTAAATTATAACAAGGTTGATTGTGAGTTGGCCTATACGGGAGATTGTACAAGGTACAAGGTTTTCCACATAATGTTGCATTTACCTCAGGCATTTACATTGATATAGGTTTGACTAAATCAATGATCAATAAATGACTAGTGTAAGGTCTGTCACATAACTCTTAGCCAGTGAGGAAGTCACCTGTTTTGGATGTGTATTACCGTGGCCGTTGCCCTCAATTACTAGCGGTATGTCCCCGGCCACTAGTTAATTGTGTGAAAAGAAATAAATATGCATAAACCACGAAACAAACCTCACAAATATATTTATATATATATAGCTTTTGGAAATTGTAAACAAGCTACGAAATTTTTGATACGTGAATGTTTACTGAACTTATTATAACTTCTAGTTCCACATAGAACAACGTATATATATATACGTTGTTATATGTGAAACTAGAAGGTTTACAATTTCCAAAAGCTCATGCCGACTACAGCGCCAGAGGCAGAGACGTTTTTTGGAAGTAATACAAATATTATACAAGTAGAATCATGTGAATTGGTTTTGAAATGGGTTTGTAGCAGGTGCGGCAACTGTCACATGTCAGACTCAGTGTTTTATCAATGGCAATTTAGTTAATATATGAATTCAATGTAACCGCCGTTTGCTATAGTTGCCGCTTTAATTCGATATCCAAACTTTGGGCCCCTAAAACAAGGATGTTGCAAAACGTGCCTATTAGGATTTGCAAATGCCTGCTAGATGGAGGTATTAATGAGCGTATCTGTTGCGTTTTGTTGAACGCTCGCTTGATTACGCCCCACACATCCACGCACTCCTGTAAAAATGACTGTTATGAGCGGGCGCACAGTCCTGCAGAACCACGTATTGCAAAGCGATAGACACTTTTCCGTGGTTGCACTACAGCTTGCAAAGCATGTAAATGAACTCATTAATAATTTAAATGTGTGATTGTTTAGACTTTTTTGATATGATGATTTCGTCAATCCCGGTGGCGTGGTGCATTCCGCCTGCGCCTCGCGACCGGAGAAGACACATAGATGCGCGGGTTCGAGCCCCACCGTTGCACATTTGTATTTATGGGGTCCGTCTATGAAACACTGCAAGTCAAATCTTGGCTGAGGTTCCGCCTGAAAAGTATATATGATATGATGCTTTCACGTATTTTACGACATCGAACGACGAATAAGAGATGTTCGGCAAAAGAAGGTTGTTTCTGAAATTCCTGGGCCAAAAAAGTGCCCAGGAAAAAATCCCAGCCCATCATAAAAAATTCAATACTATATATCCACAAGCTCTGAAATGTATAAAGAGCCTTTTTGGTGCAATTACACCACAAGCAGATGAACTCATTTGTTTTGCTTGTGAGGCGCAACATGACTATGACATTGGATAGTCTAAATGATATTATTTCAAACGCCCATGCAAATGTTAGCCAATATCAGATATGGTTGAGAGTTTAAAGTTGTAGCTCTGGACGCAGCAAAGCATCTATTCTTAGAAAGTTTGCAGCTCTCCGCCTTAGGGAGTTAGGGCTGTAGGAACTCAGACAAATTGCTAAAGTTGTTCCCCGTTATTTTTGCTCGTCTACTGACGCGTGTAATAAACCGTTTCCTGATGACTGGTGTTTTCCCAGCTAATCAAAGAAGCCTACAATACGTTCCCATATTTACAAGTAAGAGCGACCGTAGAGATTTCTCGAATATTTATTATCTAATTTCTGCGGTAGATTAGCTTTATATAACATCTAAAATATATTTAAGGAGGTTTAGTTCAATTGATGCCTTTTTGAGGAATTAGTTAGATTTTTGTAATGCATGCTGAAGCAAATTAACTTGCCTCGCTTATCTTTATCAGGAGGTCGTAGACTCCTTCCAAATAAACCAACTTTTTCTTGGTGTCTTTTGAACGTTTCTGCTGACTTTAACTGCCTAAACTATTCGTTGTTTTTAAACATCTTTGAAATTGTTGGTTGTGATGGCACTGTCAGTTGGTTATATCTAGCAGAGAGGCAGCAGACAATGTAGGCTATTTCTTTAGAACGAGTCAACCTCGGGACGCAAGAGTCTTAGGACAGTTTATGCTTATCATGTTTTAGTTTCTTATAGACGATATCGCATTAAGGGGGCTCTGTAGGTTGATTATTTATGCTGACGATACAATTTTATTTTTTGCATTCAACCATCTGCAATACAGTCTGCAGTACAGAAGGCGGCACAAGAAGTGTGCTGTTCTTGTGTTTGAAATTAGATCTGTTGATGAATGCAAGTAAAACTGGACTCACATTGTTTCGCCCTGCACAAAAAGTTGCTCAGGTTTAGATGCTAAAGCTCAATGAAACGGAAAAAATACTTTTTTTTACTATCAAATGTCTAGGCTCAACTATATGTGAGACACTTAAATGGCATGATCACTAAAATGTTCTTACGCCTAAATGCGATGCGTTGCTGGCATTTATTCGCCAACTAAGCGATCTAGGAGTTACTGTTGAGGGTCTCATTATGGTGTATAATGTGCTATTAGTGCCAATTGTTATAAAGTGTGTTGCAAAAAATTAGCAACTCATGTTTTTTTGTGATAATTTCGGCTTGGTTTTTTGAATGGCTTGAAATTTTAAGCGCATGATGTACATGACGAAACATGAGTATAGTGTTGATTTCATTGCAATCTCAACATCGGTTCATACAAAAAATAAAAAGTGAAAAAACAGTGTTGCAAAATATTAGCAACAATAGCGCCTTACAGCGTATTCGATTCTTAGCAGGGCTGTATGACTCATTTGAAACTACATATTTTATTCTAGAAACGGGTTTTTCGTCTCTTCTTCTGAATCAAATCGTAAACTCGGTCTTTCATGGAGTTAATGAGCTGTTGTAAGTACGAAAGTGGAATATTAGTCCATGCTTGCTGGACAGCTTCTTTGAGGTCCGACAAATGATTATATTGTCGACCATTTGCGTAAATCTGCTTTACCAAATGTCCCCAAAGATTTTCAATAGGATTCAGGTCTGGACTTTATCCCGGCCAGTCAAAAAGTGGCACTCCTTGTTCTTGAAAAAAGGCTATAGTGCTAGCCGAGGTATGAAACGTGGCTTTGTCTTGTTGAAAAACTGCGTCAGGTCCCCCAATTCTTCTGAAGTGGGCTTCTAACTGGGAACCGACAATGCGCTGGTACATGTCAGAATTGTTTCGGCCCACAATCTCGACTAGATCAGACTTCCCATTATATCCAAACGCGCCCCAATATTTCACAGAGCCACCACCGGCCACACGTTTCGAGAACCATTTAGGTTTCTTCCGTAAGTCGTGCCAATAGTACTGACAGCCGCCAGGGCCATCGAGATTAAATTTCTTTTCATCCGAGAAGACAATGTTTTTCCACTCGTTATCCCAAGTTTGGTATCTATGCGAAAATTCACGCCGTGCGACAATGTGCTTCGGTTGCAGTCGCGGCATAAGCTTCCTTTTCGCGTATCGCACGTTTTTGTCAGAACTTAACACTCGGTACACTGTGGATCGGTGCACTGGCACTCCCAAAGTAGTCCTGATCCTGGAAGAAGACATTTGGTCATGAGTAGCCAACTGTATGATCCTTCGCCGATCTCGAATAGTCAAAACTGGCTTACGGCCACTGTTAGATCTGCACCTTTGGTTCACTCCAGGATGTAAGAACCTACTGATGGTGCTCTTATGCCGTCCTAATCTGGTTGCTATAGCAGTTACTGTATGACCGAGCTCAGCATATGCCTCAATTCTTGTCTTTTCGTTATCTGAAAGATCCTTTGTACGACCCATGGTTTAAACATAAGATTCGTCGTTAGTTCGGAACAACGACTAAGCTGTAGAATATTTTGCAGCTATTTAACGATTAATTTAGCTAGACAATATTCCCGACATTTGATCCCTGGGATCAAATATCAGCTGTAGTATCGACTATACTTCACAAACAAGGGCTGTGTTGTTAGCATGTTATTGTTGCTAATATTTTGCAACACTGTTTTTTCACACTTTTTTATTTTTTGTATGAACCGATTTTGAGATTGCAATGAAATCAACACTATACTTATGTTTCGTCATGTACATCATGCGCTTAAATTTCAAGCCATTCAAATAAACCAAGCCGAAATTATCGCAAAAAAACATGAGTTGCTAATTTTTTGCAACACACTTTAGTAACTCTTTTTTGGGGATTCATAATACAGGTATACACTATACCTAAACATAACTTCTAAGGGCGCCTATTTTAACATTACATAACCCATAACAGCACAGGGAGGAAGTCATTCAGAATGATGCTCTTAGGGCGGTCTTCAGCTTGCGGCTTAGCGATTCGTTCCGTAAGTGTTTTTATGACTAAGGTTTTACCGCTTAAAAATAGGATTGATATACCCTGTATATCAATCCAGAACTTAAAATAACCTTGCTTAACTTAAGCAAGGTCAATAACAAGAAATTGTGGTTCTGTGAATAAACATCAAATTAAAAAAACAAAATTGGAACTTTGCTTTGCTTTAGTATAGGAACATCTTCTGGATGTTATGCATGGTCCTTTTGCCGGTTGGTTTTGGCGCCCACGATGAACATATTATCGTTAGAGAATAATTAAAACTGCATGTTAGTTTATGTTTGAGAAAATCCAGGATCGTCCCACAATGAGCCAGTCTGTTCGCTTTGTCGGCTCCATAGAGACTTAATGAAGAACTAATATCTGAGGTCCTTGTGAACAATCTGATTAATGGTGCGCCATCAATAATTTGCTGCTCAACGCGTGTATCGTAATAGGAAAGTCGTTTAAAACACACGTTGCACTGCCGTAATCAACTCTAGAGTGATCACTCGGCATACATTATTTAAATCCTCCGCTCTGCTGTGTACGAATAATAATTTAGCTTATTATACAACGTGTCTCGATCAATCAAAATATCACTTAGACGAATACCTATACACAAATAATAGACGCAACAGTTACAATACTAAAAGTCGTTATTATAATAATAATAATAAACTTATAAATAAAAT
>QVRM01005253.1:0-121179 GCA_003439945.1 Dermanyssus gallinae
TGCTGCGCGTCGTCAATCATCGTTCCTGAGTCCTCGCGCTGCACTACCCGTCCGGCTGAGTCTACATCCCCCAAGCTTTAGATGATAGATAGATAGATAGATAGGTTTTCTTATTCTCATAAGTGGTTTACATTTGTACAGAGGTTCACAGCTCCTCAAAGCCACCAAAGGCTAGTATGGAGTGTTTATATTGCATGTCTTTTTATAATTTTATTTACTGTCATTATAATTATTATCATGTTCGGCTTATGTTAGTAAGGTACCTAAATAGTATTGCTTCGCACTTTGTTGAATATTGTCAAAGAAGAGGTTGCGCGCACATCTGCGGGGAGCTTGTTCCAATATGTGGCACCGAGATTTGATATTGAGAAACGAGATTGGTTACATGAAGCTGTAGACAAGATCAGAAGTTGTGTGTGTGATCCCCTTGTGTTCATGGTTGATGTCGAATGGGAAAGATTGAGCAGGTTGGGATGAAGTCCCATTAAAATTCGTTTGATCTCTATTACGACAGACATCTCTATTTGCAGAGGGTAAGGCAGAATCGACATCTCTACGTATTTATAACGAAGGGACTCCCATGGTGGATATCCCCATATTACGCGCAAGGCTCTTTTTTGCAAGCGATGTATGGGGCATAAAAAACGCATATAAGTCATTCCAAATATTTCGACTGCGTAAGTCAGATAACTATGAACGTAGGCGTAGTACATGGCGAGCAGACAATCACGGGGCAGAATATTACGACTCTTGAACAGAGCAGCAATGCTCCCTACATCTTTTTACGAATGTGATCTGTATGAGCTTTAAACGATAACCGGGAATCCAGGACAACGCCTAGGAATTTTGTCTCATTCATCAGCCTAAGAGTGTGGTTTCCGCATTGAAATGTCTCATTGTTCATACTTAGGACACCTCTCGGCGATAAGAACTGGATAACACCGGTTTTCGACCAATTCACAGACAAGCCATTGGCTCTAAACCAATCTGAAAGTCGCTTAAGGTCTTCTTTAATGATCTGCTCTACCTCTTGTCGGGAATCGCCGACAAAGAGTGCTGTGGTATCATCAGCAAATAGGGTCAGTCGGCCGTGTTTTGGTACTTCAAATATATCGTTGATAAATATATTGAACAGCAGTGGGCCGCCGATACTCCCTTGAGCTACTCCAACTGATATGTTCTCGATATCTGAAAACTTCTGCCCGATCTGCACCATTTGTTGTCTTTCTGACATAAAAGAACGTACCCACGATTGAACACGTTCGTCAGCTCCATAGGCTCCTAGTTTGGTAATCAGAATATTAATGTCGACGGTATCAAACGCCTTTCTCAGGTCAACAAATAGAGCAGCAACCGTTTTCTTCTTCTCAAGACTTTGACGGACGTCATTTACAAAGCTCATAACAGGGACGGTGGTGGACATTTTAGGGCGGAATCCAAACTGTCGGCGATTGAGTACATTGTGTTGATCAAGATGGTCTTTGAGTTGTTCGAATGCGCATTTCTCAAATACCTTAGAGATTGGGGCCGGTATGCTGACTGGACGGTAGTTTTCCTTTGTGAGTCTGTCACCAGATTTAAGAAGCGGAATGACGCGATATAATTTAAGCGCTTTGGGGTATTTACCGGCCGCAATTGAAAAATTGATCAGATGTGATACGGGGTCAGCAAGAACATCGGCTGCTCTTCGCAATACCTGGGATGGTATTTGCTCAGGTGCAACTGAGCAAATCTTTGTTTTGCGTAAAAGATGTGCAATTCTTAGGGTATGGACCGGTTGGAATGAGATCTCTATTGCTCCACGAGGAAAATTCTCAGGTATAACATATCTTTCAGAGCATTCCGTGTCGGCAGTCACACACGTCGAGTAATACTGATTAAACAAGTTTGCCACTGTAGTCTCATCGGACACCATAGTATCTCCAACTCTAAGTTTCACACACTTTTTTTCCGGTACGCCACCTAGAACAGGTCTAATAGCGTTCCAGGGATTTCTTCTATCCTGAATGTTTTTCTGTACCAGTTTTCCATTAAAATCAAGCCTACACTTTCTAGAAACAGTGGTTACTTTGTTCCTTAACTTCCTAAATATATCTCGCCTCGCAGCATCATCTGGATTAGCTTTAAACTCCTTAAATGCCACATTTTTTTCATTTATCAATGTCAGCAATTCCTGAGTGACCCAGGATTTCCTGGGTACCCCAAGATTCCTTTTAATTCTAAGTTCCTGCTTGTTGCTGTTAACGGACGCCATTACTCGTGCATTAAAGCACTCAAATGCTTCATCGATGTCATCTACAGCGTACACGTCGGACCAATCAGTCTTATTGAGCTCTAGCACTATCTGGTCATAGTTATATTTTGATTTACGTGCGATGTTGGTGACCGATTCAGTGGTCGGTAGCGAGATGAACGTGGCCTGGTGGTCGGAGAATGTTGTTGTAATTGAGCCGCTTTGAATGACAATTTCGGGACTTATATTGGAGTAAATGTGATCGATACAATTGGCGCTGTAGGTGGAACGGTATCCCTTCCTCTCCACCACGGCAACTCGCGTCGGCACACCGACAAACTCGTTAAAATTAAATGAGTACAGTATTTCTTGGAGATCTCGAGCGTTTTGGTCATTGCAGAGAGTATCAATATTAGCATCTCCAAGGAGGAGCATATTTTGGCCGTTAATCTTTAAAATTACATTTTCTAATCCATTTATGAAATCGGAGGCTTTGCCAGACGGCTGGCGATAAAATGCGCCAACGAGAAGAGATTTTCCCTTCACCACGCTACTCACTTCCACTACTAAACTCTCGCAGAAAAAGGTAGTTGAAGTTACAAAAGTCAGCTCCTCCCGTACTTTAACGTCATAGTCACACCGTATATACAAAGCTACCCCACCTCCGCGAGAGCCTGATCTACAGCTGTAATAACTATTATAATTGCGCAATTTAAATGAACAAGTTTCGGCTTCCTGGAGCCTTGTTTCTGATATGGCTATCACAGAGGGTTCGCACGGCAGGCTCGCGAGGAACGTTTCGAGGTCATGCCAGTGCGACTTTAGCCCGTTCACATTACAGTGTATTGCCAGAAACGATGAAATATCACATGTAAAAGAAGTTATATCTAGAGTCCTATTCATATGTTGTTATTTGTGGTTCGGCCGGTCCAACTAATGTCTTCAGCTCCGTCTCCAGCGTCACCACCCTCCAGGGCGATTTGACTGTAGACTTGACCTGAAGCCGACAGTCTATAGACCTTACATCGGCAATCATTTTCTGTCGCTTCATTTGACGCAGTTTATAGAACAGCGTCGAGTTAGAGGCTGTGAGATGATCATTGGCGTACACGGGGATGTTCTTGCCGGCATGAGCTCGAACCAACGACGCCTTTGGCTTTTTTGCACGAAACGCACGCTGAACGTCCATCTTCTTCCAGCGGTTGACAAAACGCACGATCACATGTTGGTTATCGGGCATCTCCTTGCCGCCTATTCTCGTTGTCCTTGGTAGTCGGTGAGCCACGTCAATATCCTTCACTTCCGTTTCCTCCCCAATGGCGTGGAAAAGTTCAACGAGATCCGCGCGGAGTTCCTCGTCCTTCTCTCCGACGCGTGGCGGAAGTCCAGTAATGATCAGGTCGCTACGGCGGTGATATTGATCCGCAAATTGCATCTGCGTTTCCACGGAGCTACTTCCTCCGGCACCAGAACTAGCCATCCTCACGGTGCTTCTGCCCTCGAGTGCGATGGCCCTCGCTTCCTCAGCCATACGTTTCGCTTCAGCGACTTCCTCTGAATAGAATTGCATCGCCGAGTCCACATCGTTCAAACGGGATTTGAGCGTCGCAACCTCAGCCTGTACCTGTACGATCACTCTCGACGCCGCCACACATTCAGAAACTTTCTTCTCAAGATCGCCAAGTCTGACCGTCAGCGACTGTAAGCCACGAAGTATCTCCTGACCCCAAACTGGCACATCGCCGCCAAGAGAACTGTCACCAACTGCTGCTGTTACTGATGTCGAACTCGTCTTAGTTGGCGCCATTTTCAGTTCTTCAAGGCTTCTGCTGGCGTCGTCAGTACTAAGGTGGTCTCTTTAATACAGGAGTTACACTGCCAAGAAAATGACGCGTCGTCGAGCTTTGCTTTCCGAATACCGGCCGCACTGACTTTCGCACAGTGGCCGTGGTAGGCAGAAGCACAACTGTTGCAGATTACAGGAGCAGAACGAACCGCAGTTGAGCACTTTTTACACACGATTTTATGTGTACTATTTCGACTCACCGGGGTGTCGTTAATGGGCTGGTTTGTGGCTTTCGGTGTCTTGGCGGTGGAGGACATGATACCCTCGATCGAGGCGGGTATCTATAGCCGTAGAGTGCTTTGCTACTTCGTTGCTTTACGTAATACTTGTACGACCACACGCCTTGCAGATAATCCTCTTTTTCATTGTCCGCCTGGCAGTGTGTGGCCCCGTTTGAATCGACCGTTGTAGCCGAATGCACCTCACTGTACTTATAAATGTTAATTGAACTTATAATTTGTGAAATTGAAAAGTTCATATTAAATTGACGAGCTATATACGCAACGCAACGATCTGGGCGGGCTTTATTTAGCATGGTATTAATT
Source organism: Dermanyssus gallinae (assembly GCA_003439945.1). Taxonomy (NCBI): domain Eukaryota; kingdom Metazoa; phylum Arthropoda; class Arachnida; order Mesostigmata; family Dermanyssidae; genus Dermanyssus; species Dermanyssus gallinae. The sequence goes on from QVRM01005253.1 coordinate 4,625, forward strand.
TGGAGAGCTTATAATAGCTCTTTCACTGAGCAACATCTGCTTGCTACAACAACAATGCCTAACTGCTTTCGCATGATGTCGACTATTCAAATAGGCTCCCTGACTTAGCGTAACACAGCAAACGTTACATTTGGTAGCGATGCGGTTTAAAGCAACGTTACAATATTGCGCCGTGCTGTATAGATGGTGTATGTGCGCAGTTAGACTTTTGCAGAAAAGGTGCGTTTGGTATCGCAATAACGGTCAGCCCTTCTACGTGCAATCCAACTATTCTACGCTGAAATTCAATGACGTCACTAGCAACGCTTTAAACGGTTGCTAACAAACCTAATAAATCTACCACAAACTTTCTCGAGTAGATTAACATCACAGACATTTCTAGGCGAACCACTCAGTAGAGCAAATATGTTAGCCTCAGCTAAATGTGGTAGTTCCGGCTAATAAACAATAACATGAGATCAAAGATAGAAAGGTTAGAAATGACAGAGGCAAATTTTACAACGAGCCGACCAAATTTAGAATCACTTGACACAAAAACTCCCACATAGCTAACCGTGTCAATTTTATCGTATATTATCTTACAGGGATTGGCGTTTATTCCCGTAAAACGTCTATTGTAATAATACATGAGCTACATAGCTCATGTTATTGTAATGTTGTTGCCGCTTGGCTTTAACTTTCGTTGAGGGACCACCGTGACCAAGTGAACATAAATACAGTTCTACTTAGAGTTAGTGAGCACGTTCCCGTATTTATGACTTGATTCACAATGCGGCACACGTTGATAATGTGGTAATCAAAGTCTTGGTTAATACTTGTAGTGGTGTAGCAAACTTTAAACGACTTGCCGTTGACGCACCTGTGCGTCTTGTTATTCTACAAGCGTTCCAAGGAGTATGCGCTGTTGAGCGCAATAATGATGATGACTAAAAAATCTACAATCTAGGAATGTGCCGCCGTTTTATTATATTTTGTTTACTACACACTTTATTATTTTTTTATTTTTTAAAGAAGACTAACAGAAGAAGAGTGTTATGGGAGATCTATCTATCTTAATATATATATATATATATTATATTGACTTTTATTTACCATCCCTTGTGGAATATTGTTGAATCAGATGCGTTCGATGTGCAGTATGTCACACAGCTGGCTTCGTAAGCTTTAATATTATTACATGGTGTCATTATATTATATTTACAAACATCTTCGTATGTAGTGCATTCATACTAATCACTGGATTATACATTTTATTCCTTACGTTGTCCTTACTTAATTCTCCTCCTAGCCGTCGCACTTCAGCACGATGTGTTCTATTAAATCCACTTCTATTCACACGCTCTACAGAACGCTTTAAATCTCCGAGTATCTGGCCACCAGCAATCGGATGTTGAGCATACCAGCCCTGCAATCAGCGAACAGCCTTGAGGCTTGCAGTTTGAGTATAAAATATTTTTTCGGCCGTATTCGTTTGTTGTGTGCACAATTGCAAGAATGCCTTAGCATCTCTTTTAGTTAGTTTTTCTCGGCCGCTCAGTTTGTTTTTCCCTACCTGCAGCTATGTTTTTTAGACGGTTTACATACGATATCTTTGCTTGTGCTTCCCTTCCCCAGAAGCTGGTGACTCCGAACTCCCCTTCGATAAAGTGTGCTGCACATGTGTAACTTACATTGCACTGCATGCCACCCAACTGCACGTTGTATCGTGCACTGTTGGCACAAACATGATGTTCTAAAACTTTTTAGTAAGCCTACTTAGTGAACCAGCCTCCTAGATATCTGCACGAAGGTGACTTAACAAGATACGCGCCCTTATCTTAAAAAAACAATTTCCTCAAAATGGCCTTTGCGTCCGTTCCCATGTATTGAATTGTGTTACTATTTTGTTACGTCTTACGCTACCCTTGGGAGGAGCACGGAGTTTACTGGTTCTGATCACCGAAAGGTTTTGCGTTAATTCCCTCTAGCGACCGTAGAACCGTATGTGCATAAAATCATCGGCAACGACTCGCTTTGCACTCAAAAAGACCGTCAAAGTGTCGTCACATTGAACCTGTTGAATCTACTTAAGTTTAGTTAGTCCAGGCTCTCATTCGAAGAACCACCGCATTGGGGAAGTGCCAACCTGGTCTATAACAAGTTCGCCCTTCTTTTTGGAATTGCAGCTCGACTTTCAGTTTCCAAGAAACTTTTTGCTGATGGAAATACTGTTAAAAACGATATAGCCAAGCTAAAACACCTTGTGCCATTAACAAATCGGCTTTGCGTACCTAATTAGGCTGTTGTTGACCCAGTCCCTATCCAATTGGGAGTCTTTGAATAGCAGTAGCAGGGCAGGTGGTAGAGCCACCCAAATGTACTGATGTAGAATTAAGTTATCGTGAAAACACTATGAGCGAATTCATATATGCGTGTAAGCATCTACATTTAACCTGATTTGTTTGCTCATAACGACAACGAAAAGCTACACAGTGCCAGTATATTATCACGGGCATTATCCAATGTCCTTCTCACGAACCGACGTGTAAAAGACACGATAATTATATATATATATATATATATATATAATATAGCAATTAACATATCTCTTTGTCAATGTTCCTGTGCGTCCTATTTTTAGGCAATAGCTTCGCCGCATTGTTTTTAGTTTGAATAAATCGAACTGAATTTAAACCTATAAGGTAGATTACCATGGCTTCAAACCTTTGAAAATTTGAACGAAATAGGTCGGTTCTTTCACTAAGTCATTTCTTTTGACATATATATATATATATATATATATAAAGATATTATTGCATGTTAAGCAATGTTACAGCTGTGAGGTCTAAATGCACTATCGCAATTCCGTTAGCGAATTACTTTACTCCATGGCGCCTAAAATAGATGCCGCTTTCTCTCTGCAAACGGCCACGGAATTGACCCTCTATTCGGTCGCTCGTGACCTCCTAAATTCGCTTACTTAAATCTTTGAGGAATACTTCGGTTTCCTTGCTGATTGGTCCTAGTCCATAGCAATAGGCGCAAAATATATTTTGTTTTTAGTGCAGCGTATTTATTTTGTTTTCTGGCTTCCGTGTGCTTTGCTACCCACCCCGGCTCAACTGAGTTGTAATGTAAATAGAAAGCCGCGGTTGTGCACGAAACCATTGGATCCCAAGCTAAAGACTTCCCATGTAACCATAATGCAATGGTCACCCCATTAGGTCTAGTCTCCCGCCAGCGGGCACTAAGCCCTTCTGTTCAAGTGTAGACGGTATACCGACTTTTCTAAGAGATCTAATAACCACACTGTTTAGTTCAGCATATCTGGACGTTCGTCCAGACACTATACAGGCGCTTTTCAGGCAACTTAATGGGTGTAGGCCACTGGAATCTACTATTTCTCTACACAGTTTGCACTGAACGGCTCGCAGACAGGACCGCCAATTCTAAGTGCTGACATCATGCGGAAAGAGTTGGGATACAGCATGGTGCCAAGTTGAGGCAAGCGTAAGGCTTAAAGCCAACCCCCACTGAAGTTATCTTGTTCCGCTAAGAACACGGCCCGGTCTCTCTTTTTTGCTTGAGCTCATCTAGGTTCTTTTGAGGGGCCCGGATCCAGCCATATGGTTCTGATAGTGTCATGTAGTTTACTAGTTTCATGTCTTATTTGTGGTCGAACTGCCTCGTTCCCTAACGAGGCTGCCACCGGGCCATTTTGGACCAGTGAAGCAGCGTATCAGACAGCATCTAGGTCATTGATACTTCTTATTTCCAGGCCACCTTTACGTATCGGAAGACTTGTCTTCTGCCAGGTGTCTTTGCTGACGCCATCACACACGATCAATTCATCAGGGCAAACCAAAGCAGAACATGTACGCAGTACGTAGTTAGCTCTTGATGACCCCAGGCTATATCCCCAAATGCACAGCGCAGCCTGAGGAGGACAGGCATGCCTGCCAGTCGTGGACTAATTTGGTAAGGGCCTCTTTCTTTATAAAGAGTTTATGCGAAATTCCCTCTCGCTTTACGAAGCCCCCCCAAACCTTCCAAGTTGCGTAGCTCTGATACGCGTGATACCAGAGACTATTTCTGTGACATCTTGAATTGCTTTCTCTCTCTCTCCTAAAGCGAGCCCCCGACAGCAGCAATCTCACAGTTTTAAAGCATTTATTGTCAGTCCTCCATTTTCTTCAACCTGCAGCACTCTTCTTAAATATGTCGCGATGATACTCGCAGGCCGGCAAGCATGGCGTCATCTAGATACCACACGTTGAAAGGGCTCTGTAGTTACGGCACTAGATCTGATATACCGAGGCTGAATAGAGCAGGTTAAAAGTGAGGGACCTCTCTAACTTTGCCAGACCGTAGGCAAAAGCTCTGGACTTTTTTATCACTGCATATTGCATCCTGGCCCTTCTTAACGTATTAAATCCATTACAGAAATCAAGTGTAACCAGAACCCTCACTTGGCCCTCAGTCTCCAAGAGGGCGCGTGTAGCATGTACTAGTGCTTCTGCGCCGCCTTGTATAGCCACTCCAACCTGATGTGGCAGGATCGCTGTCAAAGATGCCTTCCTATTTGTCGCCGTTGCTATTTTTGCAGCAGTCCTGCGCAAAGTCAATCCACAAGCTATGGGACCTATAGAGTTGTCTTTTTTCTTAAGAGCTGTAAGATTTGCACCATAAAATGCTGGTAGACAAATGTTAGGTATAGTGCCGTTTAACACTCTGCCTAGGAATATGCTCAGACCGTTTAGCAGGCATTCTGACAAAAAACGGTTTGATCCAACATATCGCGCAGATCACGTAGTCGCAGTCCATCCAGTCCGGCTCCGCTTGCAACAGGGAGTGAGCGAATTGCCTCTAAGACCGCCAAATTTTTTACGCTCTCACAGTACTGAACCGAAGTTTGTTCGAAGGTTTCTCAGCACTCCTGACAGACGGTCGGTGGTGACGGGTGTTTGTTTCTTAATTCACGCTCTGTGCGGGAGTAACGTGGTGCCAATGTGTCTAATGACAGCATGGCTCTAGCGGCAGCGCGTACAATGCCCTATATATATATATATATATTGTGTGTGTGAACCAACATAACACGTCAGCAAATTTATTTAATTACGTTGTTTTTACTTCGCCGTATACAACTTATGCGTCAATTATCGGCCAGGGTCAGTCTGAGATTGGCCCATTTCGCCAACGACTCTACCTCGTCGGGCCAGAATTGAGATCCTCCGCCGAAGAAACCCGTTCGCTCTTTCGTTTCCCATGGCTGCGCCTCGAGATATTTCTGTCATTGAGCCTTCAGGCTGAATGCCTCAAAAACGAACGGTGCGAAATTGTAGGTGTGCCCAATATTTGAATACTTACATCACTCCTTCTCAGCCTCCTCTGTCGTGTATTTTACTTGAAATGCGCCGTGTCGTACCATACAGGGTATAAGTGAGTTCTGGCACAGTTACATCCCATACCAGAAGCTTCCCTGATTCCTAGACAATTGGAGGGTTTTGCCAGTAATGTTGTTGATGCCGACATGTCTCGCTGCACGCGTTTGAATGCATGACAATTAATGATATGCTATAGCGTTCACCGGCCCCCTGCATCTCCACTGATGGGGCTCTATCAACGTTAAACCGTTAAACTGCTTCTCGAAGTGGGAGTATATATATATATATATATATATATATATATATATATATATATATATATTGATGGCATTTAAAGAGAACACTTTTTACCGCATACTAATAAACATTTATTTAACAGCTTCGATGTTAATGACTAGTATAAACGTATCTAGCAAGTCTGAAACGAAACGTCCCGCGCCGTCGCTTCGACACATCGGTATTATCTTGTATGCAACATGGTAGCTTGATGCTTAAGTGTCATTCTTTCTGAGTGTTTGTAGCAGATCACAAGCCGACTGCGACCGCACAGGCCCTGTCAAGAGGCTTTGCCCAATAAAGTACACCCTTTTATTACTTACTCATACGGTGGCACGTTAAAACGCGTTAATTAGCGAAGCTGTTGCCCATGTCAGAACAACGGATACCACTGCTAACGGCATTTGCTGACATAACAAATACCTCGGGCAATAACACAAACCCTTGAATAGTAGCAGAAACCGAAGGCAATCGACAGGTGGAACCCGCAAAATAAAGCAACCACGCAAAGAGCAAAACTCATAATAGGACATTCTGTTACCCTTTCCTTTCTCCCACGACTGAGTCACAGACAATAAAGCTTCAAGTCTATGAACAAATAAGAAAGGAGCAGTCGAGTTGGAAACCACGATCATACAGCAGAGCTGATTGAATTCGCATCCCACCGATTAGTGGCATATCGGTTGGTTACAACGGCAACGACTGCTACAACATCAATCTATAGAATTCGTTTTTTACTAGAACCACTTACAAATAGCGAAATCTTAAAGACGTACCACCTGTAGCACTTCGAGATGCCTGATTGGCCCCATAGGTGACACATAAATATGCAGACAGAAAGGAAACGTGTTTAACCAACGGTGTCTGTGTGTAACCTATGGCTAAGGCCAGAACATATCATAACTACTAGTCGCAGATTGACGGAGTGCGTTAATGAAGCATATATGCTTTTCAATATGTAAACAGCTGAAGCACAAACCACATAGGTTCCCAAAGGCTAAGAACACCTTGCGCCTTCTATGTCTAAAACATTTTACTGTCATTATTGTTTTCAAATAGCAATCAAGTAGCAAATTTAGTAGCGGCACATTTCATCGGTAGCATCTTGCGTGCGTTTCTGTTCATACTCACTAGTCTCATGTTTTGTCACATATTTGTCACTCATATTGCTCTGTGTTATAAATATGCCAGAAAATCCTGTCCGAAACTCTGGTCCTATGAAGAGCCTCCGTCGCGAGTTCGGCAATCGATGGGATGTAGGTTTTCACGGACACAAACATGAACCAAATAGGGCGACATATTTAATTAAAACCAGCAATAATCAAGTCAGGAAAAGGCGGACATGAACAACCGGCGATGGACAAAAGTTTAGCATTCCAGCTCTTAACTTTGCACTAAAATATAACCAGATTCGAAATCTACAGGTATTCAGTACCACACACATTGCTTTGTAGAAAATATTACGATATGTCTCTATTATATTTATCTGCTGCAAGCTAGTGCTGATTTTAATTAAAGACATTATCAGTCGCGCTCACAATGATGTTTCGAGTTCCCGTTTCCCATCGTAATTGTTAATGATGTTATCTGCCAGGCGTGCTAGCTCCGCTTGTGTCGTGGGCGGGTACAATCGCACGAGTGTATTTGAAAACAGGATCTCGCATACAATTAATCAAAACGATTAGTAGACGAATATGTCACATAAAGATGTAAAGCAGCCCATGTTGGTTTTCTAACTAAGACAGTCACATAACTTACTTAGTCTAAATCTGTGTAAGCACAATGTAAGAGAAAAAATGTATAAAATAATACTACGGTTGTTCCTCCCATATACACATACATTCGTTCAATCATTTGTGATCCGGCTAACGTCGCAGGCAGCAAGCAGTAAGCTCGATATGAACATTCCCAGAGAAGATGAACAATAAAAACAAACATATAATAACGGTACTAGTACTATGATGTATGGTGATGGTGTCGGTGATGATGATGTCGGTGATAATGGCGTGGACGGCCATTGTTAGCGTCATTATTAACATCGCTAACTTCCGGATTACTCTGCGTGGTTGAATCGAGCTACATAACCATCAGACAAAATGAAATAGATAGAAATTGCAGACACTAATTTATAAACTAGCCCTGGCTTTTCCATGGCCATCCTCACAATTATGCCGACGTGGTGTACATGTAGCAATGAACAATGACGGATAGGAAGAGTCCGGAAGCGCCAATTGGGCTGGTGAGCTACGACACCTATGAATGAGTTGACCTCAGTGTTCTCGACTTCCCTATAAATGCCCTAGGCCTTCCCGGCTTGAGATAACAGGTCGCCGTGGAATCACGCAGATGCAATGCATGAAGTAAACAACAACAAAAAAACATTGGCGAGACACTTGGCTTGGACTGCTGTGTTTTGCAGCATATATATATATATATATATATATATAAATATATATAATATATATATATATATATATATATATATATATATATATATATATATATAACTAAAACAAAACCAGCGTCAAACAATATATCATCGGCTGAACATGCCCAAAATCACACAAAGCGCATAATGCAATCTAGTTCAAAGCATGTCTTGATGACGTTGCATAAGGACACATGACGTCTCAATGTACGGTTCAACCAATTAAACGTGAGGATGTCCAACTCGTGAGCTCTGGCATGAAAATGTGAATCTGCGTTGATATGTCGAATTTAGCTCCGATGCCGTAACGACGAGTGGTGATTCTCATATTGATACGCGTCGCCAAGGAGGTAGGAGGTAGAAGGAAAATATCCAAAACCCTGGTGACGACGGTTGCACGATACGTGGTATAACAACGGTGGCATCCTCAACGACGCCCAGTGATAACTGGATTGCCGCATCTGTGATTATCTAATCTAAATCAACTAATAATAATAACAATTGTTAATAATATAATAATACTTACTTAGAATTGTCAAATCCCTAGTGGCGTAAGGTATTACCGCAGCGGGTCTCGACTTGTTGTCGGCATACCTAACTGTACATGTAAGCAGTGTTCGCGGCTGCTTCGTCACTGTATTGACGCATAAGTGCTCCGAAGGAGACGACTTGCTCGCCCGCGCACGATGAGTATGTAGAATAGAACTGCTGACACGCCCTGTATGCTAGCCAAGAGCCAGAAATAGTTGTCTAATCGGGATGAATTAGGGCTATTTCCAATCATCCAGTACGGTGAGACGATGGATAGCAGTAGCGATCCGGCGAAACAACCTATACCTGAAGACAACAACAGCAACGACAGACGACAACGTCAATAAATGTGTTAAATGTTCTAAATACAAACCACACGAGCTACACAAATAGACACGATATTTTTTTTATAAACATGCAATATATGATGCCACAGTATATTCTACTTTCTCTTCGGGCACGCTCAAACGATTCACGTAACGTGGGCCAAACTTCTGCTTCACTGTGGAACATTCGTTATGAACGCAGTCGTGCACCAACCACTTAGACAAAAAAAACAGAGTAGCTTAAGTTGACCAGATGTCATTGCTTATCAGTACCGCCAACGTCAGTAGCCCAACGCACCACAAATAGAAAGAATAATAACGCTGAGCGTAGTAATCTAACTGACACCGTCAGTTATGTGGCGCACCTGTCGAAAGGTAGAAAAGACCCATCACAACTCCCTGCATCGACACAGGTGCGTGACTGTAGGCGAGCTCGACCGCCGAGATGGAGGCCAGAATCTCCGAGAGACCGACGAACGAATACGCCGGAATTTGCCAAAATACCCACATATCGGCTGCGATGTAATCCGTTCCATCGATCACCTGCGAACAAAAACGGTGTAAACCGGCGCGGTCCCAAAGCGGCTGGTTCAGATGCAACTATGTATATATCAGACATATTCTGGATTTAAATACATTTGTTGTCCGGAGAAGTCGGCCCTATTAAAAAAAATATATATTGATTGATTTATTGTTCGCTTGGAATGTATACCTAATTACACATGTCACCCTTTTATATCAGGGGCGCTTAGAGCGACAGCATATATGTTACCTACGCATCCAAATAATTCATGTCTACTTCAATACCTACTAAGTATTTGCATTTCACTGGGACAACCTCTTCTTTGTAATATCGACCAGATCTTTTCTAACATTAGATGATATATATATATATATATGTGCCAGTGAACGAACGGTGGAAGCAGCGTGGTATGCTATGGCGTGTTGGTATGCCGAATGCTTGTGCTGTCGCGGAAAGTTTGGTACCTACCTGAACGATGGTCTGATTGGCGTTGACGAGCTTTAGCCGATGTACCTCGACGCCGCCCGCGCAAAGCATTGCCGCTGCCGCGCACACGAGTCCGACAAGGATGCGCAGACTCGTCGACGGGCTCCGCTGGCGCCGCTCGAGCTGCGGGTAGACGCAGCGTTCAAAGATCGGCACGAACAGAATAACGAACACGACGTTGAAAAGCGTCAGCCACGCTGTTGGAATCTGCAATAGCCGGACAAAACAGCGCAGCCAGTTAACCGCCAGGTTGTGAGCAGTAGAACGATGAAGTCTTTTGAAGTCCTCATCACGCACATGTTGTTAGCTAAAGAGAGACAGAGGGGAGAGGAGGATTGAGGGGGGAGGAGAGCGCAAAAGCAAGCTAAACGCACCCTCGCACACATTCGAAGCATACATCCTCAATACATATTCGAAGCATACATCATCAATGCATATATATGCATACATCATACGTTACATAGGTTGGTCTTCGATTCACGCATTATACACATGCACGCTCTTTGAGATTGTCTCAAGTTGGCTCACAATGACGCTAGGGGTTCTTGCCGCGTTTGGACTAAAAGATCAAACGTGCTGCACAGTGAGCAACAAAAGGTGAAGGCACAACACTCGAAATACCCGACCTGCAACAACCCGGATAAAGTAGTTTCAATGCTTTGCTAGAAGCTTGAGCAATGCCGTGTTCGCATCCAGCATTCGTGGACTCAAGAGCTTTTAGAGTGTAAAATACCTGTGTGTTTCACCGAAATACCGAGCTTTGCATGTGGCACTTTGTCTCGGTCACTGAACGAATATCAATAGCATCCACCAACCACTGCTGCTATAGTGTTCAAGTCAAATGAGGTGAAACTGGCTTATTCGCCAGCCATTCGACTCGTCAGCAGTCGACTAAAGTTATCGGCCCTCCCGGAACTGGTTTCTAGGACATTTGGCAGTTTACTTTTGGATCCTCCAGCTAATCAAAGGTGTACACCTGTATGCAATGCGTAGCACAAAATAAGATCGAATTTACAACTACGTAAAACAAAACTGTTGATTTACCAACCGTAAATTCCTCATGACTATCAATTGGGCGAAACATGGACCACGGTAGAAGTCGCATGTGCAGACCTTGTTCCTAAATGCAGTAAAAAAAAGATCATCATTAGTTGCAGTAGTTGACTAATGGTGTAAGTGAGAATTATCAGCTCAATTTAATATGCAATATTGCTTTATTCATAAACGAAAATCATATCCTTGGAAACAGCACACTATGAGCAAATGCAATAACTATGTAATATGTGCATGTCTTTCATCGTTGGGTACAAACATAGATTTTTGATAGCACGCTTATCCGCCTCACAATTAACATCAACATTACTCGATACTATATATTTGATTATAACCAGCTACAAAAAATATTGTGTAATCTGCTTTATACAGATACTAAAAAAGGTTGCTTAGTGATGCCGATGTGTTATGCCGGGATCTAGTCACTGACTCACCCTAGTGGTCACTATAGTTATTCTGCTCTGCTCGATTCAACCGACGATAACTATGCTTGGTCGCGTCTTAGAAACAATTAGCACACTTTTTTACCACATTAGTAGAGACTAGTGAACCACAACAACAACAAGAGAGGCGGCAGCTACAGTCCTTGACGCTTACATAAACAAAGGCACTAAACAGCGCAGAGCACCCCACGGTAGAAATCCCGATATTTGGTTAAAGTCGGTATAAGTAAATTGAGCTTTAGTCATGAGTTGATAATGGTTGGTCGCTCACCTGAAAACTAGTCTGCATTTGGAAGTAGAGTATCCAATAGGGAACTAACAGGGCAAAAACACCGACGACAAATTTTAGCTGCTTAACGTCCTCGACAAGTTCGTTATCGAAGCGCCCGCCAAACTCAATTTTGGCCGCGTCCAGCCACTGACGGCCGGCGGCGCCTCCACGGCCGCCAAGAACCCGATTTTGTTGCCACGCCTCGGCCAGAACCTGTTTAGCACATACACACAGAGACAAACAAATTAACATAATCAACATTTTCCTTTACTCGCTTACTTCTCATAATGCCACAAAACTGTTGAAAAGGAGCTAACTAACAAGGAACTGGATAACGCTTGATGTTGGGTTTGGCCAAAAAGTATTATGCACTTTCTCACATCCCAGCGTGAGATACATGTGCAACTATTTCACAACAGATCTATTCATGTCTAAAACCCAGTCGCCCAGAGATATGGGCAATACATGTGGTCTCTGAGAATGTTCAGGTCTTTTCTTGTTGTGTCGTAGTGCCATTTTTCGTACAATTTTCACTACAACATATGTATATGTTCTACGGCGTATGAGTTCTACAACTGGGCCTATCTATAGGTAGATGGACAGAGTCAGTGAGCGAGCGTAAGAGGGCTTACCTGTACAATGCTATACAGGATAGGGTGCTCGGGATTCTCTCTGACGTAAAGCGAATGCGACACCCAGAATAGGAGCATGGCAATCACAAGCACCACCGTCGGGATGACGTAGCCCAGGCCGAACCCGCTGGTCGTACTCTGCTGAATGTAGGAGAGAATGGAAATCGACAGGAACGCTGCCATATTCACCACCCAGTAGTAGATCGTGAAGTAGCGACGAACCGCCGACCGGTTTTCCTGTTTCACCTGCGTGCACGACCAACACAATACGACGCAATGTAACACAGCCGTCTGCATATATAACACAAACAAGACGCACACCCCATTGCTACACATAGTGACTGCTACGTGTGCCCCAATGCTTTCGATAAATGTCATGTGTCAGAAACTTAACGAGCATTGTTTGTGACTCGACGACTGATTCGTCTATATATATATATATATATATATATATATATATATATATATATATATATATATATATATATATATATATATATATATATATATATATATACTGAGATATGAAAACAGAGACAAAAGAAATGAATAAGCAACAGACTAAAAAATAAATCTATATCTGCACAACGATACACGCTAAAATAAAGCAGCGACAGCCCCAACGTCATTGTTTACCACTAGTTATTCGTCAGTTATGCAGTAGTAGTATTGCCAGTTACACTTAGATCCTGTAGGCCTTAAAATTATAGCCGGAACCTTACAATCTATACAAAATAATGACTACGAGTACCTGAGCTGAACAAAGAGAGAGATAGAGAAATTAAAGAAGAGAGACCCTAGACTTATATTAGAGAGAGAGTGAGCCAATGATCTATGCCCGGGCGCTGTGAAAGCCGCGCAAGTGCCAATCCGAAAAGACTTTTTTGTAGACCCAATAGCTTACTCAAGACGAAGACTCTACCCCTTCTCGCCCGTGCACTTCCTGTCATTGATTGCGCGCGACCTACACACACCTGTTCAGCGCCGAAGGGGACGATGTTGGCTTTAATCCCGCTCGATGCAAGGCCAATGATCACGAGCAGCCCGTAAATCGTGGCGCCACACTGCATTCGCGGCATACCGTCTTTCGACGGGTCAGTCGAGTTGCGCGGAAGAAGTCCAGCTCCAGCCAGCGCCGCTGTGTCCTCGCTGGCCGCTCCGAAAAGCGTCAACAGGCCGTCCTGCGGCTGCTGGTTAACGTAGCTATAGCCGACAGCTGGCGTCGTCGTCGGCGGCGGAGGCGCCGTATTAGCCATTGACCCGTTGTCGTAGGTGATCTTGCACAGTCCGATAAAGTCTCCGCCGTCGGTGTTCTGATACTGAGCAATCGTCACGAACGCCACCAGGCCAAGAATGTACACCAGTAGCGAGACCTGAAAAGTGTGTATACAAATATATATTTCTTAAACTTCATACTTTATTATTACTATTAGTTGTTATTATGGTTTATTAACACCCAGGTTGGGTAAATTATAAACAAGTACATCAGTCTCAATTAGTGGTTCTTGGTCTACATCACCGGATCTTCTCTCGTCTTGCGGCGAGTTCAGCTATTAACTGCACTGCTGGACATGCTGCGGCGTGGTATCTGTCGCAATGGCCTAAGCATCTCGCGCACTTCATACTTTGCGGCAACAAATGGCTCCGGCACGATATTGACTTAAAAATTCTCCATGGAAAGAAATAAAACAAGCAGTTCACAGAGCTTATTTATCCTGTTTGGATTACTAAACAGGCGGTATGGTGCTCACTGTATAAACGTGAACCAAGTTTTATTTCATTTAAAATTGCCTAAATCCATTATTTTCTTGTCTGTAACCGCTTTTGTATTTTTTTGTTCGAAATTTGATACTCCACGCATTCTGTGAGTGTTGGGCACCTAAGCTGAGGTACTTTAAAGCAACACTTTTGTTTTAATGATATTCAATTAAGAATAATCATTTTAATTACAAATAATTTTCAATAACTATATTATTTGCGTGATTTACAGTTAAGAGTTTAAAATGTCTAATCTATAAAGTGACGCCAACAGCTATTTCAACAACTCATCACGCTGATAATGAAAACGGCATTTTTCCTTCGAACGGCAATGGATATAATTAAAAATACTTAATACTACACTTAAATACCCGTGCCGGCCCACCGTTACATCTGCTGATGAAGTCTCTAGTTTCCTCACCGTTGATATATATATATATATATATATATATATATATATATATATATATATATATTTAGTGTTTAATTCATACAATTGCGCTGAATGAACGTTTTTGCTTTTATTATTACCAGAATTATTTTGAAACGTCCAAAGGCATCTCCGAGGTAGCCAGTACAAAAAGCTCCGACGAATGTCGTTCCCGTGAAGACAAGTAGCGCCGTCATGGCATCCTGAGACGTCCATGCCAGCGGATGGTGATTCAGAAACAGGTACAAATTTCCTGCAATATCAAGATAGAATTATTCGTACGTCGGTCCCATACGCATACACTACCTCGATTACCTAAATAGCGTCAACATAAGGAACACCTTTATAAAACAGACACACATTAAACTAATATGATTAATATAGCAATAAATCTCACCATAGCAATGACAGCGGCGGCAATGACAAAAAACACAAGACAAAGCTTGCTTAGATCTCTAATTCTATAAAGATCTCTAATTCTATAACAACAAAAATAACGTAGTTGCCTTGGGCACATTCAATGGAATGCGTGAGCATTTAATATTTTGCTCATTACAGCTTCTTTTGAACACATGTAAATTCCACTGCCGCGATACTAAACAAGTAAGGACCGAGGCATATCTTGCGACGTCCGCACTATAACAATGGATTAGCCTATCTATTAAACTCCTTTATGGAAGTAAACAATTCATTTATTCATACACCTATGAGTCATTTCAATTCATCAGAATTCACCTTATTTAAAAGCGTTTCAATTGTTTTCATTCTTCTCTGCATGCACAGGGCAACAGGCTATCTGAAGACATTTTAGGTCAAGATATATGTTGACGAGAGGGCAAAGGAGTGACATCTGTATAAGTTAGGCGTACATAGTTCATATACACGTACACATGTACACTCTCTGCATATGTATGACAAGAAACACGTACACATATTTGCTCAAGGTGAAGGAAGGGGGAGGCAACTGCTTCCAATAAACAGTAGCTCATTGCTAGTGATAAGTCTCACTAGATGAAAGCGTGTATAATTACCACATCCACAAAAAGAGCACTCTATACTGAGAATAAAAGCTGAGCGTCGCACCAAGTTTAATCTCAGCATGATCGTTAGCCAGTTGCAGACATGTCTTTACACGCTCCCAGGAACGTTACTAACTGCATTTTATCTGAGGGCATTTCGCTCACACGTTTTTCGAGGAAAAATACATCTGACCCACTAAAAGGTTTAAGTTCAAACACAACATATGTACTTTGAGGGGTAGATTCAATCTCACATCCCAGCGAAAAATGATATAAGTTCACTAAACTATAACCTTAGTGTTATTTCCCACATATGTGTATACATACATATTTACCCAATAAATGTATATATAATGATAATCATGAGACACTTTACCTGCCAATCCGTAGAAGGCAACGCGTTCGGCAAATACGGTGAAGAGTATGGTGGCACATGCCAGCGCTCGCTTACGCCGAAGTCTTTGCACAAACGCCACTGAAAAGCATCACATTATTCGATTTATAAGCACAGCAACGCTACATAGAGTATGATAATGATATAATTATGTTGACTTATATCTCTATTTGCTTATATGTAAGTGGTAACAATTGTCTCCTTATGAACGTCTACACCGGATAATGCAAGTGAAAACTTTTTGAAACACGTGTTGACTTTGATTATAATTATGATATGCAACCGTTCCATAACCTATGAAAGGTGTAGAACACAATCGCACGTATATATATATATATATATATATGTATATATATATATATATCCCACAACGGTCATAATAACCAGGATCGCATTAATTATTGAATACTTCTCATTGAATACAAATTAATTCAATTTTAAATCTCGAAATCGGATACAGCAAACCGATATATATATATATATATATATATATATATATATATAATTTTTTTTTTTACATATACAATTTTGCATATATATATATATATATATATATATAAACTAGTTTAGAACTATTATTAAGTAAAGACTCATTCACAGCTACAATCTAACACAATTTCGGTTGATCACAGAGAGTGTAGAATTAATACGTGAAACGCCATAGCGTAAGCTTAGTAGGTGTACGTGCCGCTAAGCACATCTTTAAAAACGGCGGGTATATATACTTTTGTAGAATAAGACCGCTATAGTTGTTATTGTCTTTACTACTAGTAGTAGTATGTGTGGCGTGCCGCTCTGCTTTCTCGCAGACTCGCATCAGTTTGTTATTAGCTCATAATTCGCCAGTGTGTAGTTAGGGGGGATGACGGAAGCAACGTAACAACAACGTTGCTTCCGCTATTCGCCGCCACACGAATGAAAGAAGGGGGGGGTGGGCGTTGAGGCCGGCATTGGCGACACCGTTGGCCACGTTTGCAGCACACCAGTCCAGTAGGCATCATGTCGATAAGACCAAAGAGAAGGAGGAGGGAGAAAACCTGTCGATTACTGGCTGAAGTGGCAGCCGGCGCAACGAGTGCGCTATTGACTCATACGATTGGGAGGCAGCTAATCAACGATGGAGTGCAACCAGCAGATCCTCTAAAGCGTTCACACGCACGCACGCATTCATGCATGCATGCATAAATGCATGCACTCACGTGACGGGTCCTCAAACTGGAGTCGACTGGTAAACCTTGCGTTTCGTCGTGGCATACAACAACTGTAGCTCATGCAATATCGTCGTTTTCAAATTCACGGCACAACGGTTGTTTCCAAACAGCACCCGTACCAGCAGCATTGTCGTAATGACTGTGCAAATTCGTAGAGCACCGAGGTACATACAACGCATTATATACGTAGATGATTACGAGAGAAGATATAGGAATCGATAATGATGATCGATAATTAATAAGACATTTACAGACAGACTGCCCACAAAACAGTCTTTGCGAGGCAATTTTTTACACAGCAATAGTCATCAAGGCAACACATTAACAACAGTCGAGTGGTATACACTAGAGTGACCGTTTATCGCATACTTAGCAAGCAGAGCCGTGGTCATTTAACCGGCATGTCGACAATATCGGCCGGCCATTGTTATACGGCTATAACTTACAAAATAGCCTGAATAAGTGTTCTTATATGACCCGCCGCTGGCTGAATTGGTTAGTGCAACGGTTACGCTTGTTATGCCTTATAAACGCATCGCAAATTCTCCATTCAAATTCATCGCAAGTTCTGCACTTAATGAAATTACTGTGCCGATGATCATATGTGCAGTCACCAGTGGACGTATAAGATAAAATTCTCTAGGTATGTGAATTAGACGAAACCTATCGAAGGCGACCTTATCGGCTCAGTACATTGCTCGTTCCCCGCGAAGTTCGCGCGTTTCTCCAATCTTCTTCCCATCAGATAGTTGTAGTCGTAGATTCATCGGCCGCTGCGCGTGGGAAATGAGTACTATAGAAGATCATGAATAATCGTAATCTCCGACGGTTCGTTTGTGTGCACGCCATATATACACATACGATGTATAAAAAATAATAATAATAATAATCGCCGCCCTAAGAAAAAAAGGCCCCATCTGCGAGTCGTTCTCTTACGCGATATGTGGAGCTGAAGTTGAGGCGGATGGCCTTTACCAGCTAAGCCTCTGGTCGATATTCAAAGCATGCAGAATAAACTTACAGCTCATTCAACGAAAGTTTAGGAAGACGAAGCTGCCTTAGCTAGATCTTAGAACCAAGATGGCTTGAACTTGAAACGATGAGAAACCTGGGACGCCACAGTGCCTTGCACCGCAGCGCCCTCATATCGGTGCAATAGCTCCATCGCCGCTGGATTGGTCGTAGAAAAAAGTGAATAGAAGCGTGAATATTATAGTCTATAAAATGGGACCATTTCGTGTCTCAAATATTTTGGAGACTCTCGAACCAATGAGCTTCGGCACAGCAAAATTCGGCAAAAGAACCGACCCAAAGAAGAATATTTAAGGCAAGCACTACCATTAATTTATGAAAACTACTGGGAGCACTTAATGAAATATACGTTCAAACCTCACAATTATAAATGACAAAAGCTATTAATAAGAGCAATAATAGCAATCATAGCGACAAAGATACCAATATCATACATGAACACGAAGAAAAAAGGCAGACGAATATTACACTTCACGAAACGCCAAGCCGAGAGGCAACTTGCAGACACAAGTTTTGTTATATAAGTTATTTTACAAACGGAACAATCAACAGCTTCCATTTCACAGAAATAAATCCAGCCTTAGATGGAATCTTTGCACTGTTATCACAAGTTTGTATCTAGTTTAACCGCACAACTCACATGTCGCCTCATCGGATAACGTCGAGACATCACTTCTAGTCACTTCCGTACTCATACTTCTCCTTCTGAGTACACTATTCAGTTAGCTTGGAGGCTTAAATGTCTCTATTCTTCTTCGTCATTTAGCAAGTGTCGTTGCGAAGCACTATAGTGAATTATGAGCTATGTGGCAAGCTAACAACAACAGTAGCCTTCTCCTACGTATGACGTTTATACGCAGTATTTGCTCGCCGCGTACGAGACAGATAGGCTCAAATGGGTGTGTAGCCAACCAGACGGCTGGCAGTGTAACAGGTAGTATTAGCGCCTCATGGGCTCAGCGATCTGAGCGTAGCAGTAAGGATGTGACTGGCACCCCTTACACATGAAATGCTTGCTCCTATTCGGACGTTGATAGTTACCGTAGTTTAGCTACCGCAATCAACACACAAACAGATAAGAAAATCAAAGAAAAGACAGAATCTACGACAGAACGAGTCTGTCGTAGATCTCTCGTTCTCGCCACAGAGATAGAGACAGATACGTATCCAATACACCTCTCTCACGCAAGAGAAGCTGCTCTCTGACGAAACGCAACGGTGATCAGACGCTCAATGTTCGACAAGCAATCTCCGAGGCGGGGGGGGGGACCGACCCATACCTCGAGTGCCGTACCAAACAGAACAAATGAACAAGTAGAACACGGTCTAGTTTGTGGTGACAGGCACAATGCAAATGTATGCAACCAGACTACGCTCACGCCCCCCAGTGTCACTTGCAGAACGGTTGCTTTCGTCGTTGGTTTTCGTTGTTGTTGTTGTTGCTGTTGTTCCAGTTGTTGTTGCTGTTGCAGTTGTTGTTGTTCCAGTTGTTGCTGTTGGAGTTGTTGTTGTTGTTGCAGCAGCAGCAGATGCCGAGTACGTTGTTATGACACTATTGTTGCTGTTGCTATTGTTGTTCGGGCTATTTTTTCCCGAGGCGGCAAACAGCGCGAGCGAAGAAATGCAAAGGTCAACGAGATGATGCACACCGATGATTACGACCACGGGAATAGTGGATGTCGGTGGTAATCACTGTTGTCACTGGTGGTAATGTTGTTGTTGTTGTTGTCGCTGCTGTAGCTGTTGTCGTTGTTGTTGTTGTTGCTGTCGTTGTTGTTGCTGTCGTTGTTGTTGTTGTCGTTGTTGTTGCTGTTGCTGTTGCTGTTGTTGCTGTTGTTGCTATTGTTGTTGTTGTTGTAGTAGTAGTGGTGGTGGTGGTGGTGATGTCGTGACGACAGGACGATCGATGTCCAATGAATTGGTTCACCAGCTGCCATGCAGCAACAGCGCTAGCAGCATCGACAACAGCGGTACTACAGAGCTGCAAACTAGTCAGCACAAAGCAAGCAGACCAACTACAAACCGGCGAGCGAGCGAGCGATAGATAGATAGATTGACAGAAAGACGACGTACGGTGCCGGCCGCATGTGGGGGCGCGGGCTGTCACACAATGGGGACGGGGGGGGTTTCTTGTCAAAGTGCGTTCCTTTCTGTCCCGTAAGCTCCCCACTCAATGCGATGCCGCCGCCGCCGCCCATGGCAAGGATTTGCTCATAATCGATTTCGTTCATTCACGCCTGTTACGACAGTATGATGCATCTATGCTGATGATGATGATGGCGATGATGGTAATGATGGTGATCTTGATGGCGGGCCAAAATTTTGACGACGACGACGCCGACTGCTTAACGAATGCCGATCCAATGACAGGCTCCAGCTGTCGGGATGCTCTAGCCGTTTCTCTGTCTGTCTGCCAATCTGTCTGGTTCTCTTTACCCCCCCCCCCTCTCTATCTCTCCTCTCTCCCTCCCTTACTTCCTTCCACGTCCCTGTAACGTGTTGTACCGGTTGCCGAACTTGTGCCTAACGTGTACTATGTACGATGCACAGTGTAGGGCAAAGCAAGACAGTGCAAAACAGCAAACGCACTGAAATACTGTGCGAAATTTCATCACAATCAGCAGACAACCAAACGATTGGTAATCATGCACAGCTAGATGTAGTTTGCGAAATATATATATATATATAGTTATTATATATATATATATATATATATATGTTTGCCCATAGATCCACTTAAACCTTTAGCTAACATTCCTTGTTCGCCACCTCTGATATATCTGTAGTATTATATAGAAAATATTGTGATGTTTTTTAATAATTTACAATACGTGTGCTCGCCTTCTATATATATATATATATATATATAGACAGGGAGCAACATTAATGAGCAAAGTTTGTTTTTCAATAAATGAGCAAATGTTCTCGTCCCGCATGTTCCGAAAGCACGTACAACGGCAATAAATACAATGCCAGGTCGAGCCACGTAGCGCGGTCAAACATCTTACCTAACCAACATGGATGGGGACATAGACGAGCATCCGCATCCGCGGTGCTAGGCACAATGGGCGAGGAGGGAAACAACAATCCAACGGGATAATAGTTCCGCTCTGCCATTTTGGGTGGGGAAAAATTTCCATGCCGGTTCGCCAATCAGCCAGATTCGAACGATTGATACAAGATGAATTAGCGGCGATCGATAAGTAATTGATCAATGATGCTCAGCTAGTCGGAAGGTCGTTGGACCATCGTTAATCTGATACCGCGCGCCGTACCACGTTACGCCACGCTCGCAAAGCAAGCACGTACAGACCTAGAAGGGGGCAATTCACTGATATCGACAAGCATCCGTAATCTCAATTTATATTCGAGTCCGGAGAAAAAAACAGGAAATACGAGTTTAATGAAGCGGATCGAATCAATCGTCCTGAACTCCAACACGAAGGCGACGTCAACGAGTATTCGTACGAAAAAAAGGTTATTTCTTTTCTCTTTGGCGAAGGCCTATGCAGAAGGAGAATGTTCACATGGTGAACATTCTTCGCTGACGTTCTAAATTTACTAACTATCCAAGAAGTATGCTAGCTTGCAAAAAAGGCTATTTTAAACGAGTGCATTGGCCTTCAAATGAAGTTTATTTTTAGTTAATTTTAACTATGACCACAATTAATTTTCCTTCACAAAGCCATTCAAGTAAGAAATCCAGTCATTTTAAAATATGGTGTTAAGAACGGTGCAACCTTTGAAAAACAAAGAGAACTCGCTTGCTTACAATAGGTGAATAGTGAGAACACCGGGACTTCCAATGTCTACCTATATATATATATATATATATATATATATATATATATATATATATATATATATATATATATATATATATATATATATATATATATATATATCAGACTTAAGAATACTACGATACTATAAACATGAACAATTGCCACTGAAGATTAGTTCAAGTTGCTGGCAACTATTTTCTCTAAAAGTGTAGTCGCTAGCTATGTTACAAATACTTTATAAATAAAGGTGCCCTATATTGTACGTGTTATTAGAACTGTTGTCAAAACACTACTTTTGAAAACAAACCCTGTCGGTAGCATGGTCTCTTAATTTAAATTTTAAAAACAAACTGTCCAGGTGCTGGGCCAGGCGAATACGGAAGTGGTCATAATGAACACAGTAACATGTTTTCATCCAAGATCGCTAATCGTTGCTTCTTAGTGGAATCCGTTACGCGGATCTCCGACTCGACTGAATCTTACACAACGCAAACACGACAAAACTCACGTAAGCAAAACATGGTTTGGTCTGCGTAGAGATAGATCTATTGCTAACTACTTCCGTTGATGGCGTATGCGACAGTAACACAGAGAGCACAGTCCTACACTTTGGTCGTACAGTGCAACCTGTACGATCAAAGTTTTAGGTCTGTAGCATATATATATTTATATATATATATAAATTTATATATAATATATATATATATATATATATATTTATATATATGTATATATAGATATATATATTTATATATAATATATATATTATATATATATATTATATATATGTATATATATAGATATCTAATATTATATCTATATATATATATATATATTTATATATATATATATATATATTTATATATATGTATTATATATATATATATATATTATGTATATATAAATATATATATATATATATTGCAATTAGGGTCGACAATACCTAATGTCATTAGGTAAGACATTAGTAAATATATATATATATATATATATATATATATATATATATATATATTGCAATAAATTTGAACACTATATAGCTAAAAATGCATATATATATATATATATATATAAATATAAAGTGTCACAAATAAAAGATGGGTTAAACAGATGCAGCTGGTAAAGACGGCACTAAAGATGAAAACGAAGTGGGATCGCAGAGTAGAATTTGCAGCTAGGGAGATTGGGTACAATAGTCAGCAATGGGCCAGAGCGGGAATATCGGAGAAGATGGTGAAATCGAGGGTGAACAAGTCATATACAGGCAAATGGAAATTGGCGATGGGTTCCAGATCGAGTTTGGCAAGTATATATGGAAAGGAAAAGACGGAAAGGGGCGGGGTAGAATGGGTATACGATAATTCAAAAGCGAGCGGGCTATTGGCAGATGCCAGGGCAGGGATGTTGGATACAAGGATACAAATAGCTAAATATATGGAGGGACAAAGTACAGAATGTCGAGCATGTGGACTAGGGAATGAGTCAATTGAGCATATTGTTAAAGAATGTACAGCCCTAGGGGGAAGCAGAGATATAGAGCTGTCGGATGCCCTAGCTCTAGGACCAAACGTTAGAAAGGACCTGGTCGATATTACAAAGAAGAGGCTGTCCCAATGGAAAGCAAATACTCAGTAGGTATGGAAGTGTACATTGATTATTCAGATGCATAGGTAACATATATGCTGCCGCTCTAAGCGCCCCTGATAAAAAAGGGTGACATGTGTATTTAGGTATGCATGCCAAGCGAATAATAAATCAATCAATCAATCAATATATGAAGAAATGAAGCACTACGTACCAGGAATGCGGTCGCCCTGGAAAAGCACACTTCGGTGGTATTCTTCGGCGAGCGAGGTAGTGTCGCCATCGTCCGAACGCGGAGTCCACTGTCCACTGGACTCCATCTTCGAGACGGCACGAGGGCCGAGGGCCGAGAGTCTCGACGTCGTTGAACAAACAAACAAACAACCGCTGAGGTGAGCGACACACACATTAATTTACGTCGCTTGCATCACATTTGCAGCGCGCGACCAGCCACCTCGAGGCGTTGTCGGCGGCGGCGGCATACGCCACCGGTAACTTAGTTAGACGTCTGCAGCACGTCAACAAAAAGCCGTCAACGTCCACCGGACGACGTCCAAAGGACGCTCATTACACTCGGACACTTTCGCAGCTAGTGGGTCTGACAACACTAAAATAATCGCTCACGCTCACGATCGAATAGCTCACAACGACACACAACCCGCGTTGGCGTTCTCATCCGCTAATCAGTGTTAGGATTTAGCAGATCGATCACGAGCTCCATACGTAACAGTCTACACGGACGAGATGAAGAGGAAAAAGATGAAGAAAATGCAGAAGAAGGAGCAGAGGAAGTAGAAGCACTCGTTGATATAGAAGGATCGATGTTATTCTTTTTCTGGTTTGTGCGCATGTTCGTCCTCTCTCCGAATTTCTCTAGCACTGAAAATTCAGCAGCCAGTAGCATCCTACCACCACTGCTATGAGCGGTCAGTTCTTCCTTGTGTCGTTGATGATGAACGATGCCGTTTCTGTCGTTAGTGTAGAAGAAAAAAAAGGGAGAAAAATTGTTTCGTCACAGATTCGTTGCTGGTTTTGTGGCAGATTTTGTCGCAGCTTGACTATGTCGTGTGTTCGTCGTCGCGTCGTTCACGTATTTGTCCACCTGCGTACCGGCGCCATTTCGCGGTCCTCTAAGAAGCGTTTTGCTTTCGAACACTATTCACTGTTCAGGCGCCGCAGTCCGCCGTACTCCTCCTCATCGATTGGCAACACAGCACAGCGCATTGCGCTCTCCGCCTCGGCCGATTCACTCACCAGATGAGCGCGAATGATGAGCGTTCTCTGTTTCAGCAGCGTTCCTGCAATCAGCGATGAAAGCACACACACACACACACAAAGACATTAGGACACAACCAGCAGAGCTAGTGATTGACCAATGGCGCCACACCATTGACCAGCAGCGCCAGTTTGGTGGAAGCTTTTTCTGCTGCAAACTATCAAACAAACGACAATATTCTAAATCGTGGTCATCTATGACTGCGTTAGCGCTACCGTCATCATTATCATTACCCACGCTCGCTAACCAGTTACCTAGTACAAATTGCAGCATAGCCACCAGGTACCACTAGCCAAGGTACCACTAATAAACTTAGTTAGTGCCCAATTAATTGGTGGTATTCGCGACTCAGCTGAACCCGCACCAGTGAGGTTCTTGTCGTTTCTGTCTTCTTGTAGGTAGTATTCGTTGTTGTTACTTGGTTATTGTTGTGGCTGGTATCGCTGCGGCGGCTGCTGCTGCTGCTGCCACCGTTGTTGTTAATCAAACTCCACTACAATATACAAGGGGAAAAGCTTTGTTGCTGTTGTGCCTGCAGTAAGATTTGTTGCTGTTGAACTAAATTGTAAAGCAGTGACAGTCTAGAGGAAAATCAATGGCACCACCAATAAATAGCACCAGCTCCACCACCAGCAGCAACAAATGCAACAACAATAACTGCAGAGATCACTAGTAATAGTGTGTATCAGCGCAACACAGTGGGGCGCATCCTGCAAATGAGTGAGTCACCTCGAGCCAGACAGCTAGCCAAGCAGCCAGACCGATAGACCAACGCTCAGCGGGATGAAAGATGTTTGTTGTCAATGTTGTTGTTGTTGTTCGCATTGTCGGCATTTCTTGTACGGTTGTTGTTGTTGTTGTTGCTGTTGTTGTTTTTGCTGCTATGATTGTTGTTGTTGTTGTTGTTGTTGCTGTTGCTGCTGTTTTTGCTACCGCCGCCTTAAGCGCGGACGCTGGACGCGACAAGACAGCAAACCGAAGCATTGGTTAGGCGAAAAAAGAAGTCTACACTTTGCTTATCAGCTTATGTTTCAATAAGTTCGGCTACATACGAACAGTGGTTCAATCTATGTGCGCCCGTGTATGTCTGCATGTACGTATACATGTATGTATATATATATATATATATATATATATATATATATATATATATATATATATATATATATATATATATATATTTATATATGTATATGTATGTATATATATGAGTTTTGACGGTTGTATTTAAGGATTGTAGCTGTCTCAAGGTATGCGGTTTGCTTTACACTGAACGTCGCCTACCAACCAACTGGTCAACCACGACAACAAGACAAGAACAGTCCTGCCACCATCCTGTCATCACTGCCACTACCGATAATACTGTATCTTCTCCTCTTGCATCACTATGCTGAGATAATATGCAATGGCACGTCGTCCAGCTAATTGCTACAATTATGTTGTTCATCAACGGCCGGCCAGCCAGCGTCTCCCGGCGTGATCTCCGCGCTGGGGACCTTCGGGATCGCAGTGCTGGACGGGATCGAATCGACGGCGATCTCGCGCGCACCGGTACATCTATATATGTATACGCTCAATATCGTCAATATCGCCAACACAATAAATCACACACCACACACAGAGGAACGGCAAACAAGACTGAGAAGGTTGGCCGGGGAGCAGACATTACCAAAATACGGTATAGGGGGAAGAGATATAGAGATTTAGAAACGGAGAAAAATAGCACAATATGAAAAAGAACACGACGAAACAATCCGTATACACACGGCTGGCCAGATACCGCCCGCCGAAACGGCGAACAAACGGTAACGAAAAAACTATCTTTCTAAATATTGCGGCTGAAGATGAAAAAAGAAGATGGAAAAGTGGAGATCGCGCGGCGAAGCGAGTGAAACGATGAAAACATTTTGTAATAGCACCACAATCGCTACAAACACTGTCTGCACTGACCGATTGATCAACGACCTACGATCGAATGAGGACGGTGCTACACCAAAGCGAAACTCCTAAGCCAATTGCTAATGTTGGGATGTGCCCACTTTTCCTTTAGGGAGAGAGAGGAAAAGCAAACAGCGAACGGAGAAACCGTACTGGAAACTGGAATTTGCAGCTGCGCTAAAAGGCGCTCCATTACAAATGGAACTTGACAACAACAAATTGACAACAACCTGAACTCTGTCGAGAATGAGTCGGTGATGACAAATCGATAAACGTGGGTTGACAAGCACGAATAAATGATTAATTGCTGACTAATTAACTGCTGACTACTTAACTGCACATCATGGAAACTTGCCACTTTTTGTTGAGCTAATCTGCCACTTGCCGATCAGACAGCACTGCACGAAATTGCATCAAAGAGAAATATATATATATATATATATATATATATAGATACAAACATATGTATACATACATATAATATGTACGTCTACATATCTATACCTCCTCACGCGTTTCAGCGACGACAACACCATCCGCGTAGCAAAAACGTCGTAGTTCGTGCGAAAAACTTCCTGATCTCACATCGAACTTTTTTTTATTCCTCTCTCAATCACACACTGCCAGATTATGACGCAGCGCAACGAACGATCAACGTCATGCGACGAACAATCGAACAAACTTGTTGTGTGTGGGACTCTTTATGCTGCTATGTAACTTGTTCTATGTTTTTGTTTCTTTTTTGTTTGTTGACAACTACTCACTGCTCAGTTGTTAACGTTCGATTTTAGCTGAAGGTCTTAGCGGAACGTCGGCTCGCTCGGCGGATGACAGGAGAGGGCTACGGAGGTGTCTCTCTCTCTCAGCGGTGAGCGTGCGCCAAATTTGAACTGCTACATACAGGGCGATCAGCCGCGCGAGTTCCGCGTCGTTTTCGAGTTTCTCAGCATATATATATATATATATATATATATATATATACATATATATATATATATATATATATATATATATATATATATATATTTACAGGGTGTTTCAGGAATATTTGAAGCACTATATATGGAATTGTAGAACTCGTTAAAGCAGATGTTTTTTTCAATGGAACATGGTCTCTGAGAAGTCTTGTTTCGGAGTGAGAGTGAAATTACTACAATTTGTGACACTGGTGTTTGTGCCCGACATAGGAGCATAAAATGTGCTGTTGCGATACAACCAGTCTTCCTAGACAGAAACTAAGCACACCTTCGTGTTCGTGATAAAATTCTCATCTGAAGAATATACAAGGACGGTCCGAAGACGCGAAATGGTCGCTTAGAAGAGAATTCGCCAAAATTGAAGTTTTTTTATTAGCGTTCACGCCAAATACTTCAGAATCATAGCCCTACAACCACTCACAGCGCTCAGAACGGACATATTCAGCCAATGCGCAATTCATGGCGATTATTTTGGTACCAAACATATGTCAATGCGAGCTGTGGTTGCGAAGTAATTACGATTTTTCGGAGGGCATGTCTAGATTAAGTGCATGCAAAATGACGCGCTGCGGCTGTCGCGCGACACGTCGGCGGTAGTGAACGTCGCCACACAGTCATTTCACATGCACTTAATCTGGACATGCCCTCCGAAAAATCGTAATTACTCCGCAACCACAGCTCGCATTGACACATGTTTGGTACCAAAATGATCGCCATGAATGCGCATTGGCTGAATATGTCCGTTTTGAGCGCTGTGAGTGGTTGTAGGGCTATGATTCTGAAGTATTTGGCGTGAACGCTAATAAAGAACTTTATTTTTGGCGAATTCTCTTCTAAGCGACCATGTCGCGTCTTCTGGCCGGCCTTGGTTGTCTCGCAACAGCACATTTTGTGCTCTTATGTCGGGCAAAAACACCAGTATCACAAATTGTAGTAATTTCACTCTCACTCCGAAACAAGACTTCTCAGAGACCATGTTCCATTGGAAAAAACATTTGTTTTAACGAGCTCTACAATTCCACATATTGCGCTTCAAATATTCCTGCAACACCCTGTATATGTGCACATGATTTATTTACACACCAGATAGGGTAAAATACGATAGTATGGTCAATATCACTACACCCACGTAATGATATTAATATAAAAAATCGCTCATAGCCAGCTGTGTAAGCAAGGAGATTGCGTTGCACTCACTGCCATGATATCTTACACGCATACCATAACAATATGTACAAACACATGTGTCACAGGGTCTATGGCAAGCGTCTTTCTGACATAGAAGGAGGTGTAAACCGTGCACAGCATATCGGGTGGTTATGTGCCTGTTTGTTCTGGCCGTGCCCTTCCATTTTGACCTAACCATTGCAGCTGTCATATACAAATGTGGGTCGATCTCTGCCGTTTTCTCTTTATATCGCCCTATGAACTCGCTGAATGCGGGGTGTCTGGGAGCACAAACTTTTTTTTTAGCTGTTAACGAATAGTGGAGCATCGCACAGCAATATATATATATATATATATATATATATATATATATATATATATATATATATAATTTTACAAAGAGTACTCTGAAAGCACTTGTCGGCTCTGTTTGCAGAATTGCGCTAAGTACCACTCAGTCAACTGTCCTGCTTATGTGGAGGTCGCTGCATATTCTCTTAATCGATGACTTACATTGAGTACACCTAGTACATAGGACATATATATATATATATACACAGCGGCGCAGCACTGGACAGTGAGATCATGGATCCCATATTCTTGGCAGGATCTGATGTCACTGCCTGTCACTCTTTCACAAGCCATTGCAATTTCCCGAAACGAATTCTTATTCCAGATCAAATCATTATGTTGATGCTGAATATTTGTGTCTCTTTTCATGTCTTTCTCTTTCGTATATACTTTAAATTATCAGCACCAGTTGCTTTCTTCAATGTACCAGTCTGTATTGGCATACCAATCAGTAAGGTGTTCAGCTTGCATTGTGAATAATTGTTCTCACTTAATCTTGTCTCAATAATGTCGACTCTGCCTTACCCTCTGCAAATAGAGATGTGTGTCGTAACTGAGATCAAACGAATCTTAATGGAACTTCATCCCAACCTGCTTAATCTTTCCCATTCGACATCCACCATGAACACAAGGGGATCACACACACACAACTTCTCATCTTGACTGCAGCTTTATGTAACCAATCTCGTTTCTCAATATCAAATCTCGGTGCCACATATTGGAACAAGCTCCCCCCAGAGGTGCGCGCAACATCTTCTTTGACAATATTCAAACAAAGTGCTAAGCAATACTATTTAGGTACCTTACTCTAATATAAGCCGAACACGATAATAACATAATCATAATGACAATAAGTAAAATTATAAGAAAATATGCAATATAAACTAGCTTTTGATGGCTTTGAGGAGCTGTGAACCTATGTACAAATGTAAGCCACTCATAAGAATAATAAAACCTATCTATCTATCTATAATCCATTCGTGCATAACTCCATCCATCCGGAAAAAATTCAGCTCGTTGGTCACCGGTGGCTATATTTAGGCCGTTGCATATTCTGTTCATTATGACTGTATCCAGACGGCTCCGCCATCAGCAATAATGGTAGTAGTGTAGTAATATACGAGTTTATCGCTGATTATACCTACCGAAAACAACAGCGGGCTTATGTAGTCGCCTTGCCCGAACCCTGTGGTTTCGTCCAGGCGTTTTCGTCTCTACATCTCTCATATCCTTCGATCAAATTAATTCACGTACAGGGTCATCGGTCCCGACTAGGTCCATTTCTTGTCAAGCACACCTGGAGTGGGAGTCACCTCGGGCCATACCTCGGGGGTTAGAGACGCCTCAACAATCCGGCGGTTCACTTCCCTCATTAATTTCTGCTTTCTAGCGCCTTTCAGCGTTTTTCTTTAAATCCTCTTTTAAAACAGGCTACCAACTTGTATTGTTTGCAAGCTGCGATAGGCAGGGGTCTGACTTTGTAATGACAACGTTTTGCAAAGCGGCGTCCACTAATATCGAGTCCCTCTTGGATTTTTCAGTTTTGATACGCTTCCCTGAACCTCCGTAGACAATCTTGTTGAAAACAACATATTCTACCTTCGAATTCCAGGCAAAAGCGTTAATATCGGAAGAACCCATAATCGAATACCGCACACGTGTTGCAATATGGGAAAATCGGCGACGCGGCTACGATGAAACGGATAATAGCCGTCGCGCAATCCTAAAACGAATAATATCAATAAAACATTAGCATATATTTTCGATGGCAAACTGGGAGTCGAAAAACAGGTCGGAAACATTCTTACACGTTATGCAGTCATCGTTACGTGTATATATATATATATATATACATTGTAGAATAACTCGGCGAGAAAATAATTTTTTTGCCGAGTTGTACTAGACCTCGATGTTTGTTGGACGAACTCTGAAACACCTTATATAATAGCCCTCGTACAATCTTAAAACGACTAATATCAATAAAGCATTAGCATATTAGGTCGGAAACAATGAAAACAAAAAACAGGTCGGAAACATTCTTACAAGTTACGCAGTTACGCAAGTTACGCAGTCATCGATACATGTATATATATATATATATATATATATATATATATATATATGTATACTAATTTTGAGGTATAGTCAATGCACTTTTAAGAATTATTACCAGGCTTTACGGTTAGCCCAGAAAATGGACCAGTGCATCGGCCCTGCGTTGCGCCGCTTGACTGTTCGCTGAATTCGTCGTTACATATTGTGTAACGCCATTGAAACTAATTCGTAGTATCATCTGACTAAACTTAAAAGTTTCGGTGCTATTTTATTATAGTATATATGAACATTTCGTACTTCATAAGATACAAGTTCATAAAAAATAATTAATTAATAAGATTATGTGCTACTTCTCTTTAGCTGAATTGTTCTCTGTTTTAGGTCGACCACGCTTTAGAAATCCTAAGGTGAAAAGCGGATACAACATTATAAACATATTTCAAACTACATTTTAGATACGCACATTAAGTCTACACAACTGATGTATGTTGAATATAGACATAAATACACGCATTTTCTACGCACATGCAACTCGAATGCTCGAAATCCGACATCAATATGATGTAACTAAATAAATAAGTACGTCAACGCTGCATAGTTTCACGTTAGTGTCTAAGAAAGTGTCACGAACGTCCTCTGCACGTTCTCAGTTTCTTCAACGTAGTGGTTAATTATCTTAAAGCTGCCGATTAATCGTATTATCCAATCTAGAGGACACGCAGCAAACTTGCTAATCCCATAAACTTTTTGAGAAATGTGATTCTCGGTAAGATGGTGGTATTATGCTGGACTATGTTTTTTTTTCTTCTTATTCTTCTTTGGTGGTGGTATGCTAGACTATTCTTGATTATAGGCGGCTGTCATATTAGCGAGCAACGATTCTGTGCCAACTAGATATCCTGCTATGAATCACCTGCCAGCTTGTGGCAAATATCCACTTGTAAAAAAAATTGAGACAATACCTACATGCGAAAGACAAACGTCAAACTTGCTTTCTATAGAGCTACCTTGTCTCCACACATCAATGACTGCTGTCGCAAGGCGAATGTCAATACGAATAGAAGCTAACGCTCGTCTTTGCAGGTCGTGTTTGCTGTTCGTTGGTATGGTCGCTGTATTTGTCTTGTCTTGTAGAACTTGCAGTCAGTCTGAATGCATGCAGGTCGAATCTGTATACAGGTACTTCAGCGACAGCGACGAATGCAGCGTCATTTAGGACTTGGAATGCAGCTTCTTTTGTATAGACAGGTCGAGCGTGTCTGAGCGCTCGTATCGTTTTCGAGCGTGGGCGCTGCTCGGCTGTGCTTCATAACGAACGCGTTCGAGAAGTAGTAGAAGCAGTCGCGTTTTTTCTCAGCAACAAAACCATCCTAGCGTTTTAGCGATCGAGCGATGATACATCGTAGTCCATCAGAGCCCTAGCATAGCACTTTTGGCGTGAGAGCTATTTGGATTGAGAATGAAACGTTTCGACAGCAACAGGTCGTGTACGCGCCGTATATATAGACACATAGAATAAGCATTGACAGTCAGTAGTCGTGTTTCGAAAAGATCTACTGCACACATCATCTTTCTCGTTCGCTCATAAACAGCATACGTAGAAAAATATTTTTTGTCGTCTGTTGACGTTCCGGAAACGGCTATGCCGTATCGGACCGACAATGTGCCATTGCCACTTCCTATAGTACTTCTTCTGCGCTACCAGACTTCTCGTTCAGACAGTTGCCGTTTTACAGTGTGCTTCGCTTCAGTCACCCCTTCGGGGTTAAGAATATAAGTATATATATATGAAAAGGAACCTGCTCCAAAAAAGGAAATCTTTCACCACACTGTGGTTGTTATATAAAATTGCATTGCAAACAGCCACGGCCCAAGCGGTGGCGGCGACACAACGTTATTTAATTCACGTATTGTATTTTGGCTACCTCTGTCTTCAATACAGATGTCTGTTCTCTCGCTCTCGTTTTCGTTCTTGCTGTCTCCTTTTTCTTCTTTCCCTTGTCCTTTTCTCTGCTGCTCTTAAATTTTTTTTAACATACTCCTTCATGAATACGCCAGCGTCGCCTGCAGTAGGGCATCGTTTCTTAATGCGTCTGCACAACAGTAGTGATGCTTTGGGAGTTAAGGCAGCATACAGTAGTACGCCTGACAGGAACGAGACATTTGAGGCTGAGAAAAAAGGCATAAACAGGCCGAAAGTCTGTAGAGTTCTTAATGCATACTTGCGACACAGCATAACCAGCCTGGGCAGCGCCGTGACTGACTACTTAGTGTTATAGAGCCAATCACGGTAGCGTCCGAGACGAGTGTCTTCCCATCCTCACGTGTTGTTACGGTCATACCTTCAGGTCGCCGGGAGTCGTCTGCGTACAGGCCTTGCAAGCTCGAGGACACAAGGTTGGCCAGAACCCCTTACGGCATGAACCAGTGTACCATTCAGAGCAGCGTTCTTGTTCTCTGGCCTAAGCTGCGGATGCAGAATAAGCCATGGTGACCTAAAGGTCGGATCTTCTCGCCGCAGCTGCGCTCATCTCCCTCGATTTGCGGGGTCCCAAAGCGGAGATCAATGCGGGTTCTGAGGACAAAGTTGTTAAAAAGGGTTCCAACGAAAGTACTTGATAGAGCATTTAGCCAGCACCTTTGAAAGGAACTGCTCGAAGGAGTGCTTTGTCAGCCTTATCTTTTGCTGAGCGTGCCTCTGCTTGCCATGTGGCCTGTGCGTTGACATTTGAAAGATAACATTGCCCCGCTTCGAAATAACGAAGCGGGTGAGGGGTGTTTGGAAGTTATAATTATGTTACGTGAGCGGCCTCTTCATGTCCCGTTCATTAGTGTATAAATGGGGAACTTCAATCACACCTGGCCCACACATTTCTGAACGAATTTCACTTTCTGAGAAAACTGTGGACACGTTGTGGAT
The DNA here is from genome assembly GCA_003439945.1 of Dermanyssus gallinae. Classification (NCBI taxonomy): domain Eukaryota; kingdom Metazoa; phylum Arthropoda; class Arachnida; order Mesostigmata; family Dermanyssidae; genus Dermanyssus; species Dermanyssus gallinae. The sequence goes on from QVRM01005253.1 coordinate 38,854, forward strand.
GCGTGCGCGAAACCTCGAAACTGATGACAAATTCTCGTCTCCCGTATATCGCCTATTAATGACATCGCGGGTATTTGTTTTAGTGTGCATATAGCTGGGACCCACACTACAATACTTTCATCACCACCAGAAATTCTGCATGAATGAAAAGATCCCATGAACGAGCTTAAACATCGTCATTGCGGAGTTCAGTCTTTTAGTAAAAAAAAATGTTTGTTGCGTATTATCATCTTGAATGCACTATTTCAGCTTTTACAGCTGTTTCTGCTTGCCCGATATATCTACTGGGGGCATATTTGTCGGTACAAGTAATTGTCCTCGCTACATTTCTATACGTGGGGTTGTTTTCTGCTACACAATTATTAGAGCTTGCGACGCTTCAGGCGTACTTCAGAAGGCACACAACTTATATAGAGGTACGGCCGAGTACAAGAAGGAGTGCTCCGAGGCTCATAGCGGAGAACTTCTTTGGCGTCGACGTGATTTTCGTAGTCGATTTTATGGATTCAGTGGTTCGATCGTTCAAAAATGCAGGATTGCAGCTGCAGTGAACTGAGCGCCTTGGGGGACGGAGGGTGGCACCGACCGCCACCCCAGTAACCCTCGTAAGTGGGTCAATTACGAACAAACTTTGGAGGACTCTGTTTTTCGGCGGGCGCCTGTGATACCCAGAAAGTCCTGCCGGGGAAACGAATACGGAAGATGAGACGCCGCTCCAAAGTTTTTCTCTAAAGTCTATACGGCTCTTATGCATGCTCTAGTGGGACTTATTAGAAGGCTGCTACATTGACACAGCACGCAGGCAGGAGTTGGTTGTGTTATGCATGCTTATGTCGGACATGATTGTGATAATTCCTTTTCACAAAGATTTATTTCATTATAATTTAGAAGAATATATAAAATGCTTCACGGCGTTGCTGCTCGTCGACCTAGTTGCTCCTTCTGCGCGCCGTAGTCGCTCTATCGCTCATGCCCGTGAGGAAGTCCTGACGGGTGACCGGTGACCGACTCTCTGACCCCTTCCCTTGTCGGTCCCGGCGCGTCCCGCCCGGGGACTGCCGTTACGCGAGCTGAGACCTCAAAGATGAGAAAGTATGCGGACCTAAGTCGGGCGCACCACTTTTCGCCATTCGCGTTCGAGACGATGGGTGGCCCTGGGCCCCTCACGGTAACATTGATCTCTCGGGTTGGCGACGCATTACGGCAGGCGACAATGGACAAGAGGGCGCACGCCTTCTTCTCCCAGCGACTGTCCCTGGAGATCCAAAGAGGTAACGCGACCTCAGTGCTCGGAACTATGAGAGACTGGATCATTCCTTTTTGCGAAAGACTCATTTTCTCTTTAGATATATTTAACGATATATTTTAGGTATGTAGACTAATACATTTGTTATAGTCATGTTTATTTAAAAACAACTGTAGTATGTAATGCGGTTTCATGAAGTGTCTGGAACAATTTGTTTATTATCAGTTTCGTGTTTAGATGAGTATGGCATCATAGTTAATATTTTCATATATATATATATATATTGAGAGATTTTAAGTTTCGCTGCATGCATTGGCTTGGAACTGAACCCTTCCAAGTGTGAAGTTCATATCATTGGTTTAGGCGTAGCTGACGTTTTAGATCTCTCTTTGGAAACATCACTGGGAGGATTGGGCTTTGATCTCGATTTTACAACCATATAGGGCCGTCTCTTGTAGTCGTTATTAAAAAAATCCTGTGCCTCCTGCTACCGCCTGAAGGTTTAATTCGGACATTACGCAACGGGCGTTAATTTGCTGAAAGTTCAGCATTTTTGGAACGACATTCGCTTACATTCCTTCAACGATTTCTTCTTTTATTGGCGTCGATGGCCTTTCCAACGGCGGTCATCTTTGGTCTATTCACGTTTGTCGTGACATTGACGGTACCACGTAGACAGAGTGTTTCGACACTATTTGACCACCGTAAGCAGTTCGTAACATTTCCACATTTTACAATATATGATTTGGTTTTTAACACAGGGCTTGATACAAATTCGTTGCTCCTCCATTTTGAGCTCCTTAAATATCGCCGAGCCTTGTTTTCTTCACTTCTTCACAAGCCAAACCCAAACAATAAACGTCGCCACTAATTGGCCTGCGGGTAGCTGATGAATGGCGCTTCTAAAATACACCGGAACACTTTGATGGTTTCGGACCAAGTTTTAAACTTCAGCATATTAGAACTTGTCGATCCGCCCTTGTATATATATATATATATATATATATATACCAAAAATGGCTCTTCCGTATCGGGTAGGGAAAATGTGCCAATACTACTTCCTATAAACTGCGCTACTAGACTAAGAGAGCCACTATTTTCTAGTATGCTTTGTTCAGCCTCGAGATTAGGAGTGTTTTTCAATGACCGGATTAAAAAGATAAATATATATATATATATATATATATATATATATATATATATATAGAGAGAGAGAGAGAGAGAGAGAAAAGAGGGGGACGGGAGAGAGAACAATCAACTTCTCATGAGGAAACATTTTACCGCAGAGTGGGTTTCACATAAAGCTGCTCTGCAAATAGCAATGATCCAAGCGGTGGCGGCGTTAGAGTTGATTAACTCACGTCTTATATCCTGGTGACCTCGATCGATTGCGGAGGCCCGCTTGTCTTCAGTACAGATGCCCGCTCCTCTCCCTTTCTACCTACCTAGAGCTCTTCTCTGTTACCCTAAACCTTATTATTGAATTCGTTCATGAATAAGTCACTATCGCCAGCACGAATGTATCGTTTCTAAATGTGTCTGCACAACAGTAATAATGCTTCGGGAGTCAAGGCAGCGTCGAGACAATCGAGGTCCTTTTCTCTCTCTACAGTGAGCAAACCATACTATGTGCTTCTGTGAGAAATGGAGATGTTGTTTAGGAGTCAGTCACTATATATATATATATATATATAAACTTATGGCCTTGGAATGGAGTAATACACTGCCTAGTTTACCGATCCGGCACGCCTCATGCTAGACATTCTAGACGTGTGTCCACCTATGATGTGTGTGTGTATATATATGTATATTGTACGCATCTATTTGTCTATAAGGACCCGTATTTAGCACCATACACTTAGTTTGCGTGACAGGCCGTCCATTACTTATGTACATACGATTATACACATTTGCTGCACGAAGTGTTTACCACAGATGTTACCCGAGGCGTCTGTGGACGGACAGTGTCGACCGAGGTCGCGGGGAAGCAAGTCACGTTGAAGTGCTCTACCTCTAACCGAAGGCCACCGGCCCGTAGACATCACGCACGCCGAATGGTGGTTCTAGCAGAGAAAGCAGATAGGGTGGGACAAACATTCATGCTAGAATCTTGTAAAGCTGTAACTTATTAACAACAAAGTTAGAGCACACGGTCAAATATAGATTGCGTGTTCTCCCAACGACTAGATGTGTCGATATGTTATGCATTGCTCCACCAAGAAGCCGTGATACGTAGTGCTGAGGAGCTGGTATCTCCTAAGACTAACAATGTTACTTTGCATGTTTTGCCTTTCGTTATGTTGTGCTATGTATCTAGGTGATGGTACTACCACACATACAACAACACTCGTAAGGTATAGTAAACCCTGTTTGTCGCGTTGCGATGAAGTATGCGGTAAAATCTCGTTTTAATCATTATTTTGTAAAACATTACATCCGATATAGTAATACAAATTATTATTAAACATATAAGTGGAAATCGGCGGGCAACCAGTCTCTCAGGCAGTTGATGTGTCTTTGGCTGCATCCGCAGTGAGTGCCTCCTGGAGCAAACCTGATGTACCAACGTCTGAAATATGGCGATACGCAAATAAAGCCTTAATAATAATAATAATAACGTGGCACTGTATGTCTCCCATGATGTTTTGGGAGTTGTAGTCGTACGTTAGTAAAATACGTGTTCCACTTCTTTACAGCATTAGTTTCGCCAATGACTATCGTGAAATAGTCATTTGTGACTAAACGTCCAATGTTGACCTAAAGTGTATTGCCTCTACATTAGACAAAAAGCGGTGTCTTTTATGTTCTAAACGTGCGTCCAGCTACAACTGAGCGATACGAAATTGCCTAGATGTGTTTTTCTTTGTTTAGACGTTTTAATATATATATATATATATATATATATATATATATATATATATATATATATGTACGTATGGGCATTGTTTGTTCGTTGTAAGCGTTTGCCTACGCTCATTCTAGGAAGAACGTAGGAAAGGTACGCATAGTTTAAGAATTTCCCACAATACGGAACATCACCGGAATTGTGGGCAAGCTAGCAGTCTTTCCTGTCATTGATCTTTGCATTTACGGTGAATACTTTCTCGTCAGAGCAGAAGCGAAGACGGCCCACTGCTTCATACTTGAGACCCTGTCGTGAGTTTTCCTCTTCACTGCGTAGTAACCTGGTTCTGTTTTGTCTTCAACCGTGTAACCGGCTGTGATTCGCTAAACTGCCCGTTAACTGTCGCCAAGGAAATTTCCAATCTAGAAGCGTGTTCTATATATATATATACCCACACAATATGTAAATATATACACCAGCAATGACTGACTCGAGCTGGAAGAGAACAATCATAACGAATCGTCATTGGTCACCAGGTTTGCCGTGCACGGCTTCCACCATTTGACGTGCATGACGCAGGTTATCACTAACCTGAACAAAGCTGTGTCTGCAAATACTGTCGAAAAGTGTGTGATAGATACCATGAGGGAAATTGTAATCGAATTAGGTCATTGACCCAACTTACAGCCCCAGACCCAACTAATTGAACGTTTGATCATCTTGACGACGTTGGCATATGAACATATGTATTTTATAAGTAGAAATATAAATGTACATATGTGTATACTCACCAAATGTCAGCTTATAGGACATAACTAGGTATAATGACACGATAAAGTGTGAAATAAATCGAATATATATATATATATATATATATATATATATATATATATATATATATTTGCAAAATAGTCTGAGATTTAAGTCAAAAGCATTTACAGCATTTTAAGAATTTTTTTTAAAGAAGAAACAAAGCGACAGTTTTGTTTCTTTACAGTTTCAGATGTTTATTCACAGTTTTAGATGGAAAAGATGGAAACTTCGTCGGAAAAAAGATATTTTTCACACAAAATCGGATATGAACTGATGTTTCCGGAAATTGTTCCACATCATCGCCAATAGCGGCAACACTTTCAGCCGAACAAGGGCTTTGTGGACTTCTGCGACTTGGTACCATCACGATCACGTACGGAACCTATCCTGTGACTGTTTTTTTGCACAAGTTCACAAATGAGGTCCCACAAAGTCAGTTTATATCGACCGTAAAGTACCGAAAAGCTCGCCAGCATGCCTGTATAGACTTTTAATTTCATGCTAAATGTTTATAATCTCCAATCATTTGTTTCTTGACAAACGTGTCCATCCTGGATTTGGCGGCTCTACTGTTCTCTTTACCAAGAGAGCAGATCACGAAGAGGGCCGAGCCAAGCGCAGGGACTTTTGAAATGAAAGGAGCCAGATAAATGTTCGGACACTCTATATATATATATATATATATATATATATATACAGATAGAGAGACCGCTGTGCCAATCATCCGGTCGAAATTCTGCAAGCACAACTGTATGTATCCTGCCCCTCGGAACTCATTCATGGCCCTTATTTGTGTGCAGTTGTATTGTGTCGTTGTGCCCGAGACTGGCTCCCGGTGGTATTTAGCGCCGCGGACTCAGTAAAAATCCGCTCCGCTAACAGCTGCAGGACTTGCATCTCGGTTTCGGCTGATCTCGGCCTGTTGCGTTCTCTGCCTAAGTGGCCACCTAAAGTCAATTGTGGTGTGGTCATTAGTACTACTACTACTACTAATACCACGACTACTACCACTTTGCCTTCTAGCATACAGCGAGGAGGGGCGTACAGCGCTGGCCTAATGGTGTGGAAGTTAAGTTGCGCGAGAGAGGTTGACGGAATGGTATTGCATGCTGTCGTACATGGTTCATTGGTCCGGCCTGGAAACCCAGTATTATCTAGCCGGCGGGTTTGCGTCCGCTTCGCTTCGCCCCGCTCCGTCGCCGAACTGCCTTGTGGTCTACTAAATCGTTTGGCAACGTGCTTGTATGACGTTCGATCCACAGCTGTATGATAACTAACAAGCCTCGTGCAGTTTGACCGGCCCTGCCTCCATTGCCTGCTCCGAGAGGCGGTCATCATCTATCTCCGTCTCTGGCGACGCCGACCCAGCACCAACGACCAGACTCTCGAACAAGAGCCGAGCACAACGTTCTACGATGTGAGCCTTCTTCATTAGTTCATTAGCCGATGATGAAAACTCACCAGCACCGTCGACGACGACAATGACAACAACAGCAACAACAATAACACACTAACAGTAACGTAACAATAACAATGCAGCATTAAGCTGTACGCTTTATGCCGTCGCAGTTTTGCAGTTGTGCAGTGTTCACAAGCATTCACAAGCCAGGACGCGCAGGCAGGATCGACCCGATTCTAAGTAGTTATATTATGCTCAATCAATCCTGAAGGCCATGTTGTCCTTAACCAGTGCCTCCTTAGTTTTAACCAGTGCTTTGAAAAGTTCGGCGGCGTTCAATGTGATGTTCCCGGTTGGTAGTAAAAAGTCTAATTAATTAGAAAACGGTTGGAGCGTGTTGTCTCCACACATGACACCCGAGCAAAGCCAGGGCCTAGCGGGAACTAACACACATTGTAGACCCTTGGGGTTAACGAGCCAGGGCCTTCTCAGGACGCACAGCTAGGCGTACTGCACACGCTTTTATGTGGTGACAAAGATTCAGAAAACCTTCCAGAACCTAGGCAAAGCACTGCCCAGGGAGAGACCTCAAAGCAAAGCCAAGGTCTCTGGCGTCCGTAGCTAAATCGACAGGGTCTACGCTTCGCACGTCTGAGCGGACATGAGCGTGGGGAAAAGGAGGGCGTTTTAAAAAAAAACAACAGAATAATGCGATGGGTGTTGCAGGATTTCTCTCTAAACACCTCTCACCGCGGCTTAATATTGCGGTCTTAGTTTGCCTGTTTGTGCTAAAGGCTTGTCTACATAGGCCCAAACAAGCATGGCATGCTTGTTCATAACAAAACGCTTCGCTGTGACGATTGTTGCAATGGGTTACAGAGCGGTGTGATCAGCGCAAACTCAAATCATTCTGTCGAAGACGTGAGAAAAATAATTGCACTGTGAGAAACTAAGTGACGCAGTCGACGTGTCGAGTTTTTGTACATTCAGCGAGTTTTTGGCCATTTTAAAAGGTGTTTGCAATGTAGCGTTTCGTCACCTTTCTGTCCAAGGAACCGTCGAAGAACAGTTTATCCATGGAGGAGGATTGTATTTTCGCAACATAATGTAAATTTTGACGGCTAAGAAGACTACATATATATATATATATATCGATAAAATTATATTGGGTATTAAACCTTTTCTATTCAGATCATACTAGTGAACGATGTCTGATGTCGACACCATTGCCCGCCACTAATGTAGGCTGTTCTTTAGCAAACAAAAAGCTACAAAACGTACCTTGATTTCCCGACACTGTGTTTTTGTGAGTGAAAGAAAATTGCATCTCTCAAAGCTCATTTATAATGTTATGACTTCCACAAAGAAGCGTTGCCAATCCACCCAGGGTCAAGACTAACACAAGCTAACTAAATTACTACAACTGTAAAGCAAATTAGAGAAAATAAACCTGTGTAGTCTACAGCAGCGCAATATATATATATATATATATATATATATATATATATATCTGTTGTACCGTTGCCCACAGATATGTCAGCGGTACTGCATCAGGACGTAAAACAAAGAATTGGGACGAACATATCGAACATAGTTACCTAGAGTAGAAGTATAAATCAATTCGTACTCGTTTGAATCGACTTTGCCTTGCAGGCTATCGGCCTATGCTAGAGTTTCTTCTGCTATACTGTAAATTAGTTAAGAGTGAGAACGAGTTTAGAAACGTGCGGTGTTCACATTCCTCAAACGTGTGCGCCTAGCTTCGTCATGACACTATTTGGTCCTGCTCCTGTTTCAGAAGCTCCCTTCAATCACCACCAACTACAAGTGAATCAATCAAAGTTAAAGCTGTCACACATGTCTTAGAGTGGTTTAGAAGAATACGTCAAGCGAGCAAATTGACGAAATTTGCTCGCTTCATCACCTAACATCATTTGAAAGTTAATAAAAAATGAATAACTTTTGCAACATGTATTCAGGCAGAAACTCAAGCCGAAGTAGCAGCTTCCTCATCGTCATAAGACGATTTCGAATGGTCCACAGCAAGAAACCCACTGGCCTATAGAACGTCGGCAATTGCCATTGCCTTATAACTAGAAAGCCAGTGTGTTTATTGAGCCGTTTCCCCCCCGAGTGGAAGCTTGGAAGACTCAAAGCCGCGTTGCATTTACCGTTCAGAATTGCAACGAAGACCCGTTTGCTACAAATCTGTAAAAAAGAATGTCAGCCCGCACTTACGGTAATTGCCCCCGCGTTTAGTCCTGGCATCTACTACGCTCTTTGCTGAAAGTTAGCCGGCCGTAATGATTCAATGTAGCAGATTTTGTCGGAGGTTTGTTGCTCGTACGTTGCTGATCTGTTGCCGGAACGCTTCTTTGTGTGGGCGGCTGCATACTTTGAGAAGATCCGCTAACTAGTATAAAATGCGTCTGCATTTGATTGGCGTTGTTGCCCCTTGTCTTCTTACTGTTTTAAGCTTAGCGTTCGTGATAAGTAGTACTTTTATTGTCCATTAGAGGTCATTACAGGAACAGCGCCTGAAGTTTAGTTGCAGCCGCTCTATTGTGGAGCGCTTCCTAATCGTTTAAGAGGCACATCAAGGACAGCTTTGCAACCAGGCGTGCATGTAATGTTACGAAATCAATTACCCGAACCAAGGCGCCTTGCCGTTGTGATTCGTTGGCTCTGCAGCTTGGTTAAATGCGTGCACCTAGTAGGTTGGAGGCAGGCGACGCCACGTTCCTGATACGTATGCAAATATAAATGTAAGTATGTGTGCGAGACTGTATCTAATACCCACAGACAAATGTCTGTGGGTGTAATGTCGAGATCTAAATTGTTCTTAAATGTCGAGACACAAAATGTCCCAATGATCAAGCGAATTGACCTTTCTCTCGTCGCTAACGTTATCCGACATGACTTCGATAATTAAAGAATGCTTTAAACTACGCCTTTACCAAATGCCAAACTTGAGGCATAGTTGAGGCGAACTGCTTAATATGAAACCACCGGAAAATTGGCCCGTATTTACCCTGTATTCTTTACTCCTGCAATGTAATGTGGGTTGGGTCAGGGAGAGGCTTGGAAACGAGACGTCGCGGGATGGGTTCCGGCGGAGACAGAGCAATTAGGATGATTTTTATTAATAATAGCAGTATAAACGTGTGTGCCAGTTAGTAAGAAAGAGGCTCCAATATTGCTGAACCTTGTCACACTTAATTGTAGTGTTATTAGACATGTTACTTGACTGTTGTACCCAATCTCCCTAGCTGCGATCTCACTTCGTTATTACAATGGCAATCCAATGCAAATGTGATCCTTTTTCAATGTACTCCTCCTAACTTCCTCCTAAACTCCGCGCAATGGGCCAGAGCAATATCTGCAAATGTCAATCCTAGTACATGCACTTCTATATATTCCATTGTACTAAATACTTATTAAAACCCCAGAGACCCTAACACCTAACGGCATTTCTTCTTTTTCAGATTTTTCTATAGAACCGACAATACAGCCGGTGTTTCCTCGGCACACTGCAAGCGACAGCAGTTGCCGTAAAAACTCTCCTTCGCGCCGATTGCCTGTGAGATCTGTGATCCGTCTGCCCAGCTCACTGATGAATCTCTTGGTTGCCTTGCTAGCCGGGCCCATTGTTTCCATAGCTATTGGGACTACGATGTAAATCTTATTATTAATATTATATTTTTCTAGCAACTCCACCCGGGTTTCTCCTAAAACCCTATTCCAACATAAGATTTGATACAACTTTGTTTTGTCCACCATATTAGAATTATAGGTTTTTAAATCTAAAAACTTATCACACACCTTTGTTCCCGCAACATCGCTGTTTCCACAACCTGACGTGATACAAACATAAAAAAAAATACAAACATATGATAATCTAGCCTCAGTCCGAACTGGTACTCCCCGATTGAAAATGACGTTACGTACGCCAGCTGGAGAGCAGTCGATGTCGTACGAGACTCAGCACAGCAGCCACAATCAATAATCAGCAAAGCGTATTCAACTCCCTCAGCTCATCGGAATCTCTATAAAACCACGGTTGGATTGCATCGAACCAACAAGACCTCTGTACCAGTGCATCCTCTGTACACATCCTCAGTACCTCACTAAACCTTCAGATATTACAACAAGGACTTAAACTTACTCAACCAACACAAAATATCAGTGTCACTAAACGAATTCTCCGGTGAAAAATTCTGATTTTATACACGTGGAACCTGTTACACAAACCCAAACTTTGCCAAACTGTACAACGCGTATCTATGCAGTAATAACATATCGGAAAAATTTAGAAGAAGTTTCATGCAGCCAATTTACAAAGAAGGGTAAGACAACCCACCCAACCAACGATTGCATGATTGCACTAGTTAGCGTCGTTTATAAAATGTTAACGTTATATACGCTGATACGGCGCCATAGGTGCAGATCTACCCCTGACGCTGACGCCTTTCTTTAGATCACGTAAAAGGCCACCAAGATTAAAAATTTATTATAATAAGATATTGTTTACACGCAATGTCCCCTTATTTGCAATGTCAGATCTCAAAAACATAGATAGGATAAAACCTACTTCGTAAAGCGCACGTTGAGCCGCAAACACATGTGAAAGTTTTAGTACTAGACAAAATACCGTTAAGTATGTAAACCCTGGAAGTTTACAGAGCATTCAGAGAGAATTGCAACTTGACATTTGTAATAAGTTTCTATGTCAGGGGGCCTGCTTGTAATTGTAAAATGATAATTGTCAATACAGAAAAGCAGAGATCCACCTCATATGCTTGAAAAGCAACTTCTCGTTGATCAGAACATCACCGTTATAGGCAAGTGCCAACGGTATTGTTAGTCTACGAAATTATATCAATGAATTATCTTATGCATCTCGTCTACCTGCTTTTCCCCACGTGCCACCAAGAGCTGTTTTATGTATTCTATTTTTTGCGTCCGTTTGTATTCATCCATACATTGCTTGTGTATAGCTGTTTGTATAACCTGTCTCGTTTTCTCCCCACTCCCGCTTACTTCTACCCAGTTATGGCCACTTCCAATATTGTATGCCTTCTCTTCATCTATCCTGATGTCAGCTACCCATGTATCTATATTGCCCTTCCTAAGTACATAGTCCACGCACGACTATCCCCCTGTATGTGCGTATATCTCCCTTCTACTCGCAGATATAAATTAACAATTTGGATCCCTCTCGACTCTGCTCGTTGTATCAGTCTCTTGCGCGCTCTGTCTTCTTTTCCATCCAGTTCAATAAGTGCTATCTAACTTCCTAGACATATTACCCCTTTTTCATACTGATATTCCCCAATAACCGTATGCACTGTTTCCAATTACTTTTTATTTTCTTCTCCCACAACTGTCCACATTGTCCCCCAAAACTATCCCTATAACCACCCTATATTCTTCATTTTGACGCTAGCAACTTTTTCGCACGAATTAGCGTTTCTTGTTATTATCTTAACTCCCTGTCTCTATTTTCCGTACTATGCCAATGATGTCCCTTTAAACCCAACGATATTTCCACTTCACACAAATGCATTTCTTATATAAGTACCCAGGGATGATAAGAGGATGTATCCATTCGGAGTCTGTGCCACAGGCTTTAAGGTCCATTGCGAGCGTCAAGACATATTTTGCGAACATGTGCTAATATATATATATATATATATATATATATATATGACACCAGAAACTAACAATACCTCATATAATCTACATCACTTACTGCTATGTTTTTCTATCTGATCGGCCCAGTCCGGTTCCCAGATAGTCAGACGAAACTGTGGTACCATTCGCTCACACTGCGTACCAACATCAAATATCTCTAACACTATTAGCAGGCCTGTCGCTAAGACTTTTTGGAAACTTAACTGCGATGGGCCTACTGCTGTCGTAAACGTTAAAACTGCTGAAATGTAGCGGGATGAAAAAACCCTTAGGGCATCCTCTTTCGCTGTAGAACCTCTTTAGGGTTTGACATAAAAACGAGGTCTTTCCATTAGTAGGGCCAGTATTATTACGTGGTCAGAGATTTCACTTAGAATAGAGATCCGTAATCAAATCAGAATAAGGTTACGATATGGCAGCCCTCCTTTGTAAAGAAACATGAGACTGATCTTGGCTTATAATGGCGCCTCTAAATAGGCGCTACGAAAGGACTTGTCGATGGAACGGAATAGGGGAGATAGCCGGGGATCCAGGAAGAACGGGTTCGACCCGACGCGGTGCATACACCTTCAAAACAAAGTTTCTTAAAATTTGCAGATTTAATTAAGAGTTGTACTAAGAAAACATAGTTATAGTAAAATACCTGTCCGTTTCAAGCTAGTACCCATACAGCAATATATACTAAACCGCTTGCCTGAGCTGCACTCAACATTGCTTTCAATATAGGCGTTGCAAGACCTAAAGTTGCACGTTACTTGAGAAACGGTATCAAACTTTTGGATTATCCGAGAAACGGTGTTGGACTTCCATATTATTCAAGAAACGAAATCAAACTTTCATATTACCCGGGAAAGGATATTGAGTTTTCATATAACTTGAGAAACGTCCTCGACCTTACACAATATTTAGGATGTAGCGGCATTGTCATTGCTTGGGCCTCCTCCACATCCAAACACAGCCGTGGTTGGTAGACCCGTTTATTTATTCCTGCTTTCAACATCTGAAACGTAGAAAACAGATACCTGTGTTTTATGCTATTCCGGGGAACTGGATGACGTGGATCACGCAGTAGCCGATTCTTCGGCCCTGAGCCACTTCCGCTTCAACTCGAACAATGCGGGGGCTGGTGAGAAGACATCTTACATTGTCGTTAGGATAATGCCCAGCCAGTCGGACTGTAATAAGGACTCAAATACTTAAACGCCCTGATGATGGGAAAGACGAACCATCGCGGTGTCCCCCTCCCAGTTTAGTGCACGGAGGCCCAGGGCGCGGTTGAGTACGAAACTCCCTTGCGAACCAGGGACGGGGGGGGGGGGGTGTTTGGTAGATATTACACGCGGATAGGATAGAGTCGTTACACTTCGCCGGTGTGGAGCCCCACACTACCCACCATGAACTTCGGCGGGTGTGCGTCTTTGACTCCCCATAACAAAAACAGACGACCTGACCGGATGACCCTAACAGCTTTTGAGGTTGGAAGAACATTTGTCTGGAGCGCTACCGTGATTGACTCTTTAGCACTTTCAATGGTCAGTCACGGCGCTGCCCAGGCTGGTTACGCTGTTTCACAGGCGGAGAGAAGTAAGTGTCGGAAGTATGCATCTACCGCGGACTCTATGGATTTTCAATTTTTGCCTTTGAGACTTTGGGGGGGCAGGTAAAATTACTGAGGGAGTTATTACTAAGGTGTGCAAGTGTCTCAGATTGGCCACGGAGGACCTACGCGCTGGTAAATTATTCCGGCAAAGGCTGCCATTGGATATACAAAGTGGTAACGCCACGGCGGTGCTTAGTACCTTGTCCAGGTGGTCGAAACCAAGCCTGAACCTACGGCTGACATAGTTTGTCGTCACATTCATTGGGGCAAAATTGTTTACACCCTATAATATGAGTTAAATAAAATGTGTATTATTCTTACTTCAAGACAAAAAAGAATATGTAGCGGTGTATATTCTACTGTTTGTAAAATAACTAGGACTAACCAGGCAGTACCAATAAGATGAGTTCTCAGTATTGGCTGCCGAGAGAGCACGGGTGCATTGCTTCCATAACATGCCTTTACAGGATGCTGATACTCCTAATGAAGATCCTGATCACTGTAAGATAAAAATCGCGTCTATTGTCGGCCTAAAGAGTTCAGTGTAGGCTACACTGACGCTAAATCGAGTCCCACACTACCATCATAACGTCGAAGGTGCGTAAAATCATTTCCCATATAAAAAATAGACGATACTGCAGGTGTTGTCAAACCAGAAACTACTACTGATGTCTCTTGTTTTCTATACGTTGTCAAATGCATTGCTACTTAGATACTAGTAATTCAGTGCGTTTTCTTATTTATAGCTGTAGTGTACTACTATCAATTGGCTATCAAGGACCCTGCGACTGTCCCAACGGGCAGCCATGGTCGTGTAGGCTACCCTTTGATGTTAACTTCGTCTGACGGTCGAAGTGCACTGGATCTACCCGCTATGGACCGACCCGTGAAGATCCTTCATAAGATCGAGCAGAATCAAGCTCGCATCGCTTGTATATACAATATAAATATATATATATATATATATATATATATATATATATATATATATATATATATATATATATATATATATATATATATATATACAATATATATATATATATATTATATAATATATATATATATATATACTATATATATATATATATATATATATATATATATATATATATATATATATATATATACATATATATATATATATATATATATATGACGCCGCAGCGGTAGACGTTTGAAGAGGCGGCGATGCACCGGCGACGCATTGCTTCAGCCGGTAGACGAACGTTCTTAATCCGCTTAAAAAGTTAGTCGGCGAGGATTGCTATTTTAAATGGAGGACGACGAACCTAGTTCGCGCATCCTTGCCTTATCATTTCTGCCCTGCTTTGCTTTCTGCCAGCCTTGCTCGCTTACGCAATAGCAGAGCGTACAATCTTTCTAGCCGGTCGCTGCTCGGATGAGTGACCACGCTCACCGCCAGGAGCTGCACAGCCAATAAGTCTAATACCAATCGTGCAACTCGAAAGTTGACCAAGACCAAAGTAGCAGGCGCTTTAACTCGCACTCCCCAAATGCGAGACGACGTTTTGTTTGTCAGTGCAGTCGCAAGAACGAGGAACTCTGCATAGTGCGCTGGACAACAAAGTGGTTTACCGCTCGGGCCCGAGAGAATTTTATGCTGGCTAGAGACAGAGTACAGAAAGGTAAAGGAGACCTATAGATGATAATATCCTAGTTCCCTTTGAGAGTTACGATTATACACAACTTAGAGCTTAGAGCGAGTCATACGAGAGACGAGTGGTGGGTGTAAAATAGGTGAGCTATCCACTTTGTGACAGCTCGTGGGAGATAGTGCTTATCAAGTAACGTGGTGTGAAAGACTGTTCGTTAACTGGTATATATATTTATACCGCCAAATATGTAGACACACAGTAAGTGATGCTTTCTGACCCTGCCAACATAACATAAAGTTAGCTCTCTTGTCAACTAAACAGTAGATCGTGCTCCGATATGTATTGTTTATAAGTGCACACTTTATGGGTCATCTGGCACAAAGAACGAGAGGAAGATATTACAGAGAACAATTTATTCCATCTCCGATTGGTGCGCCGAAAGTAATATAATAATTTCAGTCCCTAAACGCGCCGTTGTGTGTCTAAAGGAGAACCACGTTTGCACATTTGATGGAGAAGACATACTTAGAGTAAACAGCATTTGCGATCTTGGGGTAACGGCAAAACCGGAGCTAGATTTTAACATTCACATCACAAAATTTCAGTCTAAATTCCTTCGACGTGTTTCACTGAAATGTAAAGCAGAGCATAGCAGTCTCGACTTACTGCCTATATCAGAACGACACTGAAGAGCAGATTTTAAAATGTACGCACGAATCTCTCAGTTGAATAGACTTCTCATATTTTTTTAATATTCGCAACAGTAATCTGTGCAGTACTCAAACCATATCGTCAAAAATTGTTGCACGATCTGACCGAATCTAGGGTTTTACCATCCATGTGACCAGTGCCGATGCCGGTTTTGTTGTTGGCTGAAGTTTGGAACGTTGGCTAAGTTTGCAAAGGTAGTCTGTTAGAGAAATTGGGCGCTAACTGGGCAAAAGGTTTACTGGCGCTAACTAGCTTTGGTCGCTTTTACTCGTTACTGAAAGTATGACCTTAGCATTCTCTGACCTAATTCAGCCATTCAGCATAGATAGACTTACACTGTGAGCCAATAGTAAATCGGCCGTAGCAGATGAGAGTTCTAGCAGTACTATGGCGCAGTTGCTCCGATCCTTCAGTTGGCTTTCAGTGCTTCTTGCACCTCTGGAATGCTTGTGCCAACGCAGACAATAACCTCGCGTGCTGCGTTGATTTTTTACATTAAAAAGGTTAATTATCAATTTAGTTCGTTTGCAATCTCCTCTTAGCTCTGCTGCAGCTATGGATGAGTGAAAATGAAGGCACTCATTCATTTTCACATAATATCAGTATTACTCTAGATGTGTTTAATGCAAGTGTCCTAATAAGATATTGTTGATGTGTTTGTTTGTACCGAATGATAGTAGAGTATTCGGTGGACATGGATTTTAACAAATTTGTCTTAAAATGCGAACATTACAATTGAATGACGTGTTGACGGCGAATCAAAATCTTTGCCGAACACTGACTATTTGTCTGTAACTGTGATACTACGATGATTACACGTCTATCGTATTTTCTAACAAGCAAGCTATTGAACGTTACAACCAAGACCCTATTATCGGCAGAATATACACTCATTTAGCTTGGCCGGCTTACACCATCAGTAAGCAGAATTACGCTATCACGACCGTGCTACCGCGCCATGGCCAATATTCCAGAAGGCATCTTGAGAAAGGAGAAAACCACATGTAATTGTGACCACTAGGTTGTAGTTATGGGAGAGTATCTAAACCCCAAATAGGTAGCTATGGTATAGTATCACAGCACTAAACAGCCCGACATCGAGAAGCTCGCCACGGTTACTTATGGCAGTATAATCAATGCAAACACCATTCGTGTCAACTTGTTATATATATGTATATATATATATATATATATATATATATATATGACATGTGCTATATTATAGTTTAAAATGAAACATACTTATAGGCGAGAATTGAGCGGGAACCTGGGCTATAGAGTAATAATTCTTGAGTGATCATCAAACGAGATATAAGGTTATCTTTCCCTGATCGTTGACGGTGTTGTCGAATTGAATAAACCGCATAGAAATGCAGACATTTTTTAATTAAAGCGCATGCAAAAACCCGGTCTTATATGCTTCTTTAGTTCATGTAACATGATTCTGTCTAGCTGTACTGGTCTAATAATAAGTCTTGTGAAATTGCATTAGTCAAATCTTCGTTATACTAAGATGTTTGCTCTTTATTTATTTTGCTCCAGCTAAACTCTGGAACAATTAGGTACACATGCGCCTATTTCATGTAAGGCAATAGATGCTCCATATAGATAGTTCATATGGAGCATCAATGTTTCATCAATCAAATAGTTCATAGTTTAAGATCAGTGAAGCTAATAGATTTCGCAATTATCTGCTCTACGCTTAGATGCCACCAAGTAGAGGGCGTGCATACTCTTTCCTGCCCTAGACAATGATTTCTCTCCACAATAAGACAGAAAAATCTTCGCTATTTCCGAAAAGGCCATAACGTCCATTATCGGCACCATTACAAAACACAGCTGCGCTAACGAGGCGTTCTCGTAGGTTTTCCCTGACGCGGCACTTGAAGTCAAACCCGTTGGAACTGCTATCAGATCGCCACACAATTTCACTGGCGGCCTGCATGGTCAGCCTAAATCGCCCTGCAGTCTGCTTTAGCCTTAAGCTTGGCTGATCTGCATCAGGCGGTAAGTAAGACGACCCCCGGAACGATTCATTCATCGGCGGATGTTCGGAATAAGGTTCCTCACAAGCGCTCCTGGTTGTCCGTCTAGGATGCTGTCCCACTCCTCCTGCAACCGATCCAGTGTTACCTCGCGTTCTTCTTCGAATTCTTTAACTGGGTCATCCCACAGGCGGCGACGTTTGGCTGCTTTTAAGTCCCGGGGCACTGTCTCTGCCAGCACGAGCAAGGCCGCCGTACGGATGGTACGAAGGACGCCGATCCGCTGAATCTTTCTTAAGGGCTTCGCCGTAGCGTCTGTGTCCATTGTAGGCGGCATTCAAACTGACCAGCCAGAGAGGATGATGGACTTGGACACGGACATCAGTAGCCTCCGTTGACTATTTCTGGGGCAGTGCGTGCTGGGCAGACAGACGGACGATGTCATTAGCCGCCTTTTGCGCCTTCGCGGCCGCTATCCTGACATGAGAGGGATTCCCTGTAGCGCCGCTCTCCTCCGAAACGAGGCTGGCGCTCCTGGACAAAGACCCTCCAAGTCCGCATGACTTATCATTTTGCCCGCCTCCCGTATAGTTTGGGCAGACCCATGAGATCAACGTTTCTGCGATCGAGGCCATCTACGCCATCCGGAGCTTTCTCAACAGCTTGAGCGGTGGCCCCGACAGCCTTCGGCAGCGTCATCGGAAATATCTTATCGGCAGAGGCGGCGAGCAGAAGCTGTGCTCCTTATTCTATTACGTTTCGTTAATCTTGCTATTAATAGGAAGCCAGATTTCGTGCTCGCTGCCTTTCACGACGCCTTGCTTATTGGCTTGCTTAAGACGGTTGCATATGATCCACTGACGTTGGCCTGACCCTGCGCCGTTTAGTCTGAATAATTAAGAGGACATGTCGGACATGCTTGCATAGGACTCTTTGCACCTGATTGACTGCGGAATCAGAAGAGGTGCGAAAGTGGCCCTCCATGCAACAAGGGCATTCGTTGACCACAACAGGAGTGTGCCAGGCAAGGCATTCGTCGATAGAGTTCAAACACATCCTCAACACGTTTAGACGAAACCACCTGTTTATGGCTTTTCGCTAACACCTTCACCGACTACACCCGCTGGTAGACGAGTGTACAGGTACGATGTACAGGTGTGTCAGATGACCAGATGTACAGGTCACCGAGCAAGTTGGTTTGAAAGGGAGAGTTCAGCGAGTCATGTTCTGGTATTTACCAGGGTGACCTTTATGGCCCCGTTCTATTTTGCATCGCTATCCACGAGCTTCCAACGCATCTTCCTCGGAACTTCGACCGTGGACGACAGCGCCGTTGAGGGGCTCTAGAGATATTGCTAAAATAAAAGATTTTGAAACTCGCTCAAGACTTAAATCAGGACCTAAGCCAAGTGCGAGGTTTTCGTTCCATTTTAAGAGGACCCCTATCGCGACTTCGTACTTCAAGTGATGCGCAATCATCTGCCACCTGTCGGGTTGATCCCTTACCATAAATTCGAGCTTCTAGAGACGCCAATTCTCAATGATTCCACGGGAAGGAACTACGACTTTGCGATATTTATGAACTCGTCTCTCGTTCGGCATGTCTTCACGACACGCGTGAATTACGATCAGATGTGCAAACTCCCTATAGTAACATCTCATAGGTCTAGTGACCATCGGAGGCAGGGCATACAATATAGATTATATTGCAACGAATTCATATTATCATACTGTCGTGACCTATTCGAGGACTATCAAGGCAAAATTATTTTACTGATAGGTGACTGCTACCGATTACGGACCCACTGGTTAGTCTCGAGTGCAAGCCCCAATCGGCAAAGTCCAGGACGGACCCACTGGTTAGTCCTGGACTTTGCCGATTGGAGCTTGCACTCGAGATACCTGCTGCCTTGGCTTAAGAGGCTGCTGCTGCCGTGGTTTAATGAGATGGGAGTACTACCACATGAACCTTTAACTAAACTTTAAGTTTGGAAGAATGAGTCTGCTTTGCACATAAATGTGCTAGATGTGACAAACCAGTGTCTTCGACGGGCGAGCATGCTCTTGCCTGCAAGAGCCACGGTAGGTCCTTAAGGTATTTGGCTCTAAGCAATGTAATATACCGGACAAGGCAGTCAGCCCACATCTCTCTAGTTAAAGAGCCGGTCGGACTGTTGCCAAACAGCCAACTGCACCCGCACGGCCTGACTCTAGTTCCATTCTAGCGGTAAATGCCGCGGTCTTGTTTACGATGTCACCGTGTCTTGCACACTGGCCACATCGTATGCTTGTATTTTTTTTAAATACAGGAAAGGGAAATGCTTTTAGGCGCGCTGACACGCTGGCTGGTAGCTCGATGACGTATGTTCGTCATACCAGTCGGGAGGTCGCAGCAACTGCTCGTCTTGCAGAAGACCGCAAGCTGACTAAATATCGCAAACTGGAGCAAAACTTCATTGTTCAACCGGTCGCCTTTGAGACAGCAACCCTGTATCGTAGACCCATACAACTATAAAATCTAGAATACTTTTATGATATTCAACCTACGCTTTAGGCACGGTTCTCTGGCTTTCTATAACGTCGAACGCTAGGTCGTCGTGCTTGGTTTGGTGGCTCCAGTTTGTAATTTTTTTTAGAATTTTCTTACAGTCATCGTATTAGATGTTCTGTCTATTGCCTTATCAATATGGGGGTTAATAGTACCAAAATACTGAACTAGAATTACCTACAACCATAGCTCCACTCACTTCTTGAGGGGGAGCAGCTGGGCAGATGAGTATGCTTTACTTCCGACGACAGCACTTGAAATCGTGGAAACGTCGAAGTTAGGTCCGGATCATTTTGACGATCAATTCGAGTGTGTGGTTCAGTGTGGTTAAACGAGTCTGCTTGTTTTGTATTTTCGCGCCGTTCCAGACAACACCCGAGTGGGGTTTTACGCGCTAAACTGCGTTGGCGACGAGTTGGGCACAGCTGGAATATCGTTTCTGTTCCATTGAATTTGCTCACAAACGTGAATGAGAACACTTGAAGTATTCGAATTGAAAACGATATTTTGTAGCGAGCTACCAAGACCATCCCGGCGGCTCACAGCTCGGACCCCCACCCAACCAGCCAGCCAGCCAAGAAGACTAGGCGACTAGTTTCCTTGGGTGAGTGACTCCCTTTGATCTAGACGGACGGGCAGAAGTCTGCTGCTGCTGCTGTTGCTGCTGCTGCTGCCGCTGTTAGCCTACTAACTATTATTACTCTAACCCAACTACCATACCACTACTTAGTTAAACTGCTACTGCAGTTGCGGTTTTTGGGTCGACCTAAGGCCAGTGGACGACGATGTCCGAAAACAGCTCGACGTCCGATTCCGACAGACGGGACGACTCAGCGTCGGCAAGCGACGGTAACAAGCGAATCTCCAAGGGAAACAAACCGGTCGTGCCGGATAAATCGGGCAAAAGCACGAAGCGATCATTTCTCGGCCTGTCTCGGGGCGCCAAGAGCGCAAAATCTCGCAAGCCCGCCTCCAAGGTGCAGACAAGGAACGCCAAGGCCGGCGCCGGAAAGGATAAGAAGAGCAAGTGTTGTGTGTGCATGTGATGATGCGCCCATGCGCGGCGAGTGATTGCTGCATACGTCTTTTCGTCGGCGAAAAGGGGCGAGTGTCGCGTGGCTCTGCGATGCACTGCAAGACCGTAACATAGTTAGTAGGCTTTCAATAAACGTCTGAGAAGTTCGACATCTTCATATCATTTGAGCATACTTCGTTTGGTCACTATTAAAAACACGCCTATTATTGACGGACGTTCTCCCTCTCTATTCATTTGCTTGTCGTATCGGAAATCGGTTTTGACTAAACATACCTGGTACTACTACTACTACTAAAACATATTTCCTATACGTACAGGTGCTGGTTGAGGCCAAATAAACTGCTGATCTGCCTACGCGTGTAGTTAAGTTTCTATTCGTTTGCCTTTTGAATCAAATGCTTTTTGTTAAATTGAAGATTACCTGTTGTTCTCTGTTGCGTCTTTAATGCGTAGCGAGCGTTGTTTGTTTCTTATTTTATACATATGTATAGCGCTCCGTATATTTGCTTAGGCAAATTTTATCATGTCTTGATTAAAATTAAAATCATGTTTACAATATTTGTCCAGTAATTTGCCAACCTTTTATACGTCAACCAGGCAATATATATATATATATATATATATATATATATATATATATATATATATATATATATATATATATATATATATATATATATATATATATATATTATACGAAAACAATAGGCAATAGCTAAACATATTAGATTTAGCCTTCCATGAGAATATTTGGGGTGATTAATTTGATGTAATAATATTTTTTTTAATTATGTTTATTTCACTCTTATAATATACAGTTCAAAAATGTCTCTTCATAAAGATCTAATCTCTTCAAGCTTCTGGCGAGACAAGTAATGCAAATATTTTTGTTTTTTTTGGTTCAACGCTGTGCATTCCACTGCATGGTACTTGGCACACCTCTGCAGGCAGAACCGGCAGGTGCGCACCTCGTACTCCTTGTGAAAGGCTGCGTTTGAACATAATAGATAGTGATAACCATGCGCTAAGTACCTAGTGTATACGTGGCGACTGTCACACCCAGGACCGGACCAAAGGTTCAAGGCATTGAAAACGTCCAAATCACCGACCTCCCGTCTGGCCTGTTCGACTTTAGCTTCCCACTCCGAAACAAAACATTAGTATGGTACTGTACGCGGCATCCTCAGCCCTAGTCGGATTATTTCATTCGCTGGTGGACAGCCTGACATGAGATTCACAAAGCGGCTCGGATCCTTGCTCGGATAGGCAAGAAAAGTACTCGCTTCATATATAATGAAAAACACCTCTCAAGCCAATTAAAATTCGTCAGTGTGAGGTGGTTTCACACCCTGTCGAGATCATACATTAGCCCCGGGACAATCTTAAGCACGAAGAGCCTCACTGCTGAGAAAACGGGCAGTCTTCGGACATTGCCGACTTTCTCGTAAAGAGAGACAAGTGCCTTCCGTACTGTTTCGTTTATATGCACTGTAAACGTCGTTCCTGTATAATGAACCCGAAGGCCAAGATACTGGAAAGAGTTAACAAACTCCAATGGTTGGCCACAGCAACGTATAACGTCTCTGGCAGCCAATCGACCCCCACGCCTGAATTTCATGGCTTTGGTCTTCCTGGTGTTTATCTCAAGTCCCTTCAAGACAAAAAAAAACGCCTCAGCTATCATAGAGGTAATGCGGGTGATGGCCCCTAGGTCGCGATGGGCGACCACGATATCATCTGCATACATCACCACTACGGCTTTTTGGTACTCCTGTCGGACATAACCGACGAGCTCAGCAAGAAGAAGTGTAAACGAGACGCAGCTTAGCGGGTCTCATTGCGGAGTTCCCACATTTTGCTTTGTCTCCAATACACTCTGCTTACCGTCTACCAACAAGGCGTCCTCCTCAAAGGAACTTGCTATTACACTCGAGAGAGAGCCACCCACTCCTGCTCGTTGATATGATTCGACCAGCAGATGGCGAGGGGCCCTTGTCAATAGGCCTTGACGCAGTCAATAAGGACTGCATACCTCTGGGTTGTGCCACAGCTCGCTCGATTTCTGACTGGAGAACGTGGATTGCATCACGGGTGCCTTAGCCTCTCCTAAAACCGAATTGCTCCGGCGAAAGTGCCTCTTCAGCCACGTGCTCAATCCGCCGAATGACCAACTTACAGAAAATATTCTTCAATGTGCGTTCGATTTGGGGTAATTAAGTAGAAGAAGATTGAGCCTACCTTCAGGTATTGTAGGCGACCTTTAACAGCGGTAAACTCAATTTGTTATCCACTTCTACGGGCTTGGAAAACGCTACAAATTTGTAGCAGTGCGATACCTAGCTAATAAATATTTGTTAAGCAAAAAACGGTAGCTAGTGGTTTTTTGATGCCCCTTTAAAGTCCCCGAGAGTAACTCTTTAGTATGATATGAATAGCCTGACGAAGTGAGTGCCGCATATCCGTTGCTTTTCTGATCTGTCATGTTTCGGCCTAACAGTCTTAATAGGAAGATAAACGTGTGTTTTCGGCTCAGCAAACTTAAACAGGCATCAGCTATTTTGCAAAGAGAAAAATATTTATTTCGTAGTGTAAAACCTGTAGCAGCAGTAGGCCTGACTTTTGTCGGCACGCTGGTAACCAAAGCCAGCAAAACGAATCGCGAACTACTTTGCAACGTTATCTGGTAGTACCACTAAATATGTTTAACGAAGCGACAAGGAACTCGACGATTATGTACATAAATTCTGTAGAGAAAGAAATATTCACCGAAGTCATCTAATGTAAGAAGCTTGACAACACTTACCAGTCTATGTACACATGGCAGCCTTATTCCAAAAAAAAACTACTATTTGTATTACTCGAACTTATTGTGAAAGAAGATAAACACGTGTATGTGAAGCCATGAGTAAAATAAAGATCTCTGATGAGAAACACCGTACCTCGCGATCATCTAAAGGCCAGTATTAAAACTTGATTGATATGTGAAGTCGTTTACATGCAGGCAATTTTTTCTCTAGCATTATAGTAAGTAAAATCTAGAAGATTTCTAGGTTTAGTGAAACGAATTCTAGGGTACACAGCTTGCCGACCCCAAGAAACCTGTACCTTTTGAAGACTAGCTAACTGTGTGTTTACGTCGCCTAGAAAAAGTGTATGAGAAAAAAAAACACAAACATGTGCAAGATACTCGTCTTGTGTGTGCTAACTAGGGTTCAGTGCGCATTTCATCAACGATTGAGTGCTAAAGAGAACGTGATTTGTTAGGAAAGGTTTAACAATGGAACAACTTATTTTGCTTAGATATAGTAGATACTCCTTTCGACAAAACACCTATACCTGTACCAAGGCCAAGTCAATTCATTCGTGTGCTTGCGAATTTTGCCTTCCGATACGTTTAGCCTGTGTAGGGGATTCAATTAGAAGTGTGCGGTGAGATTTCTTGTGTGGTGAACTACCTGCAGACATCAGTTCTACCTCCGTTTCGAAGAGGTGGCTGTTGAGGCTCCAGTACAAGTTGGGCATTCGTTTTCTTCCCCTGGTACGCTTTACGGTACGGCGTGAAGCACACTAGGACCGTTTAGTGCGCGAGTTCAGCAGCAGCACGATTCTAAAAACAGTGCGGTGTGCCGCAGAACCAAAAGTCAACTGAGCCGATGGGAACCGCATCAACCGCGCCATCTTTGGGAATGGGGGCAATCATCAGCAATCATTGGAGTAAGACCCAGGCGAAGATTTTCGTTAACGACCTTCGCCCTTCAAAGTGCGCCAAACATAGAGGAGCCGCGAGATAAATTTATGACGCCCGAGGGTTTGACAAAACGAACTTTATAGAAAATAAGAGACTCTTGGGAGTTAATTTACCGTCATTCTGTTGGTTTTTTGCGGGTTTTAGCATGGTTTGGGGTAGGGCTTTAATACTTGGGTAGTACGAGTATGCAACGCGTATGTACAGTACGATGGCACAAAGCGATGCATACGATGCTAACAGCGCTGTTTGAGGAGGTACGGAATACACAGCCCAACCAAAAAAAATCCAGTATATGCGATGTCTGTGAAAATCAATGCGTTTTATAGTATAGCACCAAGGGGCAGGATTTTTGAAAAATTAGCCAAATAAGGCAAGCCAAAAGAGATTCTGCATTCGATAACGGATATTCTAAAAGACAGGAACGTGACAATTGTAGGGGTGGTGACACAGTCGGTTGGGGTGGCCCAGGGCAATCGGACAGTCATCTGCTCTTTTCAACTCGTTTTGAAGACTTAGAGAAGCGAGTGAGTGACGAATGGATGAATAAGAGAGTGGAAGAATATAGTAATATTTTTGGATGATTTAGTGATTTTTGGGCATCGTCGCACCCGAGCCAAACAGGCTTCACAACAAGTGGCGAAGTCTACGAATGAATAACAAATGAGTGCTAATTGGAGCAAAATCTTCACGCTCGTAAAATCACAAGGGTTTGGCCAAAGAAAATTGCATTGAAGCTGGGGCAGGTAGTAACTTTTCTGTTATGTCGAGAAAAGTCCGTACATACAGATTACAACTGGTGTTAGCCGTCAAATAATGGAGCAGAAGACAGTGGAGCGCCAACCTAGGAGAGTGCACCAGAGATGCACACGATGTTCTGGAGAGATGTCCACAATGTGTGAATACGTCTACAATGTTCGAGAATCGAAAGAGGAATAGAAGGGAAAAGAGGGACAAAAAGTGCGCGTGCAGGCGATCGAGTGTTTCTGTTTTTATGGAGGTATAGCTAACTAGTCTGAGCTACAGTAGACAGGCTGCTCTTGACCAAGGTGGTTCAGAATGAATGGGGTACATTAGCAACGAGGGCTTCTACAAGATGTTCTCAAAAATGAAAGATTGACGTGGGAGTATATGCAACTGCCGCCATGACAGGGCGTTTCTGGTGGACTCCGGCTGAAGAAAACCTGCTTCTGTGCAAGATATGTCATAATACAGTGTGCCAATAATCAGGTGTGCACACGTATCCTCGAGTTGGGCCCTAGATCAGAAAGGTTCCCTCGTAAAAGATCCCATCTGCTGCATTTCGCGACGATTTCTTCTCATCATATAATATAGTATATCCTGCATAGTTCTAAAGCTCTCCGCAACGGCACTCGTGCAATGTACTAATCATTAGACGATTTCTGGGATGGCAAAGCCGCGCTTTGGTGTGAAGAGTTGAACAACGGCGCTTATTAAAAGGTGCCTTCGTTGGCGCATCTTTACGAAAAGTGCGGTTAGAGTCTGGTAAACTGAAGTCTAAGGTATTTAAAAGTATCTACAGATTTAGTCGTTGCCTGTTTACGGTTGAACTACCAGGCGTTACAGGCGTTATATCACAACGCTGTAATTTGCGTCATTTACAAACAAAACGAGCTTAGCAATAAGAATAACGACGGAGAGAGAGAGAGTAGTTAGACGTATCTATTTGCGGGGTTATTTGGCGGGTAATAATGACGGTTGCTTTCTCTAACGTCAATCTCAAGCCTATCATCATCCCAAAAAAACTCTTCAGAATGTTTATCATGCCATCTACTCGGGTGTACCAAGTTTTTTCATCACGTTATATTGTCGGGCTCGATCAAACGCTTTGGTGCACTCTATATAGATTGTGTAGCAACTTCCGTGTCGCCTGGATACTGCGCGCCGCCTTTCAAAACACACAACGGTGAATTCTGCTCTCAAATACTTCAACGTAGAGAGCTCAAAGTCCGCGTAAAACCATGTCAAACATTTTGTATTAATAGAAGAATCTCGGAAGTCTAAAAGAGCCGAGCATTGTTCTAGCTGCAGCAAGGGCGTGGAGAAGGGCATCACGGACACTCGAGTTAAACGAGGTGATGGTGAGTGCCCAATTTACCTACGTACCCTGCTGGAAAGGCATTGTGACCTTTTACCCGACACAGGTTTACGCCCAGCGGAAGGTTACTTAGACGGTTTTGTCGCGCCGGTCGACTTACTTACTACACGTATTGGTGTGATGGCCCATCAGTCAGGCGTCATTAATACGCTCAAGTTAGCGAGTAAGGCTTCATGATCTAACCGGTAGCGTTTGAAACGGCGGGGCGAATGGATCATTTGCATAACATTATAAAGAACTTGTAGCCAAGACGAGGAACCAAAGACTACCGGCTTAACACGCGAAATACATGATTGCGGGCCCGCACGTTCATATAACGTAAAGAAAAAAATCCTCACAAAGGTCTGGGCAATAGAAACTAGCCACGCTTATGCCGGGATGTCACGATCGAGCAGTTAAATCACCCGTGCGGTCGTGGAAATTCCGAGGAAATAGCGACTATAATGTTGGAACGCATTCCGAATATTGACTTAAAATATTTGCTGAAACTTTGCTGAAAAGGCGTGCGCTCAGAAACCTCGTATCGCAGCACCCTCTCTACGTGAAAGGGGAGGGTCGGAGGGTAAATAGCAACCTTGGCCTTCTTTACACCACCTGACTCAAAAAGTCGTGTGAAACCCCAGGGTTAGACCGTCTGTCCCACTAAAACCGTTTCAACGCGACACATAACCAATTGCGGCAATCCTCACACATGCAGGTGTGCGCTATAACGTAGATATGTATATATATATAAAACATTTGCGGTCTAGTTTTTTTTCTAATGGAACCAGGGGTGGAGATGTTTTCCTTTCAAGTGAGAGCGAAACTACCAAAAGTGAATGTATCAAGCTTTTTCTCCCGACATATCTTCACCAGCGCTGCAATTGCAAAAGCCCCAATTAAGATTCAAAATTGTGCATCGGTTGCATGACATTTTGTGTTAGCTTAAAGCAGAACAAATGCTGTATTGAAGATAATCCAGAAGAAATCAAATTCTTTGCAATTCTTACATTCTGGCTTTCATGCTCATTACCCATTTTTTAAACAGATTTCCGCCCTCTTATTCCATTAGAAAAATTTATCGCTGAATTCTGGGAGACCATGGATATGTATATATATATATATATATATATATATATATAAGAACAACGATTTAGCCACATGGGTGTTATGTCTCATGTGCCTGCTAACAATCTAGTCCCTTTTTCATCTCGCCAAAGAATCAACCCGCGCGATCAGTGCCACGATTGTTGTAACAATTGTTGTGTAATAACGTACGTTTATTTAGTCCACAAGGTAGATTGATATAAGCGAGAGACCACACTAACACCCACCCATCAACACACTCACACACATTCACACCACATACACACACACAGCACATACACACACACAGACAGGCAGACATAGATACACACATTCAAATACACATGCAACACACCGAATGTTGTGCATGCAAACACAGAAAGACGGGTGAGCAAACCCGGCCCGCCCGTATATGGATTGTAAGCTAAATTGTGGTCATTTGTCACATTGCTTGACAGCGCAGGTGACGCGTGACGCGGGTGACGCGTGACACGGGTGGCGCGTGACGCGTCTGACGCGTGGCGCACGTTGCGCACGTCGTCGTAAGCAGCAGCAGCATAGCAGCACCACCGCGTCACAGTTGCGCGCCTAGAGCAGATGATGATGATGACGGCGACACCAACATACACATGGTTTCTATGCCTACGGATGGCATGCACATATAGAGACACACAGACACATACGGAATGATGAGACAAAGATAGACAGAGAGAGAGAGCGGGAGGGAGGAAAGAGAGAGGCATATAGAGAGTGCTTGAGAGCGAAAGAGACATATGTATAGAGTGCCCGGAGAGCAAGAGAGAAGGGGAGGGAGAGAGAGAGAGGAATAAGGTGAAATGAGTGCAAAAAGAGGACAGCGTCGTCGTCGGGCTGCTGTCAGAGCGTCGTACAGCAGCCGCGCGACTTTTTCTTCGAGGTATTCTTTGATGTGTTTTTTGCGCTCGCACCGCCGCTGTTGCCGCTGGTAGTCTTGACGACCTTCTTTTCGCCGACCGGCGCCTTTGTCACCGGTGTCACGGGAACACCGACGTCACTTTTGCCCTTGGCGGCCACCTTGGCTTTCGCTGGCCGCTTGTTTTTCGCCGCACCCTTGAGCGCGCTGCTGCCCACGCCGCTGGCACCGTTGGCGTCGCCGCTCTTCTTCTTGCCCTTCTTGCTTTTGGCGGTGTTTTTCTTCTTCTTGTTCGGCGTCTTTTTGCTGTCGTCGTCGTCTTCCTCTTCCTCTTCGTCGTTCGGCGACGTCGTGTCGTTCTCGCCGACGTCGAGCGTTTTTGTCTTCGACAGGATGAAGTCCTGTTCCGAGGTGAGGTCGAGGTCTTCCGGCCGCCCGGACCGACTCAAGTACGGATCGTCGGCTTTGTTGCCCATCGAGCTGGAAACCGTCGTCGCCGCCGCCGATGATGATGAAGGCGCCGACGATAGGGGAGAATTGCGATTCGCTTCGCTCGTCAGTGCAGCGGCACTCTGAGGAACGATCGACGCCGAATTCGCAGCGTCTGTTGACCTGTTGACGCCGTGTCGGCTTGGCTTGTAGCGTATCGTACGCCTAGCGCCGCCTGTTCTTTGGTGGTGCGACAGTGAGTGCAAGAG
Source organism: Dermanyssus gallinae (assembly GCA_003439945.1). Classification (NCBI taxonomy): domain Eukaryota; kingdom Metazoa; phylum Arthropoda; class Arachnida; order Mesostigmata; family Dermanyssidae; genus Dermanyssus; species Dermanyssus gallinae. Next base: position 68,869 of record QVRM01005253.1, read on the forward strand.
TGAGAACAAACCGTTTTTAGTATGCAAACTGGTACGTTACGAATAATAAGTAAATACTCGCTAATATGATGATGATGATGATAATTATGACGATGATGATGATTATTATGATTGTTGTTGTTATTATATTGAGAAGCTACAAAATACCTGAGTACGGATTGACGCGCGTCAAGTAGGCGAGCAAAGCTTCGTTATTCTGGAAGAACTGCTTGCTCTCTATCGTGATACACTTTTCGACGAGGTATTGGGGTACGTTGCCAGACTTGCTGTTGCTTGCAAATGGCTCTACAATCAAAAATACACGTACGCAAAATGTTAACCTCAACAGAAATGCATTGGCGAGAACGATCCTGAACAAACGTCATAGCAGGGTTGGCTTGGGTGGCTTGGTTTGACGCATCGCTCTAAAGCCGTATGCTGCTAAGGCAGCTATAGACAAGCAGCTATAGGCAGCGATTGACTGATAAACCAGCGATTGCAGGTGCGATCCTCGAGTTCGCTAGAGTTGGGCCTGAAGAATTTGGAACAGTGAGAGGCCGTATGCGCAGAAACGGTGGCTACCATCGCAATTGGGTCACTAGAAAATGTCCGATAAGTTAGTTATGAAGTCCGTAGCCAATACCAACAAGAGCTTTCTAACTGATATAACATTTCGATTGTAGCCACTTCAATCTAAACAAATAATATTATATTTATTAATTAATAACGAAGTTGAGCACTCTCTCTAAGACGTTTAGTGGCACATTGGCTGACCGTCTTTCCCCCCACTTCCTTATCGACGCCTGCGGCTGTAGAAATTATGATTCTTAGCTAAAAAAAGTTCACTGGAGGTGAACCATTTACAGCACAGGATGCAACAGCTTTAATCACTGTGTGGATTTGCTGCGCGGAAGGGCTCTCGATAGTCACTTGCTGGAAGCTGTGGGCTGCCATTGAAACATGTGATTCTTGCTTTTGCTTCATGACTGAAAACCGGCACACAGAAGCTTTGTCCGGATAGCCGCAACAGCTATAGAATGGTGCTGCCAAGACAAACGACCACTTCAAAACGTTACTTCTTTCCCAAGGGAAAACGGATAAGTGCTTTGTACCCGATAAGTACCAAGCGCGTCCAATGTCAAAGCGACGTATGAGCTCAGCCTGTGCTTCGAAGAGTACCATAATGCAACGTCATTTATGCTAGTTTGAAAGGTACACTATGACCAGCGTACAGTACACTAAATTTTTACTGAGACTTGAGAGATTGCATGCAATATGTGTGCAAAATTTTAAAATACATAAAACAACGACGCCTATATTTGTGCAGTGAAATACTTGCGGTTATGCTAGAACCAATATAAATGCGCGTCGTCCAATTTTAATCTCAGAACTACACATTTTGGAACGGAAATGGCCATTCAGTTTATTCCGTCCCACTTTGGTAAACAGTAATTAGTCTACTAGACCTCCAGTCAGCTGTCATCCTTATTGTGGGACCTTTGCCAAGTTAGCAGTAAGTCAAGTAGTATTCCTCATAGTAATAAAGGCTTCATCTGTTGCAAAAGTTGGTAAGATTGCTTTCGGAGTTATTTTGAGCAACTTTCGACATTAGGTGATTTAGCTTCAAATGCTTGCTTAATAAAGCCGTATGCGTCAATTTTAAATGAAGAAGAGGGGTGTTTCCTCGCCAAACACTTGTACTCTGATTTTCTGATCATGGAGAAAGCAGGCATGATACATCTATATTTAATCGTGATATTCGTGTTCCTGTTATTTACTGATTGTCCGGCCATGACCGATACTTTGTTTAAATTGAAAAACGCAAAAACTAATGTAAGGGTATCCGGTCTAGGATTTACTGAGCAACCTACCAGGTTTTGTAAAGGCACATTTTCCCTCAGTAAGTATTACATTATATGCTGGCAACTAGAGCCATGTTTTAGTTGTCCTAAAAGGATGCTAAGACAAAACGGTTGGAAGACTATGATAAGCAGAATGGTCCAGATATCATGCCAGAAGAACAGAGGCCACACAGTTCCGAGCTGGCGGACTTCTTTTTAAAGTTGCAAGACCTATTCGTTGACCGTACTTTTGAGAGCTTTTTTCTTACATCACATATTTGCGGTAGAACTGCCTAGTGACATCACCTTATTTGGCTCTTGATATTGCAACAAGAATTTTTCAAGGCCATTGCGATGTCGCTTATAAGCTGCTCGATCAAGCCTTGGGCGAAGCCAGCCATCTTGCTCCTGTATATTAAGAAGATCGCACTCCTGCTCAAGTTGAGGCGGTATAAAACGTCAAGGTTACGTTTCTAAAACGTTTCTGGTATGTTTGCCGAGGTCTACTGCACGGCGTGTGGTATAAGGGCTCAGTCAGATTTTAGGTTACGCGATTTGCGCACACTGAGCCATCTGTCGAAGATCTTGCTTGTCGACACTGCCTCCAAAATGAGCTGGACCATCGGCAGTTTTGAGCGAAATATGTTGAAAATACAGGATAGTATACCAGATAGTAGACGAGATAGGCGACCCAGATTTGTGTCCCGCTTCGCGGTATAAAGCTAGGTTGTACAGGCTTCCTGCTGTAACAAGAGCCGCTAAGTATAGTGCTGAAGTCGATAGGCTGATTCATGCCCTAGATTCTTACACTAGCGGTGGACTCCCCGTACCCGGACGTCTCTCAAGGTCTATATATATACATATATGTACAGTACAAACGTTTTATATAGTCGCTCTATGGGAACAATTTGTTTTACTCACATGTCGTGCTCGACTGTGATTCCAAGGGGCATGATAGTACGCCAACAGGTTTCCTTTTTTGAAAGGACATGACACGGAAAGGGCTAAATACTATGTCCGGCGAGAGTGCCAGCTAGTAGACCAGACGCCCGTAAGCTCTGCCCCGCAGAAACAGAAAAACAGGAGAAGGAAATGCACAATGAGTGAGAAAACTAAACAGATCTTATTTAACGAGTGTTTGTTGTCAGGAGCTATTTCAAGTGCTTGGAGAGAGACAACACTGGTAGTGATTGCCGAGGGAAAATAAAATTGAATTAGAGCCAAAGGAATGCACATAGTGGTATAACAGAATTATAGTGGTATTAACATAGTGGTATAACGGAGTTTTAATGTACGCAGAACACTGGCTAGTAGATAGTCAGGTTCTTTTTCTTCAAAAGTGTCATAGGAGTGTTAAATGCTTACAAAAAACAAATTGTGCTAAACGGGAAAAGGAGCAAATGAGACGAAGAAGAAAAGTAAAAAACCTCATCTAGAAGAAACCTGCTGCAAAGTAGAATGCGTAAAGGAAAAGCAGCTTTGCTCCAGGCAACAAAAGGCGTGCACGTTTAAACCGAACTAGGCTCACAAATAGTCAGAACAAACTGGAGGTGAGCTTTTGACTTTTTTTATGGCATTATGGCAAAAAGAGATTAGGAGATGCTTTTCATTTTTTAAAGACAAATAATAACACAAAGGCTTGGTTGACAAGTACCTGCGCGAAAAGGGAAATGCTTCGTAGGGCTTCAACTAAAGCATGAATATATACCTACTAAGTAGTAGCCAAGACGATTTGCTGGTTTTCCTAGCCGAGCTTATTGAAATCAGTGATTAAGTGAAACGCGACAATGCGCTGATTGCCAATAGTTTCAAGACAGCTACAAATTACTAAGGGTAGTAAATGTGCAGTTCCTAGGGCTACACTAAAAACTGCCCGAGACGTGAATTATCCATATACTAAACGTGAGGAGGCGAAGGAAAACCAGGTGTCGAAAAATAGGAACCGGCCAACCTGCCTCATCATTATATGCTACGCAGTGCATGATGGCGCAACGGCGGATACTACGTCCCTGACTACATGCCTACTAAATCCATATCAACATATCTTGCCTAATACTACCAGGTTTATAATATTTTTCATATACCAAAAAATCCACGGACCCTATGTTTCCACTCCATGGTGAATGGCGAACGTTGTCACAGCACGATTCGTAATTTATGTTATAATAGTGTTGGTTTATTTATTCAAATGAGCTTGTTATAATAGCACGTTGGAGTGAACAATTGTCTCCGCGTGAACGTGTAGTCACGGGTTCGTATAACCGTGTGCTCCAAACAGATGTTGCATTTCCTTGTTAAATGACAACTGGCAGTCGCTGACTCAAGAATTCAGATGCTCTCGAACTTCCCGTCAAAAGGTTTAGGTCTCTACCAGTGCGCTAAATCAGCTTGAGTAAAGAGGGACCTGGACCTCTCATGGTCTCAAACGCCAACAATCAAAATCGATGCGGTTGACCAACGTCAGAGTATTTTTGGCGTTTCCTAGCTTCTGCCAACTTGGAGGCAGGACCTGCTCGGTGTACACCTACAGCGACCATCGAAGGGGCTAATAAATCGTGTACAGTTGCGTCCCAAGCAAGCATGCTTACGCTCAAAAGGGGCGAGAGTAGGACCGTCAGGTATTTTGCCGTCGTCCCTGGATACACTCGGGGGTTCTGGCACACACGGAAAGCCAGTCGATCTCGAGGCCCGGCTAAAAGTGTCATTAAAACAAAGTGACGTGTTGGTCGGCCTGCACTCAAGGCGCATGACAGGCCACGAAAGGGCAAAGGGTCCATAAGATTTCCCAAACGACATCGGTGTGGCACTAGGCCAGCACCAAGCCGCAGTCCTGTACGTATGCGCGTCGTCTCGTCTAAAGGAGTTCCAATTCGCAGACAGAGTAGAACATGTAACCAAGCACCAGCCTCTTGACTACTAACAACTCGAAATCTGGCTTTATTAAAAATGGAGAGGGCTTTATCAATCAGATTTGGTAATCGCTTTTTCTGCAGAGGGCCAGGAAATAGGTCAAAAAGGTTCGAATGACTCAACTCAGTTGTAGGCTGTGAAATATATATTACATTTAATCGGGTCAGGTCGCTAATCACATCGAAGTCAATGATCCTTTGGATATCGTTAAGTACGGATGGAAGGTCTCATCCAGAACGCCATCATTCAGATACCAGACATTAAGGGGGCCCGCCGTGAATCCACCAATTCTTTAAAACACAACAAGAAAGGTGGGTCTCCAACGAATCGACCTGCCAAACACCTGTCTGCGGTAGCAACGCATTATGAGGCATGACCATAGGTCAGGTTCGTTAGGTGCAACAGTAAGGATGCATACGACTTGACGGCTCGAAGCAAATGGTCTCTCCGAACGCTATTGAAAGCCTTTCGAAATTCTAGTTTGATCATCACGGTCGGCACTTTGCGCGATTGCAAAAATGTACGAGCACAGTGAACTGCTACCCTTTCACTTTTGAAAGGAGAGAATCCTAGGTGCTGGCCAAGAGTTGCTAAAATAGCATCCTTACTATCGTGACAGCCGATTTTGGCCGCCAATCGGAGAACCACTGAGAAACAGGCGAGTTTGAATGGAATTAATGTATGTAAGTTTTCGTTTCAACAAGATGGCACTACCAGACACACAGCCAGCCAGACAGTAAAGCTTTTGAGGATGAAGTTTCCTCACGTAACGGGGGACATTCACTGGCCCATGAGATCGGTCACTCGGCGTAGCTCTAGAGGCATAAATAACTATTTATTAGCTTACAGTAATTGCTGGAAAGTCTCTCTGCGAACTACTAAAAACATTTGGTAGCGTCTGCTGAAATTTCGTTGCACGGCCTGGATATGCTAGGCATCGAACGGCCTCGGCGGCTGAGATTATCCTGCACGCGACCAATTCTGCACGTGACTCGACCATAGTCTTGTAGACGAAAACCTCTAGAGTACCCCAAAGAAAAAACGGCTTGATTGGGTGTTCGCGGTGTCCAAGCTATCGGTTCGTCTCGCCTAGTCCATTAATGCAGCATTTTCTCGCAAACACGACGGTGTGTTTCGCAATCGCACAATTTGCTCTCCTATGTCAAGCAATAACGCAAGTGCCACAAATTTTAGTAATTTCACTCTCACTCCGAAACAAGACTTCCCTGAGGCGGTGTTCCATTATAAAATGTGTTTGCTTTAACGAGTTCTAGATTCCCTATAGCGCTTTTTAAATATTCCTGACTCACCTTATATATTTATATATATATATATATATATATATATATATATATATATATATATATATATTGTAGAAATACATTGGTCAATTCTTGCCATGAAAGACGCTCTCTGAACTAAACACAAGTGTATAATAAGACCTAATATCGCAATCCTGAGCTATACACAAGTATTTAATAAGGTCTACTATCGCAATGTCCACAGAGTTGCATACAAAGTGCGTGTGCAGCTTATTATCCTCCATGTTACGGCTTGATGCGTATGTGGCTGTGGTATCCATACCATGGGACTCGAATAGCCAGAGTACGGTCTATTTATATGCTGTGAATACTGTAATTCAATAAATTGTTTCTAAATTTTCAAAGTTTATCCTTTCTCTAAATAGGCGATAATCATAAAGTGCCTAAAATTGTGACTAAACAATAGCTTGCTCAGCATCAGACACTCAATCAGCGGTCGCTCCTTAGATAAATGGACTGCAAGTGTAGCCAAGGGATTCCGTAGTAAGTCAAGCATTTTCTCAATATAATGAAAATTTACTTCCATTAGATTTTTCTCCATATATGATTCCAATATTTTAGTTATGCAGTGCAACTTTACTATCACTTAATTTGAGTTGCGCTGCAATCTAATATGCGTGCTGAAGGACAGTTTTGGGGTCAAACAACTCCTACCTAACTACATCGACGGAATGGCCTTTTATACTTACAAGATGATACACGGTGGCGTAAGCCTTTCTCCGCTGCCAAGGTGTGTTCGCTACACCATTTCGCGTTCTCGTTGCGGTAAAGTTGCCGATGTTTTCGAGATCTTCCTAGTATGATAAAGGTATTAGCATAAAACGCATAAGAGTTTGCCTAACACGTTTGAAGGTTCCACTATAAAGTCTTCCAGTTTATTTTGCCTTAAAGCGCCGTTCACTAGCTAGGGACAGGCCAAATTTCGTGTATTGTTTGAGCTTGGCCCAAAGAACTTAACTAAGACAAGGTTCGGCAATTTCTAAGCTGCCGAAAGTGGCGGAGCATTAAATCTGCACGAAGCTCTGTGTTAGAAATCAAATTATAAGTGCTCAGGTAGTAGAAATATTGCACACTGCTTACGATGATCAAGCAGTGTCCCGAAACACTGTGTATACGTGGTACTGTCGATTACGTAACGGGCACAAAGAACGAGAAGATAACCCCGTTCAGGAGGATCTTCGACATTAATAACAGAAGAAATTGTTGAAAAAATCGTGATATGGTACTTTATGTTTAGGGTACGTCGGAAAAAGAACAGCAAAGGTTGTTCCAAAAATGTTGAATTTCCATCAAATCAATGCCCTCGGGGAATATCTAACTAGAAACTTCAGATTTATTTCATTTTGAAGTTACAGTGGAATATAAATATCTAACTACTTTTGGGCTTGTGAGGGGTGCTACCAATCGAGCTTATCCTCGAGGCAGAAAGTCGAAAGCTCTTTTGTCCCCCGTCGTGAGTTCAATTCGTTTGCCAATCTTCTGTAAAACTGACCATGCCTCAGGGCCAGGTCCCCCTAGTGTCTCCAATACTAGTGGCACAAAAATGAACTTGTCGGTGAGCTGGGCGTATTTGTTGGTCTTTAGACGTTCAGCCTTGCGTGCTGCGGAGCCAGCGGCTGATGCGCTGGCCTCCATGTTCGAGGGGGCGAGCGTGTCGGTGACTGTAGCATCCCAAATAAGCGCCTTTCCCCTTTCAAAGGGGATAAGGGTGAGACCGTCAGGCCTCTTTCCGTCGCTTCTCAGGAGGCCGGTTGGCTCTCGAATACATGGCAGTAGAGCTGACCTTAAGGCCCGGGCGGTAATCTCGTTAATCTCGCTGTGACGGCTTTGACGTCCTTCGCTTCTGTTGCAGGATAGCCCGTGGGTTCCCCAAATGTCCACTTGTGCTCCGCACGGACACCGGTGTTCCTCCGTTAGTCTTGTTCCCAACCTCAAGCCGATGGACAGACGAAAACTTTCGTGATCAAGTAAAGTGCCAAGGTTTGAGGTAGGGATGGCTTGAAGCCATTTGCTAGCCCCTTTTTGGACAACCGCCTGTAGTCGGGCTTTGTCTGCCGTGGACAGTGCATCGGACAGTAAACGCTGATATTTCTTGGATACTATGAGATCGTCATAGGACCTCTGCAGGTGTTTGTTTGCCTCTGGGAGTAGGCCTGCGAGGTTCTCGAATCTTGTATCAGCAGCTTTTTTGGCATCCTGGAAAGCCTGCAGCGCTATGGCCGGGCTGATGTGCTGGACTGTAGCTTCTAAGGCGTGTAATGAAGCAACGTGACAGCTGGCTGCCAGATCTGCTGCAGAGCAGATTCCCAAACCTCCGAGTCTAAGAGGAAGGGTGGCTTGAGCCCAGTTGTTGTCGGCCAAGTTTAGATTGAGGAGGTCGCTAAGGCTGGTCCTAAGGCTATTGTCTAACTCCCTCAGCAGGTCCTGGTTTGCTCCGACGTCCGCACTGCGGAGGAAGTGGATAATTCTCGATGAGCCCAAAGATGATTTTAATAGGTGATATGCGCTATGGGGATTAAGCAGGTTTAGCCGGTTTAGGCGAGAACAAAGGCTCTTTATGTTACCTGCGTGTTCTGGGTGAGTGGCGGCCGACCCCACGGGGGACCCTAAGAGCGTCATATCTGCTGCCTCCACTTGTTTGCACCCCGGAAGAAGTGCCTCAAAGGCGGATATGTTCGGCTAGCCTTTGTAAATAATTTCGCACTTCTGGTGGTTGAGCTCAAGACCACTCTTCTGACCGAAGTCAAGAACTCTCTTGATATCTGCCTGTACCACAGATGCTTCTCCCCCAATGGTGCCATCGTCTAGGTACCAGAGATTTAAGGGGGACTGGATAGAATTGACCAGTTCTTTGATTGCTAGGCAGAATAGCGGCGGACCAAGGGGGTCGCCTTGCTGCACGCCGCTGCACGAGAAAATTGTTCTTTCAGCGAATGAGAGCTCTGAACTGGATCTGTAGGTTTGGTCAACTAAGGGGGCTGCCTCTGGCCAATCCGTTTGTACAGTTTTTAGTATGTGGTCGCGACGGACCTGGTTAAAAGCATTCTTAAAATCGAGTTTGGCGGCGACGAAATTGTTGGGTGCGCTAGACATAAAAGCTTTTGTTGTGTGAACCACTGCTTCGATGCCATTAGGCGTATTGAAGCCAAGCTGGTGGGCCCTAAGCTTTTCGCACACGATATTTGTTCCTAGCTTGACAGTGATTTTTGCCGCAATCCTCCGAAAGACTGAGGAAATGATAATTTGACGAAATGACCCACTCGGCTTTTTAATTGCGATGAGGCGTCCACCAAAAATAATAGGGCGGATGGCCTCAGGCACTGTGCCACTTCTGATTATGTCAATCACTTTTGCTAAGTTACGCAGTAAACGACTGGCGATATTTGTATTGGTCGTGGCAATGAGGTCTCTGAGGTGGCGCGGCCGCAGGCCGTCCATACCGGCGGTAGACCCTGCCGGAAAGGTTCGTACGGCCTCGCGAATCTCTTCTGAACTGGTGACTAGCGGCTCAGCATGGGATAGTCTTGGTGGCAAGTCAAGGTCGGCCGGTTCACTAGGGTGTTTGGAAGTCCTTTCCACGAACGCTTTGGCTGCGCAAACAGGACTTCCCACAGAAAGCAGAGCTCTTGCAGCGCCTCCAATGTCGCCTTCGCCTAGTAGCCTGGTTGCTCGTCTAGCGGCGGCTTTGTCCTCGTTAGGTCGCTTGTTCCAGTGCTTCCTTGGGACCAATTCGGGTGAAGGCCCACTACCTGATCTATGTTCCTCGATTCTGTCTCTGAGGTATGTGGTCCAACTAAGATTGTTCTGTTTTCGTGAGGGAGCTCTGAGAACTGTAAGCGCGAAAACCAGTAGGTTGGCCCAGCTATGCGCGTCATTGTTTTGATGTACGAGTGAAAGTGTGTCGGCCAGCGCTACCGCAACTGCAGGACGGGGACTTTTAGGGATGGTGTCGAGCCGTTTGTATGTCTTTGTGTACTCGGCGAGTTTTTCGCGCAGGTGGGTACCATCAGTGTTGTCGACCGGATTGCTGACGGGGGGTAAACATGGGTGTTCAATGTTCGAGTGTGCTGCCGTCATGTGCCGTTTGATTCCTCTTCTTGTAAAGTTTCTTTGGCAATGCGTGCAAGTAACCCTGTTGTAGTGAGGAGCTGGGCTTAGGTTCCCTGTATCCAACCCGAGGCTGGATAAATGGTCCGTCTGCGGGAGGTTGTCCGCTCGGACCGGCTTTATTTTCGGAGGCGTCTTGAGGCATTATGTTTCGGCCCGACAGATTTCTTCACTTCGAAAGCTGATAACAGCCTGATGACTGGTCCGAAAAGGTTTGCAAGGTTACGAAGTGCGCTGGCAGCTTGAGGGTCAAGGCCACTTAGCATTTTTGCAGCGCTGGCGAGCCCTGCAACTTCAGATTGTACCAGAGGACCTGGATTGCTTCAGGGGGTGATCACAAGAGATCAGGCATGGCTATGTAATTACAGTATTGAGACCAAAGCCCCATCGAAACATACCAGTGGTGCTTCCAAGGACAGAATCAATTGAAGAAATTTTAGAAAAAATAACAGACAGAGCAGATCTAACACCACGGTTTTTTTTGACGTTTTTTTCGACTACAAGGGAATGATCTTCCACAAATTGTCTTTATTTTCGCAGCTCCTTACTCGCCAGACCTGGATCTGTGTGACTCTTCCTGTTACCATGGACAACATATTCGAGGGGGATAACATTTCTAGGCTAAAGAGGTGATAAAGAAAAATTGACAAGAGCAACTCGACTTGATTTTGAATAATGCGTTTAAAAAAATTGTAAATGTGGGAACGAATGTGGCACACGTGCATTGCAGCAGGCGGAAGCCATTTTTCAAGGGAGCAAACATATTTGGAAGATAAAATGAAAACAAATTTTTTTAAATAACTTTGTATTGGAACGACCCGCCCCGCATAATCACGGACTTGCGAGAAGTATATACTCAAAGAAAGATGCGTCCCTAGAACAAAACAGATCGAAATTGTGGGCTACACCATGGATTAGAAAGGTCTAAAGTCCTACGAGGACGATTTGCGGACCATCCGAGTGCTCGCCGAGCATGTCAGATCGACACTAGGTTCAATTAGTTTCTCAATGTGGTTTGTTGTTAGGTTTTCAAAAACGATAAATTTGACTTAAGCTCATTTTTGGAGACCAATGTTTCACCAGAAACTAGCAAAGAACTGAGCAAGTGGCTTCTGGTGCGTAGTTGAATTCTATCAAAGCACAGTTTAATCGTATGAAAGTATCGTAGCCACCGAGCAGCTAACACGAGACTGGTTGCCTGCACGTCATACTTTACTGCCGATTGTGTGAGGAAGAGCCCACAACTCTGTCGTCACACTATTGGGAGCTGATGGAAAAGGTCGAGCCCAAATAAGTGTCGTAGCTAGATGGATTTCGAGTGTATACATTTGGAAACATAAAATGCCATGTTGTACACGTTTTCTAGACACGTGCTGCCAAAAGGTTTCATAATCAAAAGCCTCAACAAAATAATACGAGGCACTTTCGATAAGCAAGCTAACTTTCTACAAGATGGCACCGCAATTTATTGTATAGCATATGGTTAGCAAGAAGCACTCGTTCCACTATCTCACGCCAAGTCTCGGGCAAAAGCGACGCTTAGTTTACATGTGCCAGATGTTCGCAGTGAACGTAACAGCGGTTCGTGTTAAAATGGAAAAAGCGGATCCCGTGCAGACATTGGCAGTTATTCTTTAACTAAAAGTGGACAGCTTCGTTCAGATCAGAACCGACTTGGACGACGCTTAATTATAGAGGTTTCAGCAGATAGCGCCCATAATGTCCTGGACGATAAACTAAAACCGTGTGCACGATGGACAATGATGCAATTTATTAGCCATCGATTATAAAAAACGCGCGGCCAAACAATCATCAGAAATCAGCAACAAAATTCCACAGCAATTTTGCCAAAGGCAAAACTATGGCCGACCGGAAAAGTATTAACCACTGTGGTTAAGATTTTTTAGGAATGATCTTGAGTGCCTATTTATAGAAGGATCAAACACAGGAGCAACATTATTCTACACTTGTACACTTGTACAAATAACTGTAAACGAAACGGCTGAGATTGACGCGTAACAATATAACACGTAATAAGTAAATTACACACACACACACAAATATATAAATAAACAATCCTGGTTACATGACTAAATCTAACGTTATAACACCAACTGTGCATTCCAAGATTGATAGAGCCGCACTCAAAGGCGAGAACAGCGCACGCAGAGTAAGTATAAGCTATGGACAATGGCCATCAGAATCACACCCACCACCATGTGCATGCAGAGCACAAAATGCCAGATGGCACAATTGGCCTGCGAGACGCGACGCTGTGAATGTGGACATGAACGGAAAGAAGAGCACGGTAGATGTCAAATAACACAGACGTTTACATCATAAACAACTATTATAGAACAACGCCAAGCAGGGTGCGCACTTGTTGTTGGAGACCACTCTTCTAAAGCGGCCGAAAGAGCCGTGTCTCTTCCTAAGACGAGAGCTGTGGTTGTCCTAAGACGATGGTTGCGGACCACCGGAAAACCGGCATCTCGTCCCTGCGGAAAATATTGGCCAGAAAACTAAGAAATCAGCCTTGAAATCAATACGAAAGAGACGGAAGCAGGAGAGAAGCAGGACGGAAAATAGGCCGGCTAGCAGACAGTTCACACTATACGAACAGGAGCTTAAAGTTGTGAGCAGATTCACATAGCCGTACCTAGGCATCACGCTGAGTGTCTCAGTCGAGGACACTTCTGCTGCGCATATTAAAGCGAGAGTATGGAAAACAACGGTTGCGTCAAAAACACAAAAAAGCCACAGCGGCTTTCAATCAAGACATCGCTAGTAAGTTTCGATACAAAAATAGCACCATATATGGCAACCAGCTTTATAGACAAAGCTAAATGTCTCGCTTCCTTAGCGGTTCTTACCCGGTGTATAACCTGCCTCTCTGAAACCGGATTTAGGCTGGCAAACCTCCACATATAATCAAACAACTTGTTTATTTACTAGTCAATGGTTTCGTAGTCCACAGATTTCACCATACCACTCTTATCAGGCTGAGGGCCTCCACAAGCCAAGTGAAACGGGCGTTTGTAAATACTGTGACATGTTGTGTACAAGAGATCATGTTCGTGAGTGTTACGCGGTTGCCATATATATGCATGTATGTATATGTATGTATGTATGTATATATATATATATATATATATGTATATATATGTATGTATGTATATATATATATATATATATATATATATATATATATATATATATATATATATATATGTATGTATATATATATCCCTTCGCTCTTAAAATCGCTCCCGAGCTCAGTCACTGACTGGTTCCATCTGCGAGACCTAAACATTCCAAACGTTAGCTGCACAACGCCCTTATTTTGGCTCATACAACTATAAGTTCTTTCGCGAAGTAAGCTTTCGCAATTTTCTCTGTCAATTCAGGTACTTGCCCCTGCTCGACGCTGTCGCGTGCTCTGCATGTTGTGCGGAACAACGCTCAAGCGTATGCCGCCTCCTTGCGAGGTTGAAATACGTTTGAACGATGATGCCCCGCGTTTTCTACAATATTCCTTGCGTTATTCGTACGTATCTACAGCTGTTCTGAACGCAAATGTCATTTGTACTTACCTAGTTTAGGCTGGTTATTGTACCTTCGGCATCTTTGGTATTGCAGGCTGTTTTCCTACCTGCCTCCGCAGCATCATGTCCGGTCGGTCCTTCGAGACGATGCTGCCAGGCAAGTCGGACATGCCCGGCAAGCCCGAGCCTTAGGGAAGCCGCGTCGAAACCTGTTTACCGCGGTGGGCCTGCGATTTGCTGTTGCGACAGTCATAACCTGAAATAGCATCTCGTATGTTATTGATGTGCATCGATTGCTCTCTCTCTCTGTGATTGAAAAAGCCTTATCTAACATACTTTACAGTTACAAACAACAACATCGCTATAGTTTCGTCTAGACACTGGAGAAGATTCCCGGAGATGCAGCCTTTGTGCACAGCCGCATCGTACGAATCGACGAATCTAAACAACGCAAGCTCATTGTTCTCTAGTACCCCGTATCACACCTATACGACACATCTATCTATCTATCCATCTGTCTATCTATCTATCCATCTGTCTATCTATCTATCCATCTGTCTATGTATGTGTCTCTCTGCCAACGTATGAAGCTACAACCTAATAATGAAGCACTCATTCAAAACGCTACTGTAGAAAATAATGGTATATTTTATTGCACGATTATTAGTATCATCATCACGACGAGACGGTTCTAGGTGGAGACTTCTAAATGCCACAGCTGCTGTTACCGCTAAAATGTGAACATTCATTTATTACTGGTTGCAAATATGAGTTGTTTTTAAGAATCACACCATTTACACAAACACACACAGACACAGACACACAAACAAACACTACGGTACGTCCTTGTACGTCGTCCAAACGCCCTCAATTAGTTCTTTGTCCCTCGGCAAATATATCGTCCCAGTAGAAGTAGAAGTAGTAGTAATAGTAGTAGTACTTAGTTGTGCTCGCGTGTCATACTAATGTACAACAGGAGGTGGCTTTGGACGGATTGTGATGATGTGCCGGTTTCGCGATGGCTTTCGGCTGCTTCGCCGATGGCTTACGACGATAGGTGTCGGACTTATGACTAAAGGAGTCGCTCGGCCGCGCGACCTTCTTGACTGAGCCGCTCAAGGATTTTCGAGGGTTTCCATCCTTCGAGATCGTCAACTGGGCCCGTTTCGGAGTTTTGCACTTGGGCTTTTCTTTGGCACACGACTGCTTGGCCCTGCCCTTTGATTTGCGAGCGTCTTTGGGCTTCTTCTCGACCGCCTGATGCTGGTAGTCTTCGCTAAGCATCTCGATAACGCTCTCTGGCGAGAACAAATAGTCACTGTCGTCGTCGTTATCTTGGCTCCTCCCGCTGTCCTCGAGTTCCTCAGCCATGACGAATGTTTGTTTGGCTGGTTGGCACCAAGGTGCGGAGAGATGAGGAAATGAGATGAGGAGTTGGGACGTTCACGTAGTAGACGTCTGCGCGCAACCTTGAGGCGGCGCGCAGATGGGACGATTTGGGACGTACGTCGCCGAACAATTGTACTCACGTACGGACGTGTACTAGAAATACAGATATATATACATCCACACTGCATTTACTTCATGTAGACTCATGCAAGCAGCATACCTCGCATACTACGCAAAAGTGATGATATTCGATACCACAAACAGGCCGACAATACGAAAACAGGGAGGCTTCGTTGTTTGGTGAAAGAGAGGGAACTTACTTGACGCTGTAGGTTTGATGCGTTGCTTTGAGGTACCTCGCAGTGGCGTATGTTAGTCTGGTATTAAAATTTTTTTTAAGGAGGTTGTTTTTAGTTCTAGACCATTATTCGTCTTCTACGGGCTTGGAACTTAACCTAAGGTATATCTTTAATGCGTCGTTCTGCTTTGCTCGTGAGTGGCCGAGCATGATGCGAGTGAGTCGCAAAGTCCTTGATCGGACTAATGCTCGTTTACATGAACTACAGTGAAACTTACCTAGAAAATAAACTACTATAGGTTTAACTCGGAATCTGGTTTTGCACGCATCATGAAACTGAACGGCTGTGAAGTTCAGCTTAGGTAAGATCGTGAGCACCTCGCACGTTTGCAGTTATAAACCTGTAAAAAAATAAACAACAGAAAGCCCTTCAGGATCTCTATACGGCGAAACTTCAAGCTCTTTAAGAGTTTTCCAAACAGGTAAGATTGTATATCCTAAATTAGTCATTCGTAACGGCTTTTTTCAAAATGTTGCTGTTTCCGCATACGTTTTACTAACTTCTTAAGTGCAGTGCTCTTCATAAACGAGATTGGTCAACCATGTATACATGTGCTATGGTGGGAGGACGAGGCTAAGATATCGTATGGTAAACTATTGATAATACTGGGCTAGAAATCCTACCTGAACTCAATAAAGATAAGTTTCATAATAAAATGCTGCAAAGCGGTGCGCGGATGCATTCTTCATCGTGGAGCGCAATCGGCTAGGCACTTCATTATTGGCAATCAAGTGCACCATGTTCTGTTTCGTTGAACTTAATATTGATGATGCTTTAAAGGTAAACTGGTGCAATATTGTTGTTAGTTCTTGTTATTATTGTAGAGTGAGCCGATTTGAATTGCCCTGCGCTAAGGCGAGGGTCGGACAACGAAGAGTCAACGCAGAGGCGATAGCACCAGCGGCGAAAGCACGAGTGCGTAGGAATATATGGTACGGAGTAGGCGGAGGAGTCGACAAAATTAGTGGCGCTCACCACTCCACGGATATTGTTTAGATTCAAGCGACTATGATTTGGCCTAGCGTGGACACTGGCGGCTTACAAGACGCTCACAGACCTATTGTCTTGTCTGGTCTTCTTTCAGTAGTCAGTCCGAAACTAAGGAGGTTAGCTAAGCTAGCTAAGGCGATCGAACCAATGACTGAAGTTATTTAGCCACTACTTGGTCTACTTCCTCTTGTCGAGAAACTTAAACACACCTCATCATAATGGAAGATCACACCTACTTGTCATCCGGGAGCTCTTTAACCCCAACGACGACGATGACACTGCTGGTACAATTTAATATCACAGACGTCAAACCTAGCTTGAAAGTAACTAGTACAACTTTTACTAGTTAGTACGTATCACACCAAACTCAGAGCCCTGAAAATCTCGGAGAGACAGCAAATAAGTTGGCAATTTATACAGCTAAAGTTGTTGGCATATTGCGCTTTGGGCAAACACCAGCCGAACTTTTACCAATCATTTTTGGCGCCAAATTATTTGCATTGAAAAAGAAGCGCGGCTCTATCTGACCGATGTCATGCTCGTCATGCCTACGCACGATTGCTTCGAAGATCAGGATAAGAGATAACACAGGACCGCTCCCACACCGAATAAACGACCGACAATTGGGCGGTCAAAGCCAGGGTCGAAACAGCAGTTCATACAACTCGCTCTTTCCTGGCTTTCAGGACTTGTCCCACGTACTTGCTCAAGCTGAATTTTTCAAGTGCCTTTAATTCGAAACGGAAAGACAATTTGCTAAGGTCAGTCAAGGACTCTACTCCAGACATGTACCATTATGTTGCGTCCTCATATAGACATCCAACTTGCCTTGCTACGCCTGACTCAATAGTAGTATCATTTGAGACAGGTGTACAACCAGGAGACTCCCTTGGTCCACTTTTGTTTTGCCCGGCATTAATAACGTTGTGTTTACGTTCTAACAGTGCGGTTGTGTTTCGTAAGTGCTCCGTGTTTTCATCATCTAACACCGGCCTACCTCGGCAATTCATGACGCGCCGGGTGTCAATCGGTTGATTCTGCTCTCGTAGTTAGTTTGGTGCCACTGCCACTCGGTATTTCACGACAAATCGCAGTCAGCCAGAAAGTTTAAGTTCACGATAAATCTATTTGGTTGCACTTACGTACGATTTCTCTGTGATTTATCTGTGTTCCCTCCGTCAATTATGCCTCGTTCCGCTAATTAGGAGTCGTTGCCATTGCCAACCTAGGCACGTGCTAAACAGAATAGAGTGTGAGGGTGACTCAGAATCACAACATAAACAAGAGCAGCAAACACATGTTTCGACCATTCATAGCCAACATATGCCCTCAGCAAACCTATGTGGACAGAAACGTCACCTGTTACAAGAATTAGAGCCGCGCGCCAAAGACATTCGACTATGCCGCCCGAAAACTAACGTATGCGCAAGATGTGCAGTAAATGTTGAAGGCGGTCTCTTTATGTGCTGATCTATATGTAGCAGGGTGTTTTATGCTGAGTGCAGGGCCAGTGACGAAACGCATCCAACCGTAAACGCGCCAACCCAGTGGCTCTGCCGAGTGTGCGATGTGGAGTTCGCGGATTGGTCGATCGGACGTTTTATGAAATGTTTGGATTTATTCTCCTCCAGCAGCGAAACAATGGGCTGTGTATCATTTCTGTTCCATCGTTTGCGGGTTTTAGAACAACAAGAACTAGCGGAAGTGAAGAAAGCACGGACGTTGGTGCCTACGCCCATCTCAGATGCAGAACTGCCTGGCGCCGGTCAGAGCTCCATCCAAGCTCTCACTCGACGGTCGAAGAAGACAGTGTTAGTAATGGGGGACCGCATAGTTGAGCCTTTGAGACCAGCATTGAGGGATGTATTTACCAAAAATACACAGACGTTTGAGAAAAAACGCACGTATCAGGTGTAGAAGCCTTCGGTGCAAGACTGAAGCGTAGTCACCCCGAATCTGAACTTCATGTGCTATCTGTACCTCTATTTTCTCCAGACTGCAAATCAGCCAACGACGAATTTTCTAGAAAAGCGTCTATGAACAAGGCCATTTACTCAGCGTTCCGGCTGACACTCGCCCAGCGCGAAGTAGTGCTAAGCGACTGACAAAAAGAATTAAATCTTTTTTAGGAATGAATACATATTTTAAAAACTGGAACAAAGATAAACAGCGGGCTGGCAGAGGCAACAGCCGTGGAGCCGGCATAGCTGCCCCCGTGGACCTTCGAATCAGCGCCACTTGAGCAGCCAGACCTCGCATTCTCGTATGAGCTCGCGTTCAGAGTTTGCTCTACATGACCGTGCCCAGGCCCAAAAAGGACTCCGCCATGCGCCAAATCCACCCAACAACAGGCCAGCAAAACACAAGGAGGAGAACGCTATCTAGCGTGCCATATCTTCACCCTCCCTGAAGGCGTTTCCCACACAAGCCCTTAAAACGTTACAGGCCGAGGACCCCGCGCCCTCGTAGCGCGCGCGCGTCGAAACGTAGGTCGACCCAAACCGAATCACTAAAAATTGGTCTATGGAACTGCGAAGGTGCTGACACTCTATCACTCCTCTCACCGACAGCTCTAGAGGGCGTAGATATTTAAGTGTTGACGGAGACGTGGACTACTAAAGTGTTTAATCTGCTTCGCTTCTATCCTATCCACTCCCTGGCCCAGAGAGAGGCAGGAGCTTCTTAGCGGCTTACGCGGTGTGCCTGCCGCAGTCCCGCTCGTAGTCTGTGGAGACTTCAACGCTGGCTTAATCGGCCCACCTCGAGCCGCACGATAGCCTTTCGAGACGACCTTTAGCAACGACCACAATGAGAAAGCCGCAGCTGTTGTTCATCCCAACGGCACTGAGACTGTTCGACCTGAAAATTGCCGCTTACAGTATCGAAATAATCTGGAGCGATCTTACTCCAGCTAGCCTTGAGCATCTAAATAACCTGAAGGCAGCATACCTCAAGCGAGTTCTGGGTCTCCATCGTTCAGCCCGCAACCGACTTATTTCTTCACGGACACCCCCTATCCGTCTAGACGACGTTTCGACTTGCCCACATCTTCCAATTACGTCAACGTCCTCAAAACGTGGGAGCGCAAGTTTGCTGAAATCGATGCGGATTTCTTCAGCACAGGAGCAATGCAAAACCAGGCAAGGAAAGAGCCGAGCCGATCTAATCGCCATGTGGTGACTGGGTTCGCCGTGCATGGTTTCCATCACGCGCTGTGCGCGACCCCCGGGCTCCATGACCCTTCGGACTCATGTGTGTCAACGTTGTAAACTACCTTGCGGTAGATACCATGCTGCCTCCTTTACCCTAGTCCCGTCTCTAGCTAGTCTAGATAACCAAGCTCGCGTCATAGCTTTTAATATCTATTATTTTATAAGTCCAAGTGTGTGTATGTATACATGTGCTTATGTTTTAACTGTACTTTATCTACACAACGTGTGTGATAATAAATCTGACTATAACAGTTTTTCCCGGCAGTTAACGATCTGATCAAGGCCAACCTCGAGTGAAGCGGAATCAACGGAAAAATCTAGACAGGTGTGTAGGAGGATGCCAAGGTCACCTCCAATAGAGAACGGTAGTCAGCTGTAAAGCAATGGAACAATTCGACAAAGTGGATTCCGTTCTCTATGTCAAAAGCTATGAACGTACACAATAGGGTTCAACAGTAACGCGTTTTACCACAATATGTAGCAACTGTAGAGGGTATAGTATAATGTGTAAATAATCAATAATATGAATACTACAGAACATAATACTTAAATACATTAATAATCATTTATCACATCACCTTTCGGCAATGCTGCACAATTAAAATGGCCGTACACGTGGTCATTAGGTCCCGAACGTGACATTCGTCTTCGGTTATCTTAAACATAAATAAAACATGTTGTTTATGCATTTCTGCAGGCAATATCACCAAGCCAACCAACGCTTAAATGGCTGGCGGTGGTCAACATGTGCCTTGTTGATTTGTCCTAATAAGGTTAAATTGTACGTTGTCCTCAATCACAGTATACCTGATCTATGGAATATCTTTATTAAGCTGCAGGATGCTTGCTGTGTTTCAAGTTGGCTTAGTTTATCAAACACGGTACTCCGCGATCCCAAGTCAAAGACTTCTGAGATGCATGCGCACGGTACTCCGCGATCCCAAGTCAAAGACTTGTAAGCATGCGCAAGCTATTGTCGTAGATCTACAAGTGTGGGATTCGTGTTGCTCGTTCGGCAATGCAAATTGTTTGTGGTCAGAGAAACGCGTAAGTCGGTGCAGCAATATACTAGACAGTTGTTTGTGGATGCTGCTTTTCTTGGCGAGTCTTCTTCATGATGTGGGGCTAGCAGGGGCTCCTTTTCCCATCGGAATGAATGACAGGAGACACTTCTGCCATGACGGAGCTTTCTTGCCAGTGTGCGCCAGGTAAGCGTTAAACAAGTACGACCCGGAAAATGTCATACAAGTGCCTTAGTGTAGATGTTTATTACGAATATAATCTGCGTATCGTGTGAAGTCACTGCGACGTCCCTACCTATCAATACGTTGGACGTCAACGTCAGAGTACTTTAGCTGGAGATTCCTGTCTAAGAAAAGACTTTTGCACTGGCAAATCTAAGTTGTAGCAACATCAGTTACGGAACCACTCATTATACTTTTGAATGTAAGCACCGTTCAATCAGTGGTGATCACCCAGAACCCGAAATCTGGGAGTATTTCTGTTAATGCAAAGGTTCTGTAGGCAGTCAACTTGTCGCTCCGTGCGTTGAACACACCAGCGAATATAGTTGAGCGCAAGAGGGCATTCGGCATCTGAACGCATCTAGGTAGCTTTTCAACTAAGTTGACTGTACTCTCGGCGCTTGAATGACGGACATACATTGCAATAACGTTTACCCGTTCGCCTTTCTATACGACATAATTGTCCTCTGAAAACACTATCCTCATAGTCCTCATCGGTGGCTAAACTGACACGGAGGTGGCCGTTAGCTTGATGCGCAGGGCAATTAGTTTCAAAAAACAAAAACGCTGGAGCGTGTTCACGCACCAAGGTTTTAGTTAAAATCAGCATGTACACACCCTGAAAGGATAATTCCGGTGAAGTCTATTTTTTTAAATGTTATTATATATTTTTTTTATTCACAAAGCTGTGTGCAGCTTCTTTACTGAAACCTTATTTTGAACCGCGACTACTTATCGATGCAAGTGTCCACTACTTGCACGATCATATCGAACTTCTTGGCTTTTGTGGTAGCCGCGTATATTGCTTTAGCTCTGCATCCCTTTGTTGACCGCCTTAATGCTGCTCGGATATGGACATGGTTCTCGTTTTGGTGCGGTCCTCGAAGTAGTCCGACTGGTTGTTGAGGGTCACTGTGCATTGACCTACCTATAATGACCCAGTATCACATTCTGTTTGTTCACACATTCAAGTAACCTCGGCGTCATGGTGTGTACTGAGTCCAGCTTGTTTACCACAGGAACACGACTACGTTGATTAGCTTGTTGGAGTATGACATCGGTTGGCCTCTAGCTGCCTCTGATAGAGTTCTTACATTACTTTGTATGGAAGGATATATTATAACAGCAATCTTGACCATTGTGTACTTGTGTGATCTCTGCAACTGGGTGCAATGCTGAACCCATCTATTGGATTTGCGGCATGCCTGCCGCTGCAAGGGCAGGAACTTGTAAGATGCGAATCTTTCATCGAGCGAGTCAGTACTGACGGCTTAGAATTCAAACAGTTTTCAAGGAGGCTGTTTTTAATTCTAGACTTTGTCCTCCGTCCCCTATGGGCGTGGCACTTAACCTGAGGTATATATTCAATGCACTGAGGGCCGGACATGTTAAGATATCTAGGGTTTCCCCCAACAGTCCTTGTGGCAGCATGGCCGCTGACTCTCAGCGGTATGGTTTATCATCAATTCTCAATGAGCATCGCTCAAAGAAAATTCGGCCAACAACCGGGGACCGAGCCGGCGACACCCCGGTAGATGACAACCATAACTAGCCCACTAGTCCCCTAGACCACGCTGCCACTACTGACGGCCTGCATCCATTTAGCTGCCTGAAAAGCTCCGGAAGAGTGTCAGACATAGAGATCTAAGCGAAGTTCTACTATGGGCTTATAGGGAAGTAGAACAACTGGCAACACTGGAGCCCCGGGCTCTTGGACTGAATAACGGCAAGAGGCCTGGTGGCGTGACCATTCCGTGCGATTGCATGGCAAGTGCTTGGCATGCGTGTTGCAGTGTCCTGTACTGGGGCGAGACGAGAAGAAACGTGATAACGCATGAGTTTGTATGACTACGACAACAGCAACTGTGCTGTCTAATAATTGCAAGGAAATCATTTGCAGCATCCATTAATCTTCTACACTCACCGCTGCAATATATAGTGGCAATTCATCATTCTCACCATACCATCCATTGTTTGAGAGTAAAAACATCTTAATTAATTATTTCACACATTGGCGCCACCCTAGACTGCAATATCTCCCACAAAATTTCACCATAGATAAAAATGAAACTTTACATATAGTCAGCGGTCTAAATTCGATCTCAACTGCGTTAAATATGGCGCCGACTGTGTGTTTTTGCAATGAAAATACCATGGTGCCTTCTACGCCACCAGAAAATCGTCCAGAGAGAGTTTTTTACTTCGTGCCCTTTTTGCGGCGGTTTTCACTGCTGTATATGCAGCACAGAACAACAGTAACAATGAGTAAAATTAAATGTATACATCCAACAGAACTAACGCAATACAGAGTGAAAAAACACTTACAATCTTTCTATAAATATTCTGTTCAGCTCGATGGGAATTATATCATATAGATAGTGCAGTGTTTATACGTTTAAGATTGATATTTGTCCGTGACTTCCCAGTTTATTTCTGATTATTCGCAATGTGAATCATAGGATTATTTTGTCTGCTCTCATGGATTTGCAAACTCTAAGCTTTATCACTACTAAATATCGTCACAACATCTTTACGCAAAGTACTTCACAGTGTAATATTGGCTTGTAGAGATTGTGCAGCTTATAGCCCCGATTTTATAAGATGCCTGTAACTATTATGTGGCCTAGCGCTGGCAAATGAAGCATTGAGTGGCCAAGTTGTCGGGTCGCCTTTCGGCGGTAGATACGGCCAAAAAACTATCTGATGGACACAAATTCGCACTCGCTCGCACTTTAAATAAACTGGCAACTTATCGATATGCTATTGGACTTCTCTATAACATATAGAAGTGTTATAGCACATATTTGAAACAATGGTTTTGTGAGCAAAGAAGTTGTCTGGCATCCGTGCAAAATGCACCACATCTAAAAGTTACAGCAAACTGCTGTAGCTTTTAGATGTGCGCGATTTATTTCCTTTGAGGCACAAAACAATGTGACAAGAAATATTTATTAGAAATAAAGGAAATACGTCCTCCTGCTGCGGTTGAAAGTAAAATGGGATTTTTTTAAAGAAAAGCCGTTTCTTAAAGATTGGCCTACTAAGCTAAGGAAGTCTAATAAAGCATGACCCATATACTTTTTATTTGAACGCAATAAAACGTAGGTGAAGTAGAGCACGTAAGTAAAATCTAACGACAAGTCCCCTACATACTTCTGGCAAGCACCCTCAACTAGGAATCGTTCTGTTGCAAACGATCCATGAAGTTAAATTTTTACTTATATGAAAAGCTGTCTAACTGACCAAATTGTACAATTTATATTCAACTAAATGCTTCTTTTTGCTCAACGTGCAAACCTACTCTAATAGCAGCTAAACGAAGCAAAGACATGAAAACGAATTATGCAAAATACCGTTTGGAATAATTTTTCCGTTAAATGATTCGTCCAGTGTTTGTGTAGGTAATGATAATCACCACCATGTATATCTCTCTACCACAGGTTTGCTTAAAATAGAGAGTAAATTATTAAACTGTCTACATCATCTATATTGTAGGTTCTCGTCTTTAGTTCGTATTCATTTGAAAATTGAGACTGACAGTGTGTGTACTCCCAAAAAGACGAAGGCCTACTTGTTAACGAGCGTCAATGCAAGATGTTGTTTGATTTCAAAGAGAAACTTTGTGAGCGATTTTCGCTGTCTGTAAAAGGCAATAAATTGTAATTAGAAATACAAGGGATTCCTTAACTTATGTAACCTTACGTAAGTTCCTTATATATAAATATATATATATATATATATATATATATATATATATATATATATATATATATTCAGTTTCAGGTGGACAAACTGGCCGAAATAGATCCTGATATCTTCATAACACCTGCAATGACTGACGACGCGTGGAAAAGGACCGACCGAATCGCCATGTGATAGTGAGTTCTTCGGCACGCGGCTACCACCACCACCTATGCAGTGCAGAAGGCTTCCACGACCCCGATGTTGACTGCAGATTCAAATATTGTTATATCAAATGCTCTAGATATCACGGTCTTGTTTGTAGGAACATTGGTTCTCTATATCAGTTGGCTCGTTTAATGTCATAACTTTGTATATGTCTATATTCTATATTTTATACAATTCTTGTAACTGCATTTGTAAGCTCCTGACGCCGAGCCAAATCTTTGTACTTAGGTATTATCGACACTATATATATATATATATATATATATATATATATATATATATATATATATATATATATAATATATGCATTTTATTAAGAGTGCAAGTAGAGCAACCATTGTCTCCCGAGGACGTGTGCACTGAGCATAATACTTACTCTTTTGTATCCGGTTGCAAGGTTCAACTGCTCACCGACTCTGTGGAGGAGTTTGCGACTGACGTTGCCTGGGCCGCCCCGGACCTCAAACGCTAGCGGCTAAAACTCATGTGGATACCCTATCGAGGCGTATTTCACGAGCTTACTTGTCCCAGCTAGATGATTAGCGTGGCTTGCCGAGACCGCCACGCCGCCGACCATTTAAGGCGCTAATGAGCCGGCACCTGCGGCCCCCAGACAAGCATCGTGCCTCTACAGAGGGGGGGGGGGAAGGCCCTGGGGCTCTAGAATGCAAGGGAATCCGCGTGACTGAAGCGCTTAGCCGAATTTGTCGTTAATACGGACATGCCTGGCACGCCATCTGGCGCCCATGTTGCACGATAACCCGTGATGAGTTAATATGTCAACGAGTTGGCCACATTTACATTGAATGGGGGAGACAGGGTCACAGCCGAGATTAGCTGCATGCTGCCAGGCTCCAGATTCCTTAACAGCGATCGTTCGAAGGCGAGTCTTTGTGGAGTCGTCGGTAGCGCCTGCAAGTAATCCTCCGTACACTTCGTTGTATAAAAAAATGCGCTCCAGTCACGTTGGCTTAAAAGGTTATCCTGAGCGCCACTGTAAACTGTCTTTAGCTCCCCATAGAGACATCTCTTGAATTGATTGTACTGACCAATGCCGTTCTCGTTCAAGAGGGCGATGGGTTGTTTTCTGATAGGATGAGGGAGGAGACTATAGCTGGCCTAGCGGGGACGAGTGGATCCGGGATCCCCAGGCCCCCCTTTTAGATCGGTAGTTGCGCCTGGTCTCAAGCGGAAGGCACCAGCGATAGATTAACAAAAGAGATACAAGGGTGTTAACACTCAACTCGTTCAATGGCCGCACATTGCCGAAAACGCAGGTCGTCTAACCGCCCCGTTAGATCCACTCCGCGGAGAAGGTGGATGACTCTAGCACGTCGTAGCTGAGAATAAAGGAAATCGAAGGAAAGAGTATATATACAGGTGCGGTGTCTCACCAGAATATTCTCAATAACATGTGCGTTATCTTTGCTCTAAACTATCCTCTAGAAGATGCCTGGCAAGGCGTCATCACGCGGTGTACGACAGCCGGTTTGTCTGGTTTTTCAGAATGAAGTAACGCGGTGAATTGAGGTTCAAGTGACGAGGAACAGCCCTTTTGCAACTCGTTTTGTATTTTGTGTTTTGAATATGGCATTGAAAACACTCGAGTGGTCAAAAACGACGAAGTGATTCGGCTCGCAGGAGGTATCGCAAGTCTTAATGAAGTAGGTCATTCTTTTTGATGTGATGGCAAACAACGTCCATCCAGATGGAGGACACTTTAGCAGCACCAAAAATCTGACGAGTTCACCGTATGATGAATCTACGAACCTTGTTACCAGTACCGCCAGCACTGACGAGAGTGCATATTTGTTCTCACTTGATTGTATCGTCGACATGCTATTGGATGATACAAACCGTGTGGTGCCACCTGCATGCGACCCACCTCCTGCTATGCGTGTACCTGACGTTAAACCCGTGAAGCGCACTGAGATAAGCACAGCACCGCGACGCAGTCGCATGCTCGGATTTGCTAGTAAGTGGTCGAGATTTTTAAGTCGCTCTAAAGGGACGGGTATATCTGACGTCCGATCACAACAAGTCTCCACAACGACCATATCACCTGTTTCCACGACGACAGACTTCTGCACTAGCCCCAGACGTCGCCCATCATTTTGGTCACGAAGCAGAGGTCGTACGGCCAGAAAGGAAGTGACTAACCCATCCGAATGCGATACCAATGTAGCCCAAGACGACACAAAGACGCCGCTTCGTGCGGATGATAGCGTTATTGATGCGGTAAAATCCGCCCAGCCTAACCGGAAGGGTGTTTCGTCCAAGGGAAAGGGTGTAGACGCCGCTGCGAGAGACATTGAGGAGCCGGCCCACGATGACGAGAAATGTCTTCAGGACATAAACACGGCCGCTGGCCAAGAGAACAAGGAGACCACCGCTCAGGACAATGAGAAGCCTGCCCAGGACAATGAGAATGCTGCTCCGGATGACCAAGTCAAGCCTTCCGGCAGCGATGGCGTAAAGTCGTCTCAGCGTTCAAAAAAAACGCGTGCCTCTTCTACCCAACCCTCTACTCAGCCTAAAAAGCAGCCTACTTCGAAGTCTGGTGAGCGTCAAACAAACAGCAATAGAAGCAGCAGCAGCAGCAAACGCGCCCGAGTCGTCACGGGCAAGCCAGTCAAAGGTCATGTGGATCAAGGCGAAGCAAAAAGCACCGGCAGCTCAAGGCGGAAAAGCTCTACGCGCACCTTGGGCAGCATGACATTTTTTCGCGGGTCAAAAGGACGGAGCAGCCGTTCTCCCAAGTCTAGAAATCGTACTGCTTCTTCGCCAGCGTGCCACGGCAGACCTACCTCTAAAAGCATACGCAAAGGGGACTGCCATGAATTGGCCATAGCAAGAAGCTCAGGCGAGCGATCTGCGAACTGTTGCATACTGATTTAACTGGACGTTTATTGTTGTCTTGTATCGTTTACATTACTAAGCACGTTTAGCTACACGCCGCTCTATTATATCGCATGACTACTCATAAGCAAAGCGGCAACCTACGCGGCAAAAACGCGGCGCTATTAACGCGACGTTTGAATTGCGCTAGTTGCTGTTTGTCGTAACATAGGAACAACATTGTAAAGGTAGAAACCGTCGATGTGTAGCTGTGTGATGTCGTTGTGTCTAACCGGAGGTTAACTACTCGACGCGTAGAGATAATGGTCCGGTTATTTATCATCGGTGAAGTGAATTATTACAGAGTCGTACGCGTCGACGTCGGCGTTTTTACGCCCTCCATCTGTACCCCTCGCTCGTTTTTCCTGTCACGTTGTCTGTGAACCTCTGCACATTTATCTTTGTACACAGTGTTACTTATTTAAACGTTTCAAATGAGGCGGGGAAAGAGAGTGTCATCTAGAGAAGAACAGGCCAACAGCGGAAACGTATGCCAAAGTCTGTAATGACAAATCACGTCTGCAGTCATCAGAACCAAGCCACGCTTAGCTTTATATATATATATATATATATATATATATATAAGTAGTTTGCCTAGCTTTATATATATATATATATTAGTATAAACCGACTGCAAAAGACGATCTGAAGCTATCAAGTCTAATACGCAGAGTTTACCTAAACTAACGGAACATAGTACTGTTTTTCAGTGAATGTTACTTGTGCTTTATGCGTATACACATGCATGTTTAATAACATAGAAATATTTTGTACACGATAATTCTTGAGGATAAAACGGATAGTAGATGACATCAACTTGTATGCGATCAGTCTTAATACAATCTGTATTTAAAGAGCAGAATCCTAAGATGTAGGCTTACTGTAAATGGAGTAACCTAGGGTCAATACATTTGATGCAGCAAACATATTTTCAAGTTTGTTTATTTGTTTTTAGTCTGAGTGCACCATTCTAGAAAAAAAATACTGCGAGGTAGGGATCCTCCAATAAATGTGTTCAAATATAAACAAGTTGGATTCATATTTAGTGTACTTGATTCTGTTTTTTTTTCCTACATGAAATATATATATATATATATATATATATACGGTCATTCATATCAATATGTACTGCTTTTGAGATTTGGTAGAGCTCGGCAAGAAAATACTTTTTCCTAATGGAAGGAGTTATTCTGCCTTTTTCTCCTATATAGTTGTGCAAAATCTACGTTTGCGGAAGAATCAGTCTACGCATGAAGGAACCGATTATAACGGCGTGTTAGGCGGAAAATTCTGCACAATTGAGGACATTTCACTAGCTTTCGTAGCGAAAAGCAAATGACCAGATTAAGGAAAGTCATAAAAAGTCGATATGTTACGTTAACGTGTTTACGTGAAAAATCGTAACATTTACAATAACGACCAAATTTGTACGTCCAAAAGACCACTCTCACTTAAAAGCAAATTTAATGCCCACCATTTTCGTATCAAACTGATGGTGCTGCGTTACGTGGTTGCCAAGTAACTAAGCTTTTTCGACAGTCATAGTTGTTATGTTTTACGTGCAAACGTTCACGTTCAGAACCGTAAAATTTTGCCAAGAAGAAGTTTCCACCCCCTCCTTCCATTAGGAAAATTATTCTCTTCTCACCTCAATTTATGTACCTAACTTTCTCATACACCCTAATCAAGTATGCATGCCTTCGTTTTCGATATGGCTATCGAAAAAGCTTAGTTACTTGACAACTACGTAACGCAGCGCCACCACTTTGGTACGAAAATGGTAGGCATAAAATTTGCTATTGCGTGAGGGTGGTCTTTTGGTCGTACACGGTCGTAATGAAACAAGCGTACGATTTTTCACAAAAAAGCGTTAACGTAAGACATAACAACATATTGACTTTTTATGACTTTCCTTAATCTGGTTATTCGCTTTTCGCTACGCAAGCCAGCAAATTGTCGTCTTTGTGCATTTCGTTGCGCCGAACACGCCGGTATAATCGATTCCTTCATGCGTTGACTGGTTATACCCGCAAACGTAGATTTCGCATGCCTATGTAGGAGAAAGAAAGGCAGAATAACTACTTTTATAAATTTCACTATCTCTCCAAAACAAGACGTTTCCGCTCTTTCCTTCCATTGGGAAAACTTATCTTCTTGCCGAGTTCTACCAAACCTTAAATTAAGTACATATTGGTATGAATGACCCTGTATATATATATATATATATATATATATATATATATATATATATATATATATATATATAAATCAGTAAACATAGCAGTGAATTAAATACGCCGCCATGATATATCTATATATATGGTACATTGTTTGCGGCTCGGCGATACCTACCCAGTGTGAGGTTTACTGTGTCATATGTGAGGGCTTACTTATCGTGGAGAAGGCAGTGAAGTTAGCAGAGGTGCAACAGCTCCGCAACCAGCAGGCAGACGACCGCGCCGGTGCATAGTTGGAATGATTTGAACTTGCCCGCATTGCAACGATACACACCGATGCGACACCGCAACAAATGTGTCCGTCTGACAATGTCGGCAGCTAACAGCAGCAACAACGTCTGCTATATTGTCACTATGATGCCAGATACAGCAGACGTCAGGCGTCGGCGGCGACTGCTAAAGGTTTTGTATACAAACAACCGGGTCTGCAAAAGGGAAGCCGCAACAACAGATCGTGCAACTAGCTAGTCGAAGAAAACCAGTCGTCGTCTTCGTCGTCGTCGATGGAATGGACGACGGGGCACCTAAAGATGGTGCTGTGCAATCTGTTCGACAAAGCCGACGGAAAAAAATAGGAGAAGAACTAGGAAAGAGTGCTGCTAACGAAATTGGAGCGACTGATAACGCCGTGGCTATGATATCAGGCCCTGATGAACCGCCAAACCCGTTTTTGGGACTATGCAGTTAGCTTCAGATCGCTCATTCTATGGTGCGAGAATAGAGGATTTTAATCTGCAGCTGCCCACAGTTTTGGCCAGTGATGTTAACTGTGATGTTAACTCTGGCCGTACTGACGGAAAGGCAGAGGTTCTGACAGTGTTTCTGCAATACAGAAGCTTCTACTGCGCCAACGACCGTAATCAATTATCGTACGTTTGTAGCAGCAGATGAAGTACCATCGGTCTTTTGCATGATCTAGAGTATCCCAGGGAGTTTAAGGAATGCGAGCTTCATGAGCTTCCTAGGAGAAAACACTTACTAATGGTGGTGTATCTGCGTGTGCACTGCCACAGGGTGTGCCAGACATATAGGTTAGAACGAGTGTGTGTATACTTAAACGCGACCTCATGCTAGTGGGGCAGTCAGCCGATTGACGTAAATCGAAGGCATGACACCCCAGAAGGTGCCGTAAAAGCAGCGATAGTCAAACGGAAGTCTCAGCGGAATTGGGCAAGTCCGTGGCTTACAGGGATCTGCTACCTGAAACGTCGCGAAGTTATGGAGCTCCCGCGTTTAGCAACGGCCCCTCACATCGACTCTTAGATAACTTCTGAACGTAGACAACTCTATGAACAACACGGGGCCGGATACAAGCAGCCGTCTACGGGGGTGGAAAATGCATTTACGCACATTCGCCAAAGTTTTTGGCAGGTAGTGTGGGACTCAACACCGGTGAAGAGTATTGGACTCCATCCTAACCGCACGTAATACCCACTAAACCCTCTCACCCCTGGTTCGGAATTGTCTGACAGTACATCGGGTCAAGCAGGGGAGATTCTCTTACTTAAATGCATCCTGGGACTCTGTGTACTGAATCAGAGGGGGCTGGGCCCGCGCGAGTCAGCCGCTCTCGTCGGACCTCCTTCAGGTGCGTCTTTCCCCGCACCAGAGCATCGATGTATGTGAGTTTCTCATTCGAGTCGTCGGACTGGCTGAACATCATCCTGGTGACAGTGGAGGGTCTCACCAGCCCCTGCGTAGTTAGTGCCGGCACGAAAGTAGTGGCTCAGCGCCGAATAGTTAGCTTCTGTGTGATCCACGTTATCCGGCTCTCCGGAATTGCAGCGTACACAGATATTTGCTGAGGATTTACCGATTCTGCACGTATACACCTGAAACTGGCCGGACCCCCGGGGTGCGCGTATTGTCTGCTAAATACAGTGTCCCGGTCTCCTGTGGAGCAAGCTGTAGGTGTTTAGCCTCCATCTACTCATTTATATTTTTGAGAGACAGGTTTGCTGCACCCTCCAGGGAGTTCTCTCTGCAAGCCGAGACAAGTACCGCAAGGTCATCGGCGTAGGCTATGGTCTTGACACCATACGACATTTCCGGGATTCACAGAACCCCGTCATAGGCCCAGGAAGGACCCCTGCGGGGCCCCTGTCGTGACGTACTGTGTCTCGCTGTTGCCATAGGTCAGTAACCGCTTGTCCAGATAAGAAGACAAAATTCGCTTTAAGTACACGGGGATCTGCCATTCCATTGCCTACATTATGGCCCCCACTTGGCCGTATTGAAGGTATTCTTTACATCCGGTAGAATGGAAAATACAAACT
Organism: Dermanyssus gallinae; assembly: GCA_003439945.1. NCBI lineage: Eukaryota > Metazoa > Arthropoda > Arachnida > Mesostigmata > Dermanyssidae > Dermanyssus > Dermanyssus gallinae. Next base: position 101,087 of record QVRM01005253.1, read on the forward strand.
TGCGAGATGCAAGTGGAGCTCTAAGCTCAAGGCCTGCAAAGCGGAGGACCCGTTTGATGGCGTCTAAGGTCGGCCGACCCCGTCTGAAGCCGTATTGGGTGTCCGCGAGGCCGCGACTGTCCTCCATGGATGTGTTGATTCTCTCCAGCAGAATATATTTAAAAAACTTTGCCGCTGCGTCGAGAAGGCAAATCGGCCTGCATGAAGAAGGGGATCCTCCGAGGTCTTTGGCTGGCTTCGGAACCAGCGCGAGGCGAGTGACCTTCCATCGGTGAGGACATTGACCTTTGCGTAGAACGTGTGTAGCAAACTCTGCTAGTAGTTTTGGGTCGATCACCATCAGTTTCACAACGTCTGAGCCGGGTGACTTTCCCGGGGCCACTATCAGTACCTCTTCGATGGTTACTGCGGGAATCTACTCTAGATCTTGTCGATAAGATATTTTGTAGGACAGTTAGCCTGGCCCGAGCTTCTTGTGGGAAGTCAGCCCGGCTCGTGCACGTCGTGCGAGCCACGTGCTAGCCCGCGTTGCCACGCGGTTAGCCTTGATGCACTTTCCCCGCGCCTTCTCAACCTCTATCGACCAGGCCCTAGATAATCGGCTAACGCTGGACGTCCCGGAGCGGCGCGCGGTTGGCAAGACCACACGCACAGGATACAAGCAGCTGCGTGCAGTGAGCAAGCGTCGGTTTAAGGATGAGGAGGACGTTTGATTTCATGAAAGGGCTGAAGTAGAGCCTCGTATGTAAAATAAACGTCGACGAAAGGGCGATCATACACAGCATGTCTCTGGAGCGAATAAACCGAAATTTTAATTTGCTCCTATGTGTCCACGTTTGAACAAGCGGTTGAGTATTCACTCCGCCTGGATCAGCACCTCATTAAATCTCCTTTCGAAAAGGTCACAAAGATCCAAGCGTGCGAATCTGCGTGGTCTTCGAAACCAAAAACGCAGCAGTATTGATAGGGTCTACTACGTGCACTAGGTAGAATCTTTAGATGTTTTTGTAAGCAAGCTGGCCACGCTGTTTAAGCAGATAGTCGACAAGGGAAGATTACCCCAGGCCTGGCACTGCGACATATTAATCCTGCTATCCAAGAAAAATCGTGACGCCTATATGTATTATCCGAACTTCTATCGGGACACTGCATCGGAATGCACACTTAGGAAGATCTTTGCAAAATCGACGATTGCAAGAGTGTTTCTAACTGTCGATAAAGTTCTATCGCCGGCGCAATTCAAGTGCAGGAGGTTTCCAAGTGCGCCAGATGTACGCACTCTAGTCAGAAGTTAAGCGCCCATTAGCGAGTCTTGAGGTTGCTTGCTACGCAGTTTTCACCGATTGCGTCAAGGCCATTGAGAAAGCTCCCCGCCATCTGTTTGTCTATTCATTTTCGCACACGTTTGTGTGGTTCTCTTCTTCGAGTGCTTTCCAGCGTTTTTTACTGAAAGCTGCCTTGAAGTGTATATGTGAAGTGGTAACGCAAGTAACTCCCAACGCCACACACCACGGTTTTACCTGGATTGATGTAGCAAACGTTGGGCATTTTTGCTATTTTTTTTTAATGGTGAGAGGGAAAAATGCGTTTATGCACACCCAGAGCGGGTAGTGTGGGACTCGATGCCGATGTTGTTGGCATAATACCCACTAAAAACCTCTCACCTAAATGGCCTTAGGAAGAGGCGAGGAGCTGGAACCATTCTTTAATATTACTTCAACCCCTAATTTTTCCTTAGGGTTGCGTGATCAGAGCGCACATCGCGGTCTGCACCAGATATTTCTGTTCAATAATCATCGCGGCAAAATCCTTTATGATGTGCCAGCTTTGGGTGTCTTGCAGAAGGGCCTGACCCATTTGTTCACAGGTTACCGGGGGTTCCCGATCTAAGAGCCGCGCCAGCTTCGCCCTGTTCGCGCTGAAAGCCGTGCATACTTCGAAGGTGTGTTTGGCATCGTCTTCTTCTCCTGAGTCGCAGAGAATGCATGCTGGCGACGGAGCACGTCCTATGCGGTGTGGGTATTTTCTGAAGGTGCCGCGGCCCGTCAAAAATTGGGTTAGAGGGTACGACAGTGATCCCTTTCGCCTTTTGAACCACTCTCGGACATCCGGGATAACAGAGCGAGTCCAGAAACCCGGCTGGCCCGCCTGGATCTCCATCCATCTATTGTTCCACGCGTCTAGTGTCTGACGACGTGCGTCTTCTTTAGAGATAGAGGAGTCCGCACGGCGGACTGCGCTTTCCATAACCCGGAGATCTCAAGGGATCTGCCTGGAGAGGACTTGAATGGCCGCGGTAGACGCAGTTTTGTTGGCCCTTGCAATCTTGAGGGCCAGCGACCTCTGCGTTTTATCCAAAAGCCGTCGGCACGTAACCCGCTTAGCCGTACGCTGCCACAGCGGGGCTGCGTAAAGCATAATGCTATCTACTACCGTCGCCAGGAGACACCTCCGATCATCGGAAGCACCCCGTGTGCGCGGCAGCAATCTTGCGAGTTCTGTAGTAGCTTTGGTGGCTTTTGCAGCCCTTGTGCACATGAGGCGTGCTTGTCAGGGTGGTATCCAGAAGCACTCCTAAGTATTTTGCTTCGCTGGAGAGGGCAATTTTGTGTCCCTCTAAGGTCAAGTTGAGATGGGGAGTGTGCTTCTGCCCGTTTAGAAATATTGCTAACGTTTTGTGTGGAGCCAGGCGAAGTCCGTGCGGAGCAAGCCAGATGGAGATGTCTTGCAAAGCGCCAATTGCTGTCCTCTCCAGCTCCCTGGCATCGCGCGACGTAATCACGATAGCAAGGTCATCCGCATAGGCTATTGATTTAACGTTAGGAAGGTGAGGCAGACGTAGAACATCGTCGTATGCAATGTTCCATAAAGTTGGGCCCAGCACGGAGCCTTGAGGGACCCCTGCGGTAACAGGATATGACTTGCCTTGATAGATCACCGTACGTTGTGACAGGTAAGATGCTAAAATCCTTCTAAGATAGGGCGAAATAGAAGCCCGTGCTAAAGCGTCATTAATGGAGTTCATCAGATCACTTTCTTGTCGTCCAACTCCTTCGTCAACCGCATATGTATAAAATGCTCCACTGCCTTGGAGAGACTGGGAAGGCTGCTGATAGGCGTAAAAGCAGAGGGGTCACTTTGGGGCGACGCGGTTTTAGGAATCAGGACAAGGTCGGGGAATGACCCGATCGTAAGATGGCCTCCACTATTTTCATAAAAACAGTTGGATGATTCTCTATAAGCATTTTAACGGCTTCTCCTGGGATGCCGTCTGTTCCCGGTGCCTTACGCGGTCGGATTTTCTTGACGACTTTTCTCACTTCCTCCATTGTGATGGCGGGGAAGTCTAACTCCTTGGCGTCGAGGTTTGGCCTCAGTGGTGGGGGGTCCGAGGGAAACAGCCCGCCGATGACTTTTTGAGCGAGGTCGGGAGGCACTGGTGGTTGTGCGTGCTTCAATTTGTGTCGGGCTATTTTATAACCTTGCCCCCAGGGGTTGTTCTGGATATCGTTACGGAGTCTTTGCCAGCACTCAGACTTACTCTTTTTGATTTCCCGTACCAGCGTGCGACGAGCTTCTCTGTATTTCTCCCATAGCGCTTGAAGGTTTGATTGGTGCCGAGCGTGCCGGCGAGTACATATGCGCCTGATTTTATGCCATTTCTTCTGTGCCTCGGCTACTAGCCTATTCCACCAGTAATTGGGGGTTCGCCGAGCCAGTGCGGGGTGCAAGGGGCGGCTTGCTGCTCTACAAGCGTCCTCTAGCATAATCGACACCGTGCGTGGTTCCACATCACGTAGTCGAGCGCAACGAGACTCAATTTCCTGCTGTAATGTCTCAAAATTTATTCTTAGGCGCATCCTTCGGGTTTTAGGAAAAGATGGCGCCACTTTGAGGCAGAACGTAATGTAGAAGTCGTCGTGTATGGTCCACCCTTTCAACCTGGGCAATAGGGTCTCAGAACAAAAAGTAAGGTTCAAGGTTGATTCTTGGTTTCCTCTTCTAAAAGTGGTGCCTGGAACGTTGACTAGATGCAGGTCGTGTTCCGATGCCCAGTCTACCAGCGCCGCCCCTCGCGGGGATATCCTGTTGCTCCCCCACTGTCGGTGAGCTGCGTTAAAATCACCCCCAATTACGACTTGGCGGTGGTTTTGTTTTATGATCGATGTTGTCAATTCTTCTAAGAACTCTTTAAAAACCTCGGTAGAAACGTTCGGGGAGATGTATTTTGAGTAAATGGCCACCTTATCTATGGTGATAAAAGAGAAGTGCACTCCTCGGTCTGCTCCAGTAGGGTAGACAGACGAGGTGATTCAATATACAGCTGAGGACCCGTTTGATGCGTGCACAGCCGCTACGTGGAGCCGGCTTTTGGGGGTTTCGGAGGCCAGGATAAAATTAATATCTTTAGAAGCGTTAAAATTTTGTAAAAATTGGTGCTCAAAACTGAGACACTATGAGCACTGGGATACATTTACCAGTTCGTCCAGACGGCAGCGAGACCAGCCGATCTGGATGTGTCCCCGGCGCTGGTGCCGCGCTGCCGCTTCTGGTGGGAGCCTCACCACACATGAAGAAGTCTTGCCGTCCCGTGTCAGTTTAAAAGCGTTAAGAACAATCGTTTCCTTCTCTGTACCATCACGTGTTAGGGCCTCGAGTACGTCGTCTGCGTTTATCGTTTCGTCGAGATCTCTAATAATTATTGCTTTTGTTCGGGGTAATGTTTGGACGGTTGCCGTAAGGGAGGCCTTGTCTTAAACTTCTTTGGCCAACTTCGCCGTAGCGTTTGGAGTCGAGGCCTTGACTAGTAGTTTAACTTCCCCGGACGCTGTTTTAGAGACCCTTTTGGCCTGGATTCCTAATGCGTCCGGGTCGAGCTTAGAGCGTAGATCCCGGACAGCATCAGAATAGCTACGGCTTCTCAAGTTAATAGTAATTGAACTAGACGTTGGCTTGTTCTCATTACTCCTGGCAGGGTTTATTGCGCTACCCTGACTTTTAATCCAGAGTTCTGGGGTTATTTCAGGATGGGCTGGCCCCTTCTTCCTCTGTTAGCATTCGGGCAAATAGTGTGCGTGCAGCTGAGGCTACTGTTTCTTCTTCCTCTTCTGTGCCCTCTACCCCTACGAACTCTTTATCTGTAAGGGAGCCCGCTAGGGCCTTTTTTATTTTTGTTGCCTCCGTATTTTCACTGGGTTCGGAATTTTCTGTGGCTTCTTTTGCCTGTGTAAGACCAGATAGGTGGGCACGGCGCGCGAGAGACCTAATTGCTTGAACAAGTGAGGTCGTCCCCTTCTTAATGTCATTTTGTGTGGTGGTGTAGGTTGCCACCAGCCGTTCAAGTCCGATGGCCTCAGTGAGGAGGGCTTGCAGATCCTTTTCTGTGACTGCCGCATTTGTAGTTTCTGAGGGGGGAGAAGATTGCTGCCTCACGACGGGCGGGGAGTGAGCCTTCCTCTTCTTTTTCTAGCGTTGCTTACCTCCTTAGCGTCGGTCACGTCGGATGGTCTACCCGTATCGCTTCCTGCCTCGGTGCCAGAGTTATGCTGGAGGCATCTTAAGGGACGCAAGGCCCTTAAGGGGGGGGGGGAGCAAGTTATATATGCGTGCGCCCGTGTGCACACATAAGCCCGCGGGGCTATATGTATACACGCACATACACATATATGTATATATATATATATATATATCTTTACACACACATACACGCGCACTGGCCGTGCAGACGAGCTGACATATGTAAGCAAACTCAGCCTCAGTCGTTCGAAGATTGTGCAACGGCACCAGTGTTGTTAAAACCAGACTAAGAGCAAATTTTGTCTTTCACAGTACCTGTGAGGTGTTAAGATACGCGTGCTGGACTGTTCACTAGTGCAGTTATCGAGTGCGATTGCTCAGACCGCTTAGAGCCTCAGGTTTTCGCACTTTTCAACGATTTTTGCAGAGCAGAGTTCACACTCGACCACTCAGGGTGAGTGCTAGCAGCCTACACTTTGCACCGGCATTTTTGCTACTGCAGCCCAACGTTCTACTTGAAGATCTAAACAGACTATCAGACGACTTGTTCTCCTCTTTTAACAAAAGCGAGGTCCCCCTTCTAGTCATAACTGACTTATACTCAATGTACCTTCCGGACCGATGGAAGCGATTAGATGTTTAAAATCTATGGTTGGGACAGCACGACAGGGCCAAATCATTGACTGTACGAACACCGAGGCAAGCTGCGCTGACGGGCAGCGTAGCTTGGGACGTTGTCTCCAGGGAGCATATTGAGTAAGCACTCAAGTGTCGTTCGGAGGAGCTTGTCGAAAACGTAGAGTAAGTCATCTCTCGTGTGCGTGGGAGAACATCGTAAAAGATAAATTAAGTGAGGCGTGGAGAGGCTTTGCCGTAGTAAGTACAGGGCTGGATGTGCGTCTAGATATTTAAGTCCACTGCACCAACGTTTCGCATCTGTGAGTCTCTTTTGGAGAGCGCCCACAACTGCTACGTCGGTTAATAGTGCACCCAGCATTTCGACGTTTTTTTTTCGTTAGCGGCTTGATATTACGCAGTTTTGCCCGTTCTGAGGCAGACGTTTCCTTTCTGGCGTCGTGCGATAACACGAGGAGCTCACATTTAGTATCGTTGAGCTATAGGCCTGAGACAGCCTCGAAGTCCTGAACGCTTTTTACGTCGGGGAGGATAGCAGGCAAATCGCCTGCAAGTAGTCCATCGTCTAAATACCACGGTCGAAATTCTAACTGCAATCGTGTCTGAAGCTTATATATTCCAATGCAGAAGAGGGCAGGCCCACACAGGTCGCCCTGCTGCACTCCAAACAGTGACGTTGACACTCTGAGAGTATAGTCGTTCCTTGCCGATAGAGGTTGAACGGGACACGATATATCCGGTAGGTAGCGGCGTATAGCCGTGGGGTACGCTGTTTTACAGAATTTTAAATTTATATTTTAGTAAAGTGACCAACTTTAATTAAATGTTATGCTTTGCTGCTATGTATGATTCAATGTACGCAGCAGTGGCATGTTCGGCAGCTTCTGTGCCCCCCCCCCCCCCCATTCTCAATACCACAGCCAAGTTAAAGTAGGGCAACTAACTCAACAATATCCTTGATTGATATATTGACGAGGAACTTGGCCAACAAGTTTTCGTAGGGTAAGTCTTACTGCAATTGACCTGATTCCGCCGTCCTTCATCCGGAGAGCAATCACAGAAGCTCCGTAAAATATTGGCAATATAAAATGTGGTAGTTCTCTGTTAACGTCAAAAGTACCAAAACGACACAGGGAAAGCAGCGAAGGATTACTGTTGTCATCCTGGCTGCCAATGAGATCCTTTAAGAGGCGAGGGCGGAGTCCATCGGGGCCCCCGCTGGAGCAACTAGGAAAACTTCTAATTGCGTTGCGGATCTCTGCTGGGCCAACGGAGAGTTCAGAGGTAGACCATACGATTTCGCGTATTTGTGTGGACGCCAAGAACTTTTCCAGAAGAGATCCAACAAACGTTTAAGCTTGCAGAGACGACGGCAATTGTGAACTTCATGAACAGGAAAAGGGAGGAGATCAGCGACGTGAGCCCACAGTTTTTCACTTCGCCAGCAATGACAGACGACACATGGAATAATCCGAATCGGGCGAACAGGCACGTGGTGGTCAAATTCTCGACCCACGGCTATCATCATGTGGTCTGTCGAACGGAGTCGTTTCACGATCCAGATGAGCCTTGTATCTGTAAATATTGTGAAGCTCCTTGATCTGTACCATGCCCAAATTTGTATATACCCGCAGTTTCTGAATCACCTCGAGAAACTTAAGAATAAGCTGAGGGGACTTTCTTGAACAACCGGAGTACTTATGTACTCCTATTTTAACTAGATAGAGTATTACACAGGCAGTGTGAATAAAATAAATTGATAACATACATAAGAGCGTGCGGGCGGCCGACAAAATATCTTCAAGAGCCAGCTTCGTCGCACGGAGAAGGCGGCTCGTGTTTTGTTTCAGACAAATGAGGGTTTTCATCTATTTTAGTTCCCTGACGAAAGCGTGCTAGGTTTTCCCGAATAAGCGGTGTAAGTCCTTTTTCATCTTTTTCATTTCTTGCGGGAATGCTAAACACGAGACTAGGGAAAGCAAATAGTCTTTCTCAATATTCCGGTGTGGCAGACGAGCACGGATCATTGATAATTTTAGAGGATATCATTTAAGCTTAGATTTTACTTCTAGTACTTTCGGAAAAATAGTCGGCGATGCGAAAAGGGTGGCCAGGGTCGGTTTGAAGTAGTTGGTTCGATAGTCGGCTAGAAAGTGTCGGTTGAGTGCTCGTATCAGCTTGTTCTTAACCATCGAGTAATTCAGTCTGTGTGATTGACGAGACCCAGCGTCGAATGTCAGTTTGTCCACTGGTCATTATGGGTTTTCGGTCAAACACCTGTGAGCCATCTAAGAAACGAGATCACAAGGGTGCCGGGTCTCCGATTAAGTCGTCCGTTTGTGTCGGGGTGAACACCGCTTTAATTGCATATTCTGTCTCTTTACGGATGTTTATGCAGCATATCAGACTGGGTCGCGGGGGCCAATTCATCAACAAATACCGTTCGAGAGTTCAAAGCCAACACCGGTATAGTCGACGCGATCAGTGTTTCGAAAACAGCGCCTGCTTGGGCCACAGTGGTGCCAACAATCCGGCGGATAAGTTTCTGTGTGACCGACTGCAGGATCCTTTCTATGCAGAGTGTAGAAGAACTCATGTTGTCAGCGACTGTTTTTACGGTATCACGCGTGTTATTTACGGAAACTTTGACTCAATTTTGGACGACGGCTGCAAAACTGCGCCTGCTAAAATATACGGCGGGCTTTATGTCCATCATGGCTGCACAAAGTTTCACACGTGAGACCTCAGGTTGTTTCTGAATTACATGCTTTGCGGATTTCTTTAAAAGTTTCGTACGATTTAGCCGCTGAACACACGACCTTTTCCGATCCGAGAACAACGCCATCGCACTATTAGACGAAGCCGGCATCTGTCAGTACAAGGAACGCCAGAGACGCCTGTACGAGGAGCTAAAGATAGTTTGCAGGGATGCTCCGGGAAACCCTTTAAGCCAACATGACTGGAGCACATTCTTATACGACGAAGCGTATAGCGGCTTACTCGCGGGAGCTATCGACGACTCCACAAAGGCTCGCCTTCGAGCTGTAGCTGCTAAAGGATCTGGAGCCTGGCTACATACATAGTGTGTTCAAAACGTATCGCGACTTTTGTGTTTTTTCAAAAATTATTCATTTATTCATGAATATCTATTTTGTCCCCTTCAAAGTAATCCCCATGAGATATTATACACTTGTGCCAACGGTTTTTCCAATCTTCGAAGCACTTCAAAAAAACATTTTTTTTTTATCTTGTTCAGCTCCTCCTTCGATGCCGTCTTTATCTCGTCAAGCGTAGCGTAACGTCGTCCTTTCATGGGCCTCTTCAGTTTAGGGAACAAGAAAAAGTCACAGGGGGCCAGATCTGGGGAATACGATGGCTGCGGCATCATTAGTGTGTTGTTTTTGGCCAAAAACTCGCGCACAAGCAACGATGTGTGAGCAGGGGCGTTATCGTGGTGCAAAAGCCAATTTTTGTTCTTCCACAAATCCGGGCGTGTCTGGCGGATTGCTTCGCGCAAATTGCGCATAACTTGCAGGTAATATTCCTTATTGACCGTTCTACCCTGTGGCAAGAACTCATGATGCACCACGCCCCTGCAATCGAAGAAAACTGTCAGCAAAACTTTCACATTCGACCGAACTTGGCGCGCTTTTTTCGGTCTTGGTTCGTGCGGCAGCTTCCATTGAGATGATTGAGCTTTGGTTTCCACGTCATAACCATAAACCCACGATTCGTCACCAGTTATGACCCTCTGGAGCAAATTTGGGTCGTCGCGGACAGAGTCCAACATCTCATTAGCAATGTTCATGCGATGCTGTTTTTCGTCGCAATTGAGCAATTTTGGTACGAATTTCGCGGCGACCCGTCTCATGCCCAAATCATTGATAAAAATCGAATGGCACGAGCCAATCGATATGTTTAGGTCCTCAGCAACTTCTCTAACGGTGATTCGACGATTGGCCAATACCATTTTCTCCACTTCATTAATTTTTTCGTCTGTTGTTGAAGTGCTCGGGCGTCCGGCACGCTCTTCGTCGTTCACATCTTCTCGGCCTTCTGAGAACATTTTGTACCACCGATAAACGTTGCTTCGGTCCAAGGTAGCTTCTACGTATGCCACAGTCAACATTCGGAATGCATCCGCGCACTTAATTTCGTTTTTCACACAAAATTTGATACAGGTTCTTTGATCCATTTTTTTGAATAGGTAAAAATCGAAGACGATCCAAAACACGTGCAAGCAAAGCAGCTGTCAACAATTAAGTGAACATTCAAAATGGCCGAGCTTGTCGGCATAAGTGAGAGACATGAGTACCAACATAACGCCACAAAAAATCGAAATTCGAATATACGTAACCCGCGAAAATTCAAAAGTCGCGATAACGATTGAACACACCTCGTACACTTCCAAGTGCCCCACTGGGCACCCTCCTGGACGACGAAACAACCCGAATCGGGGTGGGTCTTCGTCTCTGATGTGACCTAGTCTCCCCTCATCCGTGTTAATGTGGCCAGCCCGTAGACGAATTATCCCATCACGGGTTATTATGCATCACGAGTGCGGGACGGCGGGCCAGGCATGCCGGTATTAACGACATCTTCGGCCGAGCGCTTCGGTCAAGTGGTTTCCCTTGCATTCTAGAGCCCCAGGGCCTCTCCGTCGACGATGGCAAGCGCCCGGATGGGATGACTCTTACTCCCTTCAGTAGGGGCAGGATGCTTGTCTGGGATGCCACTGTCACCGACTCATTAGCACCTTTAATGGTCGGTGGCGGGGCGATCTCGGCAGGCCACGCCGGTAATCTAGCCGAAACGAGAAAGCTCGCAAAGTACGCCTCAATAGGTTACCCACATGAGTTTCAACCGCTAGCGTTTGAGACTTTGGGCGGCCCAGGCAGCCTCACTCGCAAACGTCTCCACAGAGTCGGCACGCAGCTGAACCTCGCAACCGGAGACAAAAGATCCGCGGCTTTCTTGAGACAGCGCCTCGACCTCGAAGTCCAATGCGGGAACGCGGCGTCCGTCCGCGGCACGCTGCTGAAGTGGTCTCAACCCACTCTATATGAGATAGAGTATTATTCCCATTGCACACGTTCTCGGGAAACAATTGTCGCTCCATTTGTATTCTTAATAAATTAATGTATATATATATATATATATATATATATATATATATATATATATATATATATATATATATATATATATATATATATATATAGATTTATATACACGACCCAGATATCGCTTCGTGGTTACCTTTGCATAAGCAACAGCAAGCGGGCTGCAATCCTTTCTAATATGACTGGTGAAACCACAGCATCGGTATCGGGGACTCGTTAATCGACATTCCGATTAGAGATGGTCTAGACTGTAGCAGCCGAAGCAATAGAGAGGCTCCCGGTAGAAAACCACGCCGTGTGACTTAAAACAATCGTGCCTCAGCCAGAAAATTAGTTCCCGAAAATGTTAGAATAAAATTATCCGTAGCCATCACTATGCTCGTCCTGACGTTTTTCGATCGAACACGAACTACGTCCGTGGCTCCAAGCGGTTAAACGAGCACTGGCAATAGCAGATTCGCTTAACGGTGGGTGCACACCGCTTATCTTGTCTTTCACTACCGATCTGGAGCACATTATTCGAGAAGTGATGAGAACACCGGCTAACGACTGCAGTTTCAATAGAGCTGCTCTATCCTCGGAGTTTTCACGACAATAACTAGATTTACCCCCTAGTGAAAGTTGGTTCTTCCACCGGACCGGTAATATGTTTTGCAATGTCGTCGCATACGGCACTAAGGTTTGTTCCCAACTGATTATCTTCAGCTGAAAATATTACAGCATCAGTTCTCTTTTTGACTTGAACTTTGGTAACTGCTTCCTTAGCTACCATAGGTTTTCCTCCGGCGCCTACCTCACAGCATCCTGCATCATCCCCAGGCTCAAGCGGCGTTCCACTAACAACCACTTGGTCTCGTTGCAAATCTACGGAGTCGTCTGCAACTGGAGTCGCACTATCAATGCCGTGGCCACCCTCCACTTGCTGCACTCCAGCTGACTGCCTTTTTGCCGCAGAGCCTGTCAACTTCTTTTCTTTCTTCTCATCAGCCTTGCTCACCTGCTGCTGTTGAGGGTCTGCTAGCCTTCCGTTTGTTGTTCCTCTCCTCCTCATCTGCACCGGGTATGTTCTTATCGTCGGTACATGTCGGCGGCTGTTGCTTAGTGACGTCAGTACCGGCAGTGGAGACCGCTTCTGTACCAGCACCGACACGGGTGTCGTTTTGCACGCCACGGGTGTCACCTGGCAATTTCGCAGTTGGCTCCAATAATACCAATGGCGGAATCGATGGCTTTAAAGGCGGACTCCGTTTTAAGTTTATTCACCATAAATTGGTAGTGTATTACAAAAGTTCCCATATCATTTTGTAGGCTAAGAGTATCGTTAACACGTGCTTGTAGTGACGGTGTTTCGATAAAAGAGGTGGTGGTAGCCATGCCATGTTGTTCGGCATATTGTAGATCTGTTTTTCTGTGATGACAGTTTCCATTTATTGCTGCAAAAGCAGGACTCTCGACATAGAGAGCCATTACAAATGTCATGTTGCGGGTTTCTCTAAATTCTCTGCAGGATTCTAAATTTTGTGTACTAAATCCTCTACTAGTGTGCGTTCGTGGCATAGTTTTAGTGCGAGCGTAGCCGATGCGTTCTTTGGCAAGCCTAAAGTGCGCTTTATAAAATAACATTTTATTTTATCTATGTCTTTAAGGTCCGATATTGTGAGATAAGGGGCAGAATGGAAGGCAGTATCTTACTGTTGGAACAACTTTTATTTTAAATAAATTTAGAGCGATTTTTAGGTCTATGTCAGTAACGTCTCCCACTAAAATCATGGCCGCCGTAGCCTTGCTACGCATTTCCTCTATATGTCTGCTGAATGACAGCCGGGGGGTCACTATTATCCCTAGATAGCAAAAGTGATTAACGAGTTTAACATTTACTTCCCCTATCTTGATGCACCGGTCATCTGCAGCGTACGATCCGAAAGGCGGGCTCCGTTGAAACCGGTATTGCTCTTCGAATGTACTGACTCTAGTAGAATCACCTCACCACGGCACAACCAAGACAGTCGTAAGTTAACTTAAACTTTGCATAAAACACGGAGCTTAGTCAAGACACGTCTGCATCAAATGTAAACAATCGAAAAAAAAACGGTCTTCTTTGCTTAATCGTTGCTGATTGGTCGATTCGGGCACGCATTATGGTAGCGAATGTTATCTCCAACGTTTATAACTCCTGTGGGACGCTTTTGGAGGCCTGGTGATGATACAGATGTTGTGGTTAGAGCGCGATATAGAAGCGGTGTCAAAGATACATTAATGTAGTTAACATGAGACTAAGCGGGCCTATTTCGGTATTGTAAGTGATGGTGTCAATGTTGTGGCTGTGGCGCGACAGGTGCGCAATAGTGAACGTGCATTGATGTCGTTAGCATGTGGCTGAGCAGCCTAACTCGGCGTTGTTTATGATGATGTTAATGCGTTCTGTCGGCTGTCGTGACGTCTTACTGGCGCCGTCCTGTTTCAACATTATAGTAGGTAGTTATTCTGTTATTGTTTTGTGGAAAGCTTTACCACGCGATTACATGAATATGGTCTCCGAAAGAGTGTAGTTACTTTAAGATAATAAATAGTGGTGTGTTTCTCTAGAGTTATGACAAGTGGTTCACTGAGTAGGTAATTTATGCATTCACTCAATTTCGACATGCCCTCCAAAAAATCTTAATTATTCCGTAACCGCGGTTCGCATTGCGATATGTTTGGTACCAAATGATGTACTTTTTAACTTTTTTTTTTAATGCACGTCAAGCTCTTGCGTAGCGAATACGACGAGGGGCCTATAACAGGCTACCGCTGCTGAGAGGATCGGCGCTTGACATAGGATCACTGCATTCGTTCGTGGAATAACGAGATTGCGGCTACTATACGTCCTTACATCCTTGCTCCGGGCATTATTGATGCTTCTTGTGCTTTTGTAAGTAAACAGGCCTTTAGTGCGCAGGACTTGATTGTCCGCTCAAGTTTGCGAGACTGAGCACGGCCATTTGGGGCCAAGCGCGGTTCTCCGCGTGTCGTTCTGCAAATATTTCGTATTTCGTTCTCTACAGATGTCGTCACTTAAATTTGAACAGTACAGACATATAGCACATCTGCGAACGATGCAGTTATTGCCTTGGAACATACGTTGCCAATGGCGCATATTATGGCATTAATGCTAATATAAAGAAACAAAAAGTAGCCTAATAGTGAACCTCAAGGCACCCCAGTAATACATGGCGAGCGAGTGCAACATACTTCTTATTTATGCGTCGACGTAAGAGGACGTCCCCTTTTGACGGCACATTGCCCCCAACCTAAACTTTTCGAATAATTATTTTTTAGAGTTAATTTTTGTTCAAGCAAGTTTAGTCTTACAGACAGAGGTCGAGTCCATCAGCCTAGATGTTTGCTGCAAACCGTCATGTTTGCGGGCAGCGCATGCAGGCCTGAGGTCGGGGCGCGCCTTCCAACATGCTTTAACTACCCGAAGGGGACTACACGCGATGCGGATCACCGGAGCATGTCGCTGCGGCCTGCACGGTCAAGACCTCCCACTGCGTAGGGTGCGAGGTCCCGGGTCATCGGGCAGACAGTATGGCATGCCCAACGTATCCAATACGATTGGTAAATAAATATTCGCATGTGCAAGCACGCAGGATGAGCACGCTTACAGTGGACTCGACAGTCAAGTGTTATACACCAATAGTAACTTCCAAACGTTACGTTAGGTTGCTATTTTTGTCCGAGGTGCTCAGATTTCGTTGGGCCGCGTTATCGTTTGCACCAACCACAAGGACAGTTAGGCGGTGAGTTGTCGGTACATATACACGCACTGACTCGTATGCTATGAATGCATTCCGACTTTTCGTAGACGCCTACTTTGTCTCGAACAGCCAACCCACTAAACAGGTACTCTCAGCGTATTATTCGGATTTTAATTTGCTAAGGGTCCGAGGTTTCTACTGCAATGCCGGCGTATGCTCAAACGCTGGCTGGCGATGACTATAATAGTGTTTATCTATTTGCACAGCATATCTACGGGGCTAGCGTAGATTATGCTGTTATGTACTTCTATCATTGTTAGTCACGCTGATATACGTATCATGGCCGGCCGTGCTTAGTGGGCCGTGCAGGATGACATCGGCCAATTACCTCAAAGGAAATTGGAGCCGTAAGCCAGTTTTTCGGTGATGCCGCACGAGACGTATTACAAAGATCCTGCAAATCTTTACAACCGCCATACGTGCCCCATATATAACTTAAAACCTCAACGTCAAATACAACTTGGAAGAAACCTCGTCTTTACTCGATTTCAGCAATAATCTAATTAGTGTGATTGATATGCATTAGCAATATTTGATTCATTTTATTTTGAGTACATTTACATGTTAAGCAAACATGTTTAGCCTTAAGGGCACCTTAATAAAGCGCTTTCAAGTGTAGTAGTTCCATTCAGATAAACAATACAAGGTATGCTTTTTGTGTACGCACCTATGACATTTTTACAAATAAAATTCAAGGGTCTTATTATTTTCCGGCACTGCGTGCCCAGTCCGTCAAATTATAAAGGTGGCCTAATCAAGCACCCCATCGACACGCTACTGCAGAAAGCCTTTAATATTTTACTTGAAAAAAATCATTATTGTGTCAGAGTTCAGAAAGGACTTGTCGTCATTTGTCGCTGTGCTACTTCTGCTGCAATTACCGCCAAAATAAAATTGTTCATTGTTGGCATTGTAAACATTACTTGTTTTAATGAATTGCACAAACTATACACATGGAACACTCGTGTCGAAAACCAAACGCTCAAATAGATGCTCGTCCGAGTCGTCGAAGGAACGCATCGTACAAGCTTCTCACTAGTCTCAAACTAGTATACAACAGGAAGCCTTGACCTCTTTGTGAACAGCAACTTTCTGTTTCGGTTCTATGTTCTTTGCCGACGTTTGATTATCGGCCTTACCGCTGTCGCTGTTACTTATGGCATCTTTCTTCCGCAAGACACCGGCCGCTAGTTTAGAACCACCGCCTCGATCCTTCTTGGCTATTAACTGGGTTCGTTTTAGGGTTTTGTTGCATCTGGGATTCCCTTCGTCCGACGGCTGCTTACCCATTGCCTTGGCCTCAATGACCGCATTAGGGCGCTCTTCGTTGAGCATGTCTACCACGCTCTCCGCCGAGAACAGATAGTCACTATCATCATCAATGCGTTTACTCTTCCGACTTCCCTCCGGGGTCTCCATCGCGGCGGCGGCGGCTGGCCGTTGTTAAGATTTAGGATAGGACAAGGAAAACAAACACCAAAACGCAAGTCTCCGACCGGGTACCGCAGCAAGCGGCGGGGGTTGCGTCAGGCTAGAAAAAGAGCGGCGCTGAATGACGACGACAACCCTCAGTCGCAGGCATGTATCCGTTGAACCCCCACCACCCCCCCACTCTACTCGACGCTAGTCAGCACATACACGGCACAAGCTCAGACGAACAGAGGCAGACTTCGTCATTTGGTGGAACAGAGGAACGCGCACCCTTGACCTAGAACGACGTTCGATAGTCGAGGCGTTGTTGTTGTTTTGGGCTGCCGTTCCATTCCTCTGCTCGCGCAATTGTGGTGAGCCTGACGCAGCGATCTCGAACATCCGGCACCGGTTGCGTTGAAGACTGCGGTGTGTGCCATGAAGGTGTGCCTTAGAGGTTGGGTTTGCGTGTCGCATATTGTCGCTGCAGCTGGCAAATTTAGTTTATTATAGATATCTTACGGATAGCGCACGTTTGCAGTGGTGTGGACTTGTAAAAAAAATAATGTAGAAGGCTATACCCGTCGGCTAGATAATGTGTGTATTATAATCGTCAATTAGCGTTCAATATATATATATATATATATATATATATATATATATATATATATAGGGGAATAAAAGCCTGCCTGTCGTTCAACGTCTGCGCGTAATGCAAACGTAAAAAAGTTCTTAAGGAATACACAGTGACATTTATGCCACGTTTAGGTGAAGTTTTGCTTACTTCGCGGTGAAGTACAGCAATAAGGCCGTACCCATAAAAACGTACTGCTGCATAATAGCTCTTAAACTAAAAACGGCAACAGAATCTCGGGTCTTCGCATTCCTGCATTATCTCTGCTTCTCGTATCCGTCTCATTAATTGGAAGTGGCGGGAATAAGACGCCGATTGCATTGAAACCGAACTGTCTGAATAAGACCGCTATCACTAATGTTTCAGTAGTGATTGCAGCGGCAAATAACCGCATTTTTAAGTTTTGAAGAACTCCAGAAGCTATTCAATGAGGTTTTTAAAGTGTAAAGGTAGTAGGAACATGGCCGATATATGCCTTGAGAGAGACCAAACTAAGGAACTCTATTAGGGAACCATGCATATATATATATATATATATCGGAAGAACACATCTGGGCTTCCTCTTCCATATTTATTTTCGAGAAGTGGAAGAGTTAGTCCGACAATCCGAACTGTCTTTTCTTCTGGTCGGTTTTGTACACCTGATTATAAAGTTGCCCACTTCAGTTTCCTATGTCAATCTTGGTGTTTTTAGCGACTACTTCTCATGGCAGTTCGGGACGCGAAAGGCGGTGTCTGATAGTGACAATTACACTATGGGAGATAAAAAATAAAAGAAAACGGGATTTTACTAAGGTATGCGGTTGTAATCTACCAATGCTTCGATTCAATACGCCGCTTATAGCTGTTTTAACGTCGGGTTCGTCTTTCCTGCTGAACAGATGTGAGCTTTATATATATATATATATATATATTTTATATATATATTTTGTATATATATTTTGTTATATATACTGGGTGTCTGAATAATTTGTCAAAAACGATATAGGAAATTGTAGAGTTTGTTAATGTTGTTGCCCGGCATCGGAGCGGCATAAATGGAGTAAAATCTGCTTTTCTTGAAGAACATACAACGGCGCCTAGAAGATGTGACATGGTCGCTTAGAAGAGAATTTGCAAAAAATGAAGTTATTTTATTAGCCTTCACGCTAAATACCTTAAAGTCATAACATTAGGACTATTTGCAACGGCCCAAGCCAATACATTCAGGCAAATGCGCATATATATATGCGCATTTGCCTGAATCGCATTGCTTCCAAATATGTTACAGAACTAATGCGGAACGAGAACAAATATATATATATATATATATATATATATATATATATATATATATATATCAAGAATAATGGAATACTCAGTTTCGTATTTATTCTCGATACTGGTCTTGCTCGCGTGGGTGGAGCTCACATTCGTTCTCACTACACAGACGGCGGGGTCTGTTTACATAACGGACATATGTATATATATATATATATATATATATATATATATTTCAATTCAATTCAGACGTAGTTTATTTACGGAACTGCATACATTCACATGCTTAAGTTCTCGTTGTGAAAAGTGGTACAAGGGTTTGGGAATAAAAGGAGAAAAAGAAGAAGATAAAGCAGCAGATAATACCTATACCATATTATTGGCGATACTGACATACAAGGCAAAGAAGCACACTGAGCTATAACTTTCATAAACATTATAACTCGAAATGACAAGTGAAAACTCAGAAATTAGATCATCGCCCTCAGTAGATTCCCTTTCTCCGTCATGTATTCCTATTTAAAAGCCATATTTTGACGTCTCGGGTAAAGCAGGTCAGGGACTTCGAGTGACGGATTTCATGCAGGATACTCTCCCACACGACGGGCAGTCTATATACAAGAGATTGGGTACTAGATCTTTTCTGCACCCGAAGTATCATAAAAAAGGTGGCCCGTCGCGAGGTTTTCCGCCGCTGAGGGACTAGAGGGAAGGCAACCTCAACAGGTACTAAACTACGACTGATCTTGAAGCCGAAAATACCTACTTGAAGACGATACAGCGAATCGATGGATAGGATCTTATAATCACAATATATATATATATATATATATAACAGATTGGCTACGTCTCATCCCAAATATAGCCCTCAGTGCATCGTTCTGCATGACCTGAGCCCGATGCAGAACGTGATCATAACCACTTCCCCACAAGAGAATGCCGTAAGTGAGTACCGGCACAAACAGCGTTTTGTAGATCAATATCAGACCATCCAACGGAACTCCCACACGACGCAAACGACGCAAGGCCGATATAACTGCATAACATTTGGGTGTTATATGATCAATATGAGCGCGCCAACTTAAACCATCGTGTAAGATGAGGCCTAAACATTTAGTAGTTGACAAAAACTTCAGACCGAATTCTGAAGAAAGCCGATCAAGATCCGCCCGCAACTTTAGTTGAGGAGAGCGAAACAGAGTGAGACTAGTCTTGCTAGCATTAACAACGAGGCCGAAATAATTAAAGATTTTGATTACCTCCTTCACTTGAGATAGTGAGCGCGGTATATCGAGGGCTGGAGAGTCAACCCTAAATAAAAGTGAAGTATCATCGGCAAAAGCTAGCGGTTTACCAATGCTCTCTTTTTCAATATTAAGCAGAATTAAATGAATGAGAATCAAAAAAAGAAACGGTCTTAGCACCGATCCTTGTGGAGTTCCAATATTAACAGATCTCCACGAGGAAACCACTTGCCCTATACGAACGGACTGCAATCTAGAGGATAGAAATGAATTAAACCACTCTACTGTACCTGCAGAACACCCAAGGTTTTGCAAGATTTGAAGAATAAAAGAATGGCGAACGCAATTGAATGCCGCAATGACATCGAGAAAAACGCCTAGACAGGCTTTTGTCGATTGAACGGAGTCGGTTACAAACTGCCAGAGATGCGCAAGTGCCAGGCCCGTAGACCGACCGTGACGAAATCCA